>CAXIVR010000003.1:11757650-12257650 GCA_964035755.1 Teleogryllus oceanicus
AAACAAAAACAAATCAATATAGTAATATGACGGGGATCGGATAGGGGGGGGTCGGATAGGGTCATCGTCATCGGATAGGGTGCATGTGGTACGAACTCTTCAAACGATTTAAAGAAAAAATTTCGAGCCGTTTTTAAGAAAATCTTGTGTTTGTTTTTTTTAGTTGCGATTATTTTACGCTCTATTGCACGCAAACTACTAAGATTTTCTAAAAATATGTACATGACTTTTATGATACAACTATTTATGGACAACAAATTTAATTTGAAGGAATAATCTCTATCTTTAATTTTATAGTTGTAGGAAGGCGCCGGAAAAAATCCAAACTTTTGCAATTTTCGAAACTTCAGAGTTAACCGTGAAAATCGGACCTATGCCACCTTTATAAGCGTATTTTACTCTATTCTTACAAGAAATTTAAATATTTTGAGCCGTTTTTGAGGAAACTTAGAAAGTGTCTGGGGGGGGGGTCATGTAATAATCCCCAAATATTAAACAATGTTTTTGAAAATCTCAAAGCTTCAACTAGAGCCAGATAGACAGGGGATTCTTCAATTTGAGAAGATCGTACGAATTGTTTCGGCGCTAGGAGTGTTCACAGACGGACGGACGGACGAACGAACGAACGAACGGACGAGTGGACGGACAGACAGACGGACGAACGGACGTTTTGCTTCCAATTGTTTTTTTCGGCATCAAGGACCCGTAATGCAGGGATTCTGGCTTCACCATGTGTTGGAGGATTTTTCTCTTAATTTAGCAACTGGTTTTATGTACTTCTTTGCCACCAGAGCCCGGCAATGATTTTTTTCCGCAGAAAATCCGCCCTTTTTTTCGCGCAGCATTGCATAACTTTCTCTATACTACGTATATTACTCCGTACGAAAAAATCAAAATAAAACATTAACTCCAATTTTTATTGCCAAAATTCAATTAATTATTATCAATTAACTATTAATATAAAGTTTTAGTAAAGCTAATACAGTAGTACTAGTTGAAATGTTCTGTCGCCGTAGCTCTAAACTGTTTTAAAAGTTTTTTCAAGTGTTGAAAATTTCTTTCATACTTCATTTCTTTCATGCGTAGCTTTGTTCAAATATGTTCTTGCAGTATCTGGCATTGCACTTACCAATGAATTGTAGTTGGTGTTAATGTTATACTTTCGTACAGAAATTTCCAACACCCAATAACCTTATATATTACCTCCATCGAGATATAAACGAGTATTATTGCAATCTCAAAATTATAATGGCCGTAAAAAATACTTGCAAGTATGTATAATGTGAATAGTTAGAATTTAGCACAGTTATATGTTTACGTTTTATTTTCTAATATAAACATAAATGGTCATCTGTAGGCAGTTCTTCTGCGTTTATTCTTTATTCCTATTATAAGAACATTCTCAATTAGTTCTGAAAATTCTGACGCTAAAGCTTCTACAACTACATTTGATTCCTCTGAGCTGCCTTGCATTAAAAGGTTACCATTTTGTATGTTTATGTGAATAAGGTGAACAAATTTTAAGTCACTTTAAATTGAAAAAAAAAATTGCATTTTAAAGAAATGTATTTTCTCTAGTATTATTTTTGCATTTAAGGTTTTCTTATTTACTTCACGTTCTTCAAATTCAATGTTTCAAGACTATTTTCAAATGTATTATAAAAGAAATACCTTTGAAATACTTCGAAAATTACAAACTGTGCCGCGCAATTTTCATTTCCTATTGCTGATTTGTAAACAAGCAGGGTGCCAACCTCATGGAAGAAAATTATGGTGCCGTGGACTGAAAATAACCACGGGGTACAGGGATTTAATCAACGCCACATACATAGATCTATTTATGTGTGATTGGTTTAATACTCCAACTACCCACTAAGATCGCAGCGCTAATACACGCGAAAGCACGTTTTTGGAAGTTTGTTTAAATCTTCTGGCCGTATCCAAAAACAATTACCAGTTCCCCATCAGGAGACAGAGACGCTTCGAATGTCTCGTTTGGTGCAAGGGAAGTGGTCTAGCCGTGAGTGATGGCACCGCACATCAGTACATCGCACACTCTAGGAGTTACTCAACTGCTGTATAGAGATGTACGAGTAGACGCACACTCGAGGAGTTATTCAACTACTGTGTCGAGATACTACAGTTAATTCCATAACTTTATTAGTGTATGAGAGTTTAAACACAGTTCACCGCGTGCGCATGACGCTAAAGTTGCACCCCGTGACGGAAATCCAGGCGAATGTCGTAGATTCTAGACCCAACGGTGATGAACCTTTTACCCTAGCTGAGCCGAGGATTAACTTGGCTCCCGAGTCCGTTTCTTTGACAGCCCCTGCTATCAACTTCTCCTCGGAGCCGACGTGTTCGACGTAGTGCGGGTTGCATAATGGAGCGCTTGAGGCGCTAGTCCGCGCTGCGCGCACGCGTGCAAGGTCGAGGTCGAGGCCGAGCTCAACGGGGGGGGCGCGGCCGGGTCCGGCGATCGATCCCCACTCCCCCGCCGCACACGCCTTGCCCCGCGATTCGCGCGTACGAGCAGCGGCGTCTACGCTGAGGTTTCCCCACTACATTCCGCTATTGTGCCCCTGCTGTTTCTCCTCCTCCCTCTCCTTCTACCCATCCCCTTCCTCCTCACCTTTCTCCGTCGTCTCACCTTCATCCTCCTCCTCTTTTCGCTGCCTCCTCTTCCACATTTTCCTTTTTCTCCTCCTTTCTCTTTCTTCTTCTTCTTCTTCTTCTTCTTCTTCTTCTTCTTCTCTTCTTCTTCTTCTCTTCTCCTAGTTCTTGTCCTCCTCCTATACTTTTATTTTTCCTACGGCAACGATACAAAATCACTTTTTACTGTGTTGTTTGGAAAATTACAAAATATTATTTCACAAAAAATCAATTATCTCCTTTGTATTGGAACATGTGGAAAGTGAAGCGGCGCTGGTAATTAAATTCAGTGTGACATTGAAATTTAGAAAATAATATTTTCACAGCATTCGATCCAATCATCTTGTATATTCAATGGACAGACGAATGTGCAATTTAAAATCAAGCTGTTCACAAGACTCACTTACTTTCGTATGTTTTGTTCATTTCTAGCTCTTTCAGTTTTGTTCGTTCAGGTTGCTACTTCATTTAAATATTGCAGCCTTAAAATAAAAAGTTTCTAACTACACTCTTGTGGAGGAATGTGTAATCGACGTGATTTGATATATCAAAAGCATTTCTAATGGCTGTATTATTATTATTAGATGTCCATTTCCTATTATCTTCGACTCATGATCAGTGTGGTTTAATTAGTTCTAACTGCACGTATACATCTCTCTGTCTGTCTGTCTGTCGTCTCTCTCTTCTTCTCTATCTGTCTCTCTGTCTGTCTTCTCTCTGTCTGTCTGTCTCTCTGTCTGTCTATCTCTCTGTCTGTCTCTCTCTTGTCTGTCTGTCTCTCTGTCTGTCTGTCTCTCTGTCTGTCTGTCTGTCTCTCTGTCTGTCTGTCTGTCTCTCTGTCTGTCTGTCTGTCTGTCTGTCTGTTCTCTGTCTGTCTGTCTGTCTGTCTGTCTTCTCTCTGTCTGTCTGTCTCTCTGTCTGTCTGTCTCTCTGTCTGTCTGTCTCTCTGTCTGTCTGTCTCTCTGTCTGTCTGTCTCTCTGTCTGTCTGTCTGTCTCTGTCTGTCTGTCTCTCTGTCTGTCTGTCTCTCTCCCCCTCTCTTCTGCGAGTGGAACTACACCATGCGGCGTCTCTCACACCCAAGCTTCCATCTTCTTCTATCTTGACAATCATCCTCTTCCAATATTTTTATTCCATATTATTGAACAACAGCAATTGCTGAATAGAATATTTTCCTTGCCAAATGCCATGTTCAATTTCCTCTTCACTGCCTCTGTTAAAATTGTTCCTAAATACGTATATGTCTGACAACCCTTAACAACCGAGCCACTTTCCTTTACTAAATATTTCCTTTCCCTTCTACCACCATGTACTCTGTCTTCTTGAAATTTATTGTCCAGCCCTATTTTCTATATTTCTCATTTAATTTCCTTAACATATAATGGACATCGTCTTCAGCGAATATCAAAATTTAGTGAATATAAATATCGTCATTTAATTTTATTCCTTTTGGGTTGGAAAATTTTCTTCTTTTTCTTTATTGCTATTTCTTAATTTGATATAAGCGATATTGTTTGTATGTAACTCTCTAATGGCCTTAATATATTTGCTCTTAATATGTTGGTTTTCCATGACCATCCACAATTTGAAAGGGGGACACTGTCGTACGTCTGTTGCAACTCAATATAGACTAGATGTGTCTCAAGGGTATGCGCCAGGCGTTCATCTGTAACTTGTTGGAGGGTAAATATATTATCTATGCAGGATCTACCTGCTCAAAAATCGCTCTGGTTTTCCATTTCACTTATTTCACTTTCCAATCTCTGTGTAATAATTTCACCGTATATTTTACCAAGAGAACTCAGGACGGTTATACCACGATATTGAAACATTTCTCCTTATCTCCTTTTTTAAATATATTGGAGATGTAACCCACTTTAAAGGCTTCAGGTATTCCACGACCCCTGAGGCACGTAGTAAATAATTTTGAAAGCTGTTCGAACAATACCGATGGAGCTGATTTTATTAGTTCTATATTTATCCCATCGGGTCCGGGAGCTTTACTGCTTTTGAAACTTTTCACCACTTTCTCAATTTCAGTTGGTGATATAACTTCTGATTGTCAGATGTATCTTTCGGCTGATATAGTGAGCGGTATTCTACACGATGCAGGAGTTCTTCATAGTAATTTGCCCCTCTGTCTAGGCTTATAAGCCGCAATTGTCCATATCTGATTTCATTTGTTCTCAGTTGTTTCAACACTTTCCACGCCTCCTGTGAACTTGAGCTTCCAATGATGTTACTAATTTCTTGACCCTTTACGTCCCACATATAATTTTTAGCTTTTATTATCTCCTTTTTTACTTCTCTACATATTCGTGTATAAGTTTTTCTGTCTTCTAGATCACGGGTCGTCAGCCACTTTTGATAGGCGTTTTTCTTCTCCCGTACCCTTTCAGCACATTTGTCACTCTAGCAATAGGTTCCAGTTCTCTGCGGCTTTCTTTCAATTTCCCCCAAACTTTCGTATGCCGCTTCATGCATGTATTTTGTTATATCTCTGTACATTGCGTTTGGATAGGCATCATCCACTTTTTACAACTTCCCACTGAGCCTTAACTTTTAAAAAAGCAGAATTGATGGATTTTTTAGTAACCTCACTTTCTATTTAATATCTATGCTTTTTCTTCTAGTCTCCTTCTTTTATTTGATCTTTCGCTTTTCCATTTTGGAAAGGGAAAAGACGTTTGGCTCGCAAAAGTAAGTGGTCTGATCCGCACTCTGCACCTCTACGTTCCTCAACTCTGGTCTTAGTACTCTGTTTACTTTATAATGTATTCAATTATAGAGTATAATTTCCTAGATGGTTGAGACCAGGTGTATTCATGGATTTTTTGTGCTAAAAAAACTATTCCATTTCTTCAATTCATATTGCTCGCACACCTCTGTCAGTCTTTTTTCATTCCCATTATTTGCATCTTCTCCAAATTTCCCTACTACATTTCTTCCATATTGTTTTGCTACTTTTTCATTAAAGTTGCCCATTAAATATATTTCTTTCCTGTTTCCAATTTGGTCCAGAAGGTTCGTCAAGTCGGTAAAACATTTAATTTTTTCTGTATCAGTTGCACTGCCCGAGGGCGCATAGGCGGCAACAACGACCCCTTCAGACGTAGATCAACTCACTAGTAAGTTTTCATTAATATCATCCCATTTTTTATGTGATGTTTTAAAGATTTGCGTATGGCAATGGATACTCCTTTCTTTGCTCTGTTTTCTTTACTTACTCCGCTGTATATGAGAACGTAATTTTGAATCTCTTCCAAACCTTTCCTTTTCTTTTTAGTTTCAGAGAGGGCAGCAACATCTAAATTTAATCTAATTCTTTAAAAACGTCGGATTCCTTTGTGGCTGTACCTTGCACGTTCCAAGTTCTAAAATGTATATACCTATTTTGAAGGCCAAGTCGTCGTCGTAGACTAGCATGATTCCGAGGCTTATTTATTGGGACTCGTGCATGTTGAGTTTTGTTTTTCAACTCAACGTATACATACATTTATGTAAATAAAAAGATTTTATCTGCAATAAACATTGCGACAATGTTTTTCAAAATGTCGCTATTGACTAAAGCTTCTACTCAAGAATAATTTATGACTGTAATTATGACAGTATTATGACTATTTATGGCTTTTTAAAACCCTAAAATGCCAACTTCAATACAGTTCAAAACTCTTCAACAATTATATCACTGTTTTCTTTAAGTAAAATATTGTTTTTCTTGACAATGTAAGAGTTATTGAATTAATTGGGTTGGCACGCCTGAAGTTACAAAGTTTGTCAGTAGCACATTGTAGAAGTTTAATAGTGTGTATCTTGCAAAGGAAAACAATGCTGTGTAATTGTGATGTCGAGAAATATCTTAAAGATTCCGGGTCAGAGTATTTTCCCGATAGTTCTGAAAGTACTACTCATTGGCAATGATTGATTTTATTGCTTATCATCCACATATTGAGAGCGTAGAAATAGTATTATACTCCACAACATTCTAGCATCCAAGAAGTTGACAATGTTCACTCACAAATAGAAAACCCCTCTGAGAATTTTGATCAACTATTTCATTTCTTCGTATTCTGCTTGCTGAGAGTAAAAAACTACCAATTCATATCATATAACTTATAAAGACAATATCAGATATAAAGCCAATGGCGAAATGGAAGCCTGCTGTAGATAACCCATATTAAAGTCTCTCGGGATAGCCAATAAAATATTGTAAACCGTAAATAAATCCATATTTCAGCAGTTCGTCGGCAACGTTTGACAAAGTTTTTAAGAAAAATAAGATTCTTTTCATGGTAATTATTTGGTTGCACCTCTAGCAACTGCAGGTTATATCTCCACGATAGTGAGTCATTCGTCAATTTTCGGTCTAAAAGTAATATCTGCAAAACTACATTAAAATTACTACACTTCCAAAGCATTTTTTCTCTCAAATGTAGTGTGATGAAAGGTCCTTCCAGGAAAGAAAAATTGCTAGAAACTCACGAAGTAACGACGACATTTCGTCACCTAAATTAAATTCTCAACTTGAAATAACTCTCCTGTTAAATTTACTGAAGTACGATTAGAACCCGAAGGCGATATGGGAGCTTTTTAACGTCCACAAAAGTAACTATTACTTTTTGAAACAATGATGTGCTGACAAAAATACAAGGTTTATATGTTCCAAATATCTAAGTCAACTGTTACTGCACAATGTTTTCTTCATAACGCAAGTCATAAGAGAAATTAGAAGTAACTGAAAATACATTTTAAAATATGAATGATAGAAAAGAGTCCTTCTCCTACATTCACCATTCGTAGCTCAGAATAAGAATAAATCCTTAAGTGAGTTAAAGATGAACTTAAGAGACTGACAATATCAACTGTATTACCAATGATCAATGATTTAATATCTCATCGCATGTGATCCTCCCTTGTTATTGTAATATATCCTATCACCAACCGCCTCTTTGCTAAAAACGTTAGGGGATTCAGAACTATTATATATATATTGTGACGTCACGGCATTATACGAACCCGTAACGCCACCATAAGCCACTAGAAAAGACCAGAGAACTGAGAAATAGGGTACGAGGCGGAGCGATGGTCCGAGAAGGCGACATCTACCCGCAGGGTTTCGCACTTCGATGTCCAAAGTTAGCGGATAATATTTCTCGAGAGGGCGCGAAGGAGGAGAAAATTCACCCCTCCAGAAATTTTCCCCAGGCGGAGTTGCATAAATACCGTGACGCACTTCAGTAGAGCTCTCTACGACTTCGACATCGACGGCGACTCAACTAAATTCTTCAGCGGTAGTAATTGGTTAGTGCAGGAGTATAATTTTACTTGCTTAAGTAAAGCTGATTTAAGAAACGCGGTAATAAGTGATAGAATCCAGAAGCAAAGTGCATGTACAGCATTTGCACTAACATTACGCGAGTAAGCAAGCGTTGTGACTGCTCGAACTTGAAATAGTTTCATAATCGAAGTAAATTCGCGCAGAAGGGCTCTGAACGAAATCCAGTATTTAATTTTGTACGCCACGACCACGCACGCTCAAAGTGTGGTATGTCGGCCGAGTGCTACAAGTAGTCAATTCAAGCACGTTAGTTATTTAAAACTGGAAGCGCGAGCAACGGGTACGCGGCAGGCGGCAGAAGGACGGCTCCAACACTCAAGCGTAGGCGAGAAGGACTTGGACCAATCCGTGGACGGTACGAGCCGAGGACGAGAGAAGGTTTGGAATTTGGACGTGTGGCGGCATCCTGAGATCGAGCGAAAGAAGAGGTGTAACCGCGGACATCGAACCAGTCGAGTGACGTGGCGAGGACTGCGAGCGACCGAACACCCAAGGTTAACTGACGGCGAGCGGAAGGAAATGTCAAGGTAAAGAACTGGCAACTTCTGCGACAATTTGTTGGAAACTGTGTAGCTTTAAACACCAGGCGTAGCGTCCTAAATAGGTGAAAGTTCCATATAACTACTGGAAAATATTTCGAATGTATGCAGCGGCAGTTTTGATTTCATTCGCTGTACGCACTAGTAAATTCGTTTGAATGCCATACCTTGTACAACTTTTCTAAAGTAAATTATAATTTTTCATTTAATGTAAAAGTAATCTTATTAAAAAGTATTTGTCCATTGTATGATGTCAGGGATAATCAGTTGCTATAATTTTGTAAAGGTAGATTTAGTAACGTGTGTGTCACGTTTATTCTTGTGCTAGAGTTAACAGCGTTGTAATAAATGCGCAGCTCAAGGCTGACCTCTGTGAAGTCTATAAAAGAATAATGTAGAGAATCACTTAAAGGGCCGTGCACGAGAAAACTTTAGATTAACAAAAGTTAAATGAGGTACACGAAATAATTGAGAAGGAGGTCAAAGCAAAGTATTGTAAATAGTGCGTATTGAAGTAATCAGGCAGTCAAGGTGACGCTATACATTCTCTTATGGTTGTGTTATTTCTGTTCTTTTGTTTCTCTTTTCTTTGCAGTGACCATCTACGTAAAATACATACTTATTGTATATTTGTGCCACTGTGTAATTTGTTTACTGAATATATGCTCATTTTACCAGAATTTTATATAATTCATTGTGTCAAGGGTTCAGACCTTTCTCATACCTGAAAGATCCTGCTTCCTGAGATTCAAAGCTCGCTTACGAGCATTCATAGTTTCACGCTCATCGCCCCTGGCTGGAGGGTAGTAGGTGAGCGTGTTATATTATATATATATATATATATATATATATATATATATATATGTATATATATATATATATATGTAACGCTTGTCATCAGCTACACTCATGACAAAAGAAATATTGAAGTGACAATACCCGACATCTTGCCCTACAAATAGTTCCTAGAGTAGCGAAGAGATGGCGTTACCTAGAAACAAATTTCTGAACGTACTTTTGCCTAGCCAATCAGAACTTTGTAGAAATGCGAATGTGGCATGAGGCTTGACTCGACGAGATTGTCTTCTTTCCGGATCGAGACGCTGAAGTGATTAGATGGGTACTATTCCACCACACAACGACGAGGACACGTGGAAAATACCAGAAATGAAGCTTTATTAAAAGGTAATTGTCTAAGTATTTTCATGGATTAATCACTGTGATATGTCAAGATTACGTAAAATTGATAGGAATATTAAACAAGTAATGCAACGAATGTAAGAATAACAGTGGTAGTGGACTAAAATGAATTTATAAAACCACGTTGCTACATTCGTTGCTGGAATATAGAAGAGATTTTTGTAACATAGGACGTGTTTCTGTTTCTTTGTTACAGCTTTTCAGTTTTAGTTTTGAGCAGTTACTTATTCTACTTTTATTCTATTTCTTTTTTGTTTATGGATTTCATTTCGAAAATTCTATTGGAGAATTTTGATAATTCCGAAAGCATAGTTTATTCAACAACTGGCTCAACTTTCACTAAAACAAAGTTATAATTTGGAGTTTTGGACTCGCATTCTAACGCGACCATCACCTCGTAAGCTGTGGTTTAACTGGGCTGTACAACGAGGAGAAGGCGTATGGAAATACTCCGATTCCATCGCGGTAGGCAGCGCACGAACCGTCGCAGGACAACGACGACCTTGGGGCGTGAACGTCGCTCGACAGCCGTCTACTCAGCGCGGGACCAGCTTGGAGAATTCGCCGGTCGTGAGTCACAGAAAAGCAGAAAGAATATTTACTAAATTGCAGCTTGGAAAACTTTCAAGATAGAATTATGATTGCACAAATTAAAACGTTGTAATATGAGCTTCCTCAGTAACAGACATTGATCGGACAAGTTTATCTAAATATTAGTCTTGATAACCAGTAAATTTATTTTTGCAGTCGTAAGAGAAATCAGATCTAAATAATTTTTATGTTTATTGATAAAAGTCGTCCTTGTGTATAATTCTTTATCTAAATTCATACATAATTGACTTGATGTTATTTGAAATCATTTAAGAAGATGAATGAATGAAGATGTAAAAAAGGTTTTGAACATGAATAAAAGCTGTTAAATTGTTTCTGGTAAAACGTTATTTCATAAACAGCCAAGAGACTTTGTAAAACAGAATTTTGCACTGCGAGGTCACGCAGAAGCTGAATATAAGTGTAAATCTTGAGTGTAGTATTATTTAAGATTGAAAAGGTATTAGTAATTTTGTATATTGTTTGTATGTATTTTTTTACAGGATGGTTATTTAAATTGTGAATTGTGGGTTTCATTAAGAGATAATTTGTTTTGAGAAGTGTACATATGTATTTACTGTTTGTTTCGTGTAAATGTAGATCAGAGTCACTATTATTCTACAGAAAACTGCAGTTTAGGTAGGGAGTTAGCTACCATTGTGTAATCAAAGGAGAAGTAATCACGTAGGAGAATATGTGAACGTGAGTGTAAAGAAGGATCATATTGGAAGAATATATTTTACTTGTTCTTTAAAACTATGAAATTGTGTTTGTTTTTTAAATGAATATTAGTTAGCAAAGACGAACGCACCACCGATAGGGAATTATCCATAATTTGAGGTCTTCCCAGGTTTGTGTGACGTGTAATCACACGTCACAAAACAAGTAAATAACAGATTTACTTGTAATTCAGTACTACGAAATAGTTAGGTAGATACGTGACGGTTACATATATATATATATATATATATATATATATATATATATATATATATATATATATATTTCAGATAATAAGATACAAATAGGTATCTATCGTTTGATACAGATTTTGAAGTGGCCGGATCACTTAGAGACGTGGTAGATGGTTCATTTTCAAGCCTGACGAACGGTTTTATTTACTCAAGGAATGTACGCCCCAGGAGGACTTTTTCTTATATAAATATATCAAGTATCTTTAACTAAATTTTAAAAGACAAACATCATCTATGCTGCCTCACACAAAATTGATAAAGTTTTCATATATCAATTAACATACTATAACTACCAATGAAGATAATTTCGTTTCAAAAAACTTTATTTTCAGCGAAATATTGCATTTTTTTTACAATTGCAAATTTTTAATTACTTTTTATAAAACTCTAATAAAATTAGACTTACATTTATTTTAGTTTGAGAAGATAGTGATTTTACTTAATTAGGTAATGTGGTATTCTTGTCTATATAATTTTGAAATGCGCCTTGGATATCGTAACTAGAAATTACAGCTTGAATGCTATGTTCTGTCAATATAAAATTAGCTAGTTCCTGTTGATCATGCTCGCGGGCATCAGGTTACGAGTTGCATCTCAAAATCGAAGCTCTGCCGAGAGCGGTGAGGTGTGAAACGTGCGTCGGCATTTGGCGGCTGTCGACATGTTGCGATGCATGGTCACTCGTGGAATCGTCGCTTGTGAAGGTCCACGGTCCACATTTAAATTTGCTCCGCACACAATCTGATGTCGTCATGATGTATGTTGACAGGTCAGTTGCCATTGTATCGTTAGAATGCAAACGACGCCATTGAACACATTTAAACGATTGCGTATTCATGCCCTGTTTGTGGATCGCCGGTACGTGCATCCCGT
Source organism: Teleogryllus oceanicus (assembly GCA_964035755.1). Lineage (NCBI taxonomy): Eukaryota > Metazoa > Arthropoda > Insecta > Orthoptera > Gryllidae > Teleogryllus > Teleogryllus oceanicus. The sequence goes on from CAXIVR010000003.1 coordinate 11,769,820, forward strand.
TGCATCCGGAGCGTCGGAGACCGCGTGCGCGTGTCATTGCTTGATAACGCAGTGGCCTCCGCTCGTGAGGAGAATCGAATAGCGACACTGAGATTGCATTGTGAAAGTAATTAACCTTTCAGGCAGTTTGATATATGCAGCTATCGTGTCTTTTTATATCGTGTGAATATTATTGCCATTCCATTAAACATACTCCAAGTTGCATTAAGATTATATTAATTCATATATTATTGGGATTCTCGTCTAAATGAATAATTAAATAATAGTTCATATTCTTTACAAATAAGATGGTCATTTGTAATGAAACAAATCATATTTGTATAATATAATAATAACCATATTTTATTATCTTCTCTTAATAATAGTATTCTTCTTAACTAACAGAGATGAAGTAGAATAAAATCAACAACCAAACTAAGTAGGGTTCAAATCCTCCTAGGGTTTCAGTTCCGTCGATGCAGGATTTTCGGCAGTAGCTAGATTGCTTATTCAAGTTCAGCCGCTGTCTAGAGGAGAGTTCTAGCGGCCGGCTGCTCTGATCGGTATGTTTCCCTGTGATTTCTCCAATCAACAGCAGGTGAACGCCGGATCAGTACCTTAACAAACGGTCCACGGACCGCGCGCGATCTTTTCTTCCTGTTCATTGCCCTATACTCACCCTTTACTTATACTTACATGCACTATACTACCATACATGTCAGGAGTTTAGAACCTGTCCTGGTTGGGGCGATGTTCCTTTTGTGGAAGATACCTGGATAAGGAAATCCCCTGAAGCCTTGTGGGGCGGCGCCAGATCTCACCATCCACCATGGGGGTGGGGGAGGACTTTAGCTGTCGATGTGTTCTGAAGCACAAATCAAAGCAATCAGTTAAACGGAACTTAAGGTCGTAAAGTAACTATACAGATAACTTAAAATCTAAAAATAAAACTAACATATTTTAAGCATGAATTGTGAATTAATATTTGACTTTACATAAACTTAATGTTGTCAATATCATGGGTGAGTGTGTATAAATAATATTTGCTTTACTTGCATGATTTTTCAACCATAGTGATTACTTATTAAAACTCTTTTAGATTAGTATTTGTATGTAATTAAAGAGAATAAATTTTACAGGACATCTCTGTAAAATAAAACTTCCAATTGCGCTGAATTAAGTTGATATTATTAATGATCTTATTAACCTTATTCATGATCTTATTAATGATTACATCGATATTCAATAATTTTTTCACTTCAATACTTTTTAAGTTAACTTTGAAATATAATTGAATTGGTAGTAACTTGTTATTGCCTAGTATAAAAAAAAAAAGTTAACTGCTACGTCCTCAGAATTATAGTAAAACACTCAAATTCTATAAATGATATAAATTGTATGATTGTTTAATTTATTAATTGGTTTACCGCGCATATTCTTTAATAATTGTACATATTTTAAAGAAACTGTTTTGGTTTTGTTTCGAAAGGTAAATTCACTTTACCAACTCAATTTCAAAAAAGGTTAGAACTATCATCTTATGCACTATCTTAATGTTTAACGTTCGGCATATTTTTCATCAGACGTCATTTAAAAAAATCGATTACAAGAGGACTAGAGTATTAAGGACGCAGTCTACTTGTTAATGTAGGATACACAAAAAAGAGTCCCTTTGAATGAAATAAATTCTCAGATTTGTTGACTATTAAATTTAATATTTTTGAGACATCGTTTGCTCTAAGAAAACCGAACCTGTTTGAACCTAATGACATAGACATTGTCGAGAAGAGAAAAAAGTGAAATTAGCTGAAAAAATGGAGCATATAACAATGATACTATTGTCCGGAGGACTCTTTTCCTCGTCATAAGTTCCAGAGCGAACTGCTGTTACAGACAAGATCTGCAATCCTTTAAGACGCGGACATATTCCGTGATTGGTCGTATTTTCCTCCCACGCCACGTTCTTGTTTGACATTGTGTTTATGTCCTTTTTGCTAACAAGCATCTGGATGGCGCTTGGGGGGGGGGGGAGCGAGCGGCGCCGGCCGCGCTGTCTCGAAGCCTCACCGCTGACACCCGTCGTTTCTTTCTTTGATACCCTGCCTCGACGCCGCCATAAGGCCTCCCGCCCCCCCCTTCCCCCCCCGCCCCCCCCCCCCTGTCATTCCTTCCCCTTTCCCTGCGTCCCTTCGCTCTTCCCGTCTCTCAACTCCTACGGGCCCTCCCCTTTCCCTCCCTCTCCAACCCTTCTTCACCCCTCCCTCTCCGTCCCATCCCTCTCTCCATCCCCTTCCCCTTTTCTTTATGTCCTCTTTTCTTCCCATTTCTCCTTTGTCCCTTCCCCTTTTGTCCCCTTCTCCCCCCCCCCCCCACTCTCTGTCTTCTACCCTTCTCTCCGCTTTCTGCCCTCTCCCTAACAACCCACCTTCTCCCGTCGTCACCCTACCCGCTTCCCGCCCACATCCTACCCACACAGTGTCCACGACCCAGCCCGTCCCCCCTCATGCGCCGCCCCCCGCCGCCTGGCCGGGCGTCACGCGCGCTCCCCTCTGTTTCCATCAGCGCTTTTTACGACTGCGCCCGCGCGGAAGAGGCTGCTGCGTCGTCTCCGGCGCAAACTCTGCCGCTCCGTCGGCTGCTGCTCCGTGTTATTGGTCCTCGGCAGCGCATCAAGACTGTCCGCCTCCGCTCCCGTCCCCGATGAATGAGCATCTTAAATATGTCCCGTGTAAACACCGAAAGAAGTATCTTAGGGAGAGAATCTTAAAGGAAAGTACGGTCACATCACTATTGAAATACTCTAGTCACTTTGTTATGTGTTGTATTATAATGTTCAAGCCGGACTCTTGAGAACATTTTGTTACTTGTAAATCATTGTTTTAACACTTGGTGGCAAACATGGGGTTAATCTGACCCCAGCATGTTTTTTTCTGTTTGTGTCTTCAACAATGTTTTTCTCAGAGATTGGTGTCATCGTGACATCTTTTAGTACAGCCTTATTTATTCATAATAAATTATGAACAGTTTTATATTTTAACTTTCGCAATGTTTAAATGCTGATTCGATCCCTTTGAAAAAAATAATGCGCTGTTACAATAGTCGGGGTCCTCTGACCCCATTCCTTTATTTATTATATTACCGAGATGTGATTATTTTTGTAGTTGGTATTCTTCCCTTTTGTATGGGAATTATAAAGTTGTACAATTTCACAAAAAACGAAGTTGATGTAATGAACAAAAAACGTTTAACTTACACATGCAAGAAAATCACAAAAATGTTGACGAATGTCTTTATTCTTTAATGTTTTAGACATACCAGGTAAAAAATGACATCCTAATTACTATAGCAAGTTTTCTCACAGCCGTCGCTTGTTTTAGATGAACTTTCTGACGAGAAGATCAGACCTGATATACAGAAAATGAATAATAATATTAACCTCAACAGGCAAATAAGAAATGTCTGAAATGAAGATAAGAAATAAATATTTGTAAAATTGCTTCACAAAATCATTCTCAAAAACGTTTACGTTATGCATTGTGTGCCAAAAACCTGTTTGTGCATGCATTGCAGCATACTGTCATAAAACTTTGCAAACCTACTTAAATTGGAACAATTAAAATAAAATAAATATTGTGTATGTTTGAAGTTAATACAATTAATTTCTACTAAATTTGCTGTTTAAATCACTCCAGAATCAACATCATTCTGATGATACGGATACATCACTCTGACTTAATTGGGAAAACTTTTTTTAAATTTCTGAACAAAATATTTCCAACCGTCAAAAAATGTATTTTAAGAATAATTTCCTGTTGCAAAAATTATTAATTATTAAATTCCACAATATGATTCGGAAAAAGAAACCCAGAACTATAATTTATCAGTCTGGGATTAAACTGACCCCACCTATGTAATGAAGTAGGTAAATTCATGATTGCATCCGAGGGTTGAAAGGTCAATAGCTTCGCAATGATACCCAAATCACAATTTAAGGTCACAAACCGGTGTATTAACGTAGATACGTTGTGAACTTCTAGTTCTACTAACCTTTTAGTGACATACTGAATGAAGGAGCGTGCAGCAAAATCCACGCGATTGTCGCATCCAAATGGTAAATGTAATTTTTACTTATTTCGAGATTGTGCACTCGTGCCACGAAGAGGGTTTACCCCAATGAATTTACTTTAAAAAATTAGATGTGACGTGCGAAAGTGTATGATTTAGTGCTATATGGTCTAAAGATTAAACCTTGAGGCTTTTGGGGAAATTGTGTTTCAACGACTTAGGGCACATCATTCCAAAGTTGTACACAAAAACTCTCTATTGATTACACTAACAACAAATATTATTATTTCTCTTTTTTTATTTGAGGAGGCTGTGACATTACAATATATGTGTTCACTCTCTTCAGTTACGAAAGAAAGATATGCTAATACTGCAGTAGTCGTAGAAACATAGGCGTGTACTACGGAAAAGCATCTTCCAATAACTCCATGTGCGAACACTAGATTTTTCAGTCAAAATTTTTGGAATTTTATCGGAACCTCGCGACTTCCAGTTACTCTTCTTCTTTACTGCCTTACAGATGTAATCCTCTCAGTTCCATTGGCATTATTTATGTCTGATGTTTTTAAATTTTCTTGACATAGTTTGGATTTTGTTGGTTTTGTCCTGGTTCACAATAAACTCAAAAAAGTATGTACTTCTTTGACATCTTTGGTGAGGTTATTTTCTCTACTTCTACCATCAAAACCCAGTTAACGATGCCTAAAGAACTTTCTGTTTTTGTGGAAATTGAAATTTTGATCTTGGTTATTTTTTCGTTCCTTCTCAGCATTATTCCTTTAAGTTTAAACTTTTGCTGCAATATATATAAGGTTAAGAAGATACTGAGCACATTGTGGGGATGTTAGATTTATTGCAGATTTCCTTGCAATTTCTGTTCCTTTCAAGACAGCTCTCTTGTAATGATTGTTGTTCAAATATTCTGTAATAAGGTCTACTTTTTCACGTATCTCAAAAATATTTTTTTGAAGTCTCATCTTACAAGGTGGTATCTTCTCCTTATGAATTCCTTTCTGAAGTATGTGTTGGTAGTTCATATAATTCAATGGTAATTACTGATGCAAAGAACATTGCGATATGATTTCCTGGAAAGTCATAATTGTCATTTATATATTGACCCCAAACTTTATTTAATTATTTCAGACAAGTGTAGTTTTCCAAAAGTTGTTTGAGTCAGGGGTATTTGGTCTATTTGAATCTTATTGCAATAATATTCTAGAACGATGTGAAATTTTTGATTTTATGTATTCTTCTGTAAGGTAGTTATCATTGTCCAGTATCACTTAAAGGCTTTTGATATTGGCATCCGCCGTCAATGTAGTACAAGTGGTTTATTGGAGCTTCCATCCATTTTGCCCGGGTTCTTTTGCTGTAATTCATGCCCAATTTCTCGATGTATGTTTTTCAGTTCTGTTGGAGTCAGGTAGCCCTTATTATTCATAATATTAATTCTAACCACCAAATTCTGCTCGGTAACGTCAATTTCTGGATGTGCTTTACTGTATTCCTGAAAGAAGTGATATCTGTAACCTGCATGAGAAATTTCGTGCGACGGTAAAATATTCTCAGAACTTCAATATTCATATCTCATATTGACTATTCTTCGTGCGTGCAGACACACCAGCAGTTGGAGTGGCACTAGATGCCAACCTGTACATATTCCACGTTCGGTTGTGATTGAAGATGGGATGTGGCTCTTTTCGCGCCTGATCATTTCCCTGCCAATGGCTGCTTGCATACTGCCGTGTACATTGCCGAACCTTCACACGTCCTGGCTGGTTGGTTTTGGTTTGTTTTTTTCGTGTTTCCGGGCGCGTCAACTGCTTGGTCATTAGTCCCGTAGTGTAGTGCATGTTTTTTCTCGGGAGATGGCGGTGATCTTCCCCCGCTGGATGGCGAGATCCGGCGCCGCCTACCGTCGCCTAGTGGGGTTTCCCCCTAACCAGGACTCTCCCACCAGCGGGGCACCGCCCCAGTCGGGACAAGCTCTAAGCTCCCGACCGGTCATGTGGTAGTGTAGTGCATGTTAGTGTAAGTGTGTATGTAAGGGGAGAGGGTAGGACAAGGAAGAGGAAGGAAAGATCGCGCGCGGTCCGTGGCCCGTTTGGTAGGGTACTGCTCCGGTATTCGCCTGGTGTTGATCGGAGAAACCACGAAAACTACCAGCCGGACGCTAGAATTCTCATCCAGACAGGGAGTGAATTCGACCTAGCTGAAATGCTAGTGTCGAAAATCCTGCCGCCGCCAGGACTCGAACCTAGGACCTCCCGGTCAGAGGCGCTGCAGTGACATCGGTTGATGCACTGAGCTACCGCTCCCGGTACATGGCCTCGCGCTTTCCAGGGAGCGGTTCCTGTTTCAGCGTAATTCGACTATTTCATTATAACTATATAATTCTACGGATATTTGTCATTAACCTACTAACCGATTTTAATGGACATACCCGATTTCTCGTGACTTGCCATGATCCGCATTCTGACATAGGTTGAGCTTTGGAAAACGAGGGTGAATGTGAGAAAGAAAAAATCGGACACCTTTCCAGATGGAAAATGGCTGGGGTTTAGAAAGTGAGAAATTGAGCTACTCAGTCCACCCAATTACTCCTGGAAGGGGTAGGGCAGAATAGGAAGCGGATATATAGGTTAGGACAGCGGTCAGCACCCCTTTGTAGGTAGGAGAAGCCGCACTGTTTGCGCAGCCTCTACCTCCGGCTGGGTTCTGAGGTCGCCCATTTCCTACGCCGATTTATTTTTATTATTTCTATTATTATTATTATTATTATTATTATTATTATTATGGTTATACATTGTTTTTCTCGGTATTCACCTAATTTTTATTTGACTATGTGTCGGGTTAATAACCAAGACACTAGTCAATTTATGTTTCGTCGCAATTTAGGGATTTTCGAACAATCCTACCAATCAGGAAGCCAATCTTTTGCCGTTTGTCTACGAAAGTTATGTCTGGTCTGTTATGATGAATATCTGTAATAATTTCTCTATATCTGTATAATATCTGTTTTATCTGAAATAATTTCTCTGTCATAGTACAACTTACAGTTTGAATTTTCAAGTACAGTACCCGGAACATATTTGTAATATGGACAAGTCATTTCTTGTAGGTTGGATTTCGGCGCCAGTTTCTGGTGAATAATATTTGTAACTTGATTGTGCCTATAGGTGTAATCTATTGGACCATTAATTTGCCACTCCGGTTCCCAACCAGCATTCTAAGGAGAAGATCGAGGGACTGCCGGTGCCTCTAAAATACTTAGCGCAAAATGTGGACTGTTGCTAATAAGGCAATGTCTTGGCATTCATGTATTAGAAGTCTTTGTCTTGGCATCCGGTGTCAATTAAAAGAGCTATTGTAATGAATTTAGTTTGCGAAGCCGTAAATCTCTCCTCACCAAATTTTCATCAGAAAAACGTACAAAATGTAAAGTAAATTTTATCTTGAATAATTATCCTACAAAATTTGCACATAAATGAATTCAACAAAAAGTAATAGGTGGTGCTATAACTGCACATTCTTTCTCACTTTATTGGAAACAGTTACGTAATATTGAAATGTTGCATTTTCTGCGCTACAATCACCTCAGCTATTCTTGAAAAAAAACCAATTTTTAATACAAATTATCTTAATTTAACAAATGAAACGTATAGGAATACATTTTACTTACACAATATTCGCAGCAATTAATACAGAAGCGAGCAACCCAGGTTGTGAAAGCAGCGTTGTCAAAACTGTGTGCATTAGCTTGGCGAATAATATCAATTCTAAGCAAAAACGCTTATTTCTATCTGTATTCAGATTTCAACTTGTTTATCGGTTAGTCATAGTGCATCGTTCACAGTTGAGAAATACTAATGAATTAATTAAATTACTAATATTCTTCGATTAAGTTAATTTATTACTGCCTTTTTATGTGATGACCCCACCTCAAACGTAGCGTAGAAACATAAAACTTTAAAGTTTATAATAATGTGATTTTTTTATTTCAAAAAAATAAAAGTGCAGGTGCCCAAACACATCTAACATAAACATTTAAAATAAAACCCTTAATTTAAATGTTTTTAAAAATATAAAATAAATCCCTAGACTTGGGGAACCATTGTTTACTTTTCAACTCACAAAATATTTACCCAAAAAGCGAACCTATGTTTTTATCAAAAAACAAAAAAAACGGACATTTCTAAATACAAGCTCGAAAATAAAACAGCTGTACTTCTCTTATCAGTGCCACCATCTCGACGTCCAACAACAATGAGTTTCTTAAATATTGATTGGGGGATTGTTGCGGAAATTTCGTGGTTTTCAAATGTTCACTTTTTGACATTATCGAAAATGTGTAACACTAGCCGAAAATGGAACTAGCACCATACTTTTTCGCCTTCTCATTGCATATTACGATAAAATTTAAAGAAAAAAGTTTGGAGCGTATTTTCAGAAATAAATTACGTGTATTTCGCGTAAAATTACACGTAAAGTACTCACATTTTCGAAAAGTTGAACTTAAATGCACTTATTTAAGATCCGTCTTTAAGGAACAGATTTCATTAAGGAAAGAAATCTCTCTCAGCAATATTGTTGTAGGAAGACGACAAAAAACGATTTTTCAATTTTCATAAAATCTGTGTCTTTCCAGTCACCGATAACAAACTTTCAGTAAAACCTGTATCAAATTGCCAAAGTGCCTAGGGAAGGTGTTCTCCAAAAGGCACTGATGATTGAGTAGTCCATCAGCCACCACGCGAGCAGAGCCGCTGCAACAATGAACGGTTGCATACTGCCCATTTCAGTTCAGATGAGTGCTTTTAATGATAATTTTGGTTCCTTTAAAGATATCATCAAGAAAATTTAATAGCTTCTATAACATCCTAAATACAACAGTATAGCAGATTGTCATAAATTTAAAAGGTTTTCTTGCGAGTAATTGGTTTTAAAGAAGTTTTTATTGTTGTATACCAAGAATAACACGATATAGAATTTATATTTAATGAATAATTTTACTACGTATTTTATATATACTCACATTCTTTTAGAATTTGTGGAAACGTTTATATGAGGGCAAACAAAATTAAAGAATATAGGGGTTTTACAAGAAGTCTTCGATTTTAAGAGTGTATGATTGTCGAATAATCAGTTAGAAAATTTTAATATTGTACCTCAACAATGAAGGCATCATGGACAACTATATTCCAAAATATTTTCAAGTTTGGAATCGTCTTATAAAATCCCTTTTCTGCTTGGAATGACAACTCCTATATAATTTATAGCGTCTGTCCGTAATTATTTCCCCAAATAACAGATGTATATTTAAAGAAATAATACTAACATTACTCTAAATTATAACTCAAGTATATAAAAAAATGCAAAAATATGATCTCTTACTCCTCTGAGCTGAGTTAAATAGGAACAAGTTCTCTTATAGACCGAACATATATAAATTCCTTTTGAAGCACTAGTGGACATTTGAATGACAGGTAATCCGCTATTTGTGGACTGGAGAGCGCCGCGGAAATCTTTCATTTTAATTGTTTCCATTACAAGTTACAATAATAATCATAGATTCTTGAAACTTCGTCTAGCTTAGCGGTGCACTATTGCTAGCAAGCGCACATTCAGTGGTCAGCATGCCGTCGATTTTGTCGCTACAGCGTAACAGCGCGCATCCCGCTCACCGTTGATCATCAGCGTTAGTCATTTATTCTCCAATAGCTATTTTCACTTCCTCGCATAGTGTTTATGCAGTATAAAAAACATATTGCAATGCTTAGGGAGATCGGCGATTTCATGAGAGGAAAGCTCTTATTTCCGGGTATTGGTAACGAAAAAGTGGATAAATCTTGTTCCATGTAGTGAATTACTTCTTAACACGTTGTGAAGTCAGAATTCACGTTTGGTGGATTCCTGATACCGAAAAATCGCTTGACGGCGAAACCTGAGTCCATGCGTCTGTATATCCTTTTGTTTGGGTATCCTTCTGTCTGTGTGTCCTTCTGGCTATGTGTCGTGTCTGTCTGTTCTCTCTGAATACGGTCAACGCTAGCGCCCAAACCGTTCACTTTTCTCCATAATTAATATTATCCTATCAATTCGAACAACATCGAGACCCTGTCTCCAAATATCTTGCTTATAAATTGTCTTCAGATTGCATAAGGAACAAATTAATAAAATGTGCGGGTCTTATTTTGGTGAAAGGAAAATTGAAAGAGTTGAACATTGTTTCAGCGTCAACTACAACTACAATATTAAAAACATAGATTTTTACTTTCTCGTATACGTACGCGAGTACGTATCGTATATAGGGAGGAATATGCGTAGCATAGAGAAAGATATGTAATGTTGCGCAAACTAACGGCGAATTTTCGGCTGAAAAAAATCATTCTCGGGCCCTGATAACTAGAATGTGGATAAATCCAGTTGCTAAATAAAAAGAAAAAATCCTCTAACACGTGGTGTAGTCGCAACCCCTGTTTGATGTGTCCCTGATGACGAAAATATAATTGAAAGCGAAACGTCCGTCCGTCCGTTCGTCCGGCCCTCCGTCAGTCCGTTCGTCGGTGAACACTACTGGGGTCGACACCACACTTACGATCCTTTCCAAATTGAGAAACCCCTACCATTGGCTCTAGTTGAAGCTTTAAGATTTTAAAAAACATTCTTTAAAATTTGGGGGCACTTTACATGAAGCCCCTGGATATTTTCAATTTTTTCTCAATAACGGCTCCAATTTTTTTCTTTAAATTTCTTGTAAGAATAGAGTACACTTATAAAGGTGGAATAGGTCCGATTTGCACGATTATTTAATATTCTTAAAATAATATTTCGGTCCCACTATAAGGAAACCGAAAAGGTGAGAAAATGTAAAAAATGTTTTTTGGGCGGCGATAGATGGCAGTTAGCTAGAGGACGGGGCAAGTCCGTAAAGCCATTCCACCAAGGAAATTAGAAAACTTAACTGTGCTCTTCTGTAGAACCTCTAGTTACTTTCTCGAATACATACGTATATATGGAGTAATATACGTAGTATAGAGAAAATTTATGGAATGCTGCGGAAAATCGAGTTCGAGATTTCAACGAAAATACACGTTTTGGGGTCCCCTGACGCCGAAAAATTGTTTTTTTTTTAACGCCCGTCAGTACGTTTGGCTGTCTGTCTTCCCATCTCTCTGTCCGTCTATCTGCCAGTCTGTCTGTTCGTCTATCCGTCTGTCCGTCCGTGAACACTACTAGAGCCTAAACTATGCCTACGATATTTTCCAAACTAAAGAAAACCCTGTCCATCGGACTCTAGTTGAAGCTTTGGAATTTTGAAAAATCATTATTAAAAATGTTGGGGGTATTTTACATGAAGATCCTCGGACATTTTCCAAATATTCTCAAAACCGGTTCCAAATTTATTCTTTTAATTTCTTATAAGAACAGATCAAAATACACTTATATATGTGGCATAGGTGAGATTTTCACTCTGAATTTCCGAAACTTGCAACAGTTCGCATTTTTTCGGCGTCTTCCTAGAACTACAAAAAAGAAGACAGAAATTTTTTCCTCCAAGTGAAATTTTTATTATAAATAGTTATTTCATTAAGGTCATGTAGAGTTTTTTGAAAATTTTAATAGTTTTTGTGCAACAGTGCGTTTAATATTTGAAATTCAAAAAAACATTTCCGCCCTATTGGTCTATTCTTTTTTTTACTTCAGAAAGTACCAAAATATAATTATTTTACTTGCCTCTCGCGTCGGTAATATTTACGTTAGAGGAAATGTCATCACATTATATTTATAAGTAAATGTGCTTTATATAATGCCATATAAATTGTTTTGAAAACTCAACAGTTTTCTGTAAAAATGAGCTTAAGTTTCCACATTTTGAGATTCAAATTTCACATTCACAGTAATGCTTAATCACAATTTTCTAAAAACGGCTTCAAATTTTTGATAAAAATTTCTATTTAGTCAAATTTCACTGTTCTTTAATTTGAGGTAATATTTGGTTCTACTATTAAAAACCGAAAAGTTGAGAATATGTCAAAAATTTCTTTGGGGATGATTGATGGCAGTGGCCAGGAATAGTACAAGACCTTAAAACCAGTGCACACCAAGGAAATGGGAAAAATTGTGACGAGAAAGTCTGTGCCTTTCTGTAGCACCTCTAGTTTCTGGATTAAATCTATTGTTGTAAGATAGATCTTGAAATAAGATCACGTATACTTTTTCGAAAATCTTAATAGATTTCGTAATTTTGCGAGGAATATGGACAATTACGAATTTTGGAGCAGAATCCTAACAAAGTAGCCAAGGCCCGCGTGTGATCTTTTCTTCCTCATCCCTCATTTCCACCTCACCCCTTTGATACGCCCGCTTGTGCAGCTTGAAATGGTTGGGGTGGTGCTCTGATGGGGAGATATTGGGAGAGGGAAACCCCACACGTACACGTCGGTGCCGCATCTCAACTTTTAGTGAGAGAGGAACATTGTCTCTCCCGGGATATAGCACGCGCTCCATTTTCAAAATGGCCATTTTAACTAATGGTCTTTGTAACTGACGCGCCAATAAACAATAAATAATCAATCAAACAATTAATAGGAGCTCAATCATAGAACCTCCCGGTCAACGGAGATTTGTTTGCGGACTCGCATGAGCACACACTCTCGCGTATTGTAGTCTTCTATTAACCTATCCTCAAATCGACAACATTACGCTGCCTCTTCCTGGCATTTCCGCTTGACTGGATATCAAACGCCGTGATTTTTCCTCTGCCTTTTCACACAGAGCGCGGCCGTCTCCCTTTAACCCTGTCACGTCGCATTGATCCCGCGACCCCGTGACATATGTGGCGGCAGCAGGGCGAGTCGCGGCCGCCGACACTCTTGCTTGTTTTACGTGAAAAGCGCGCGTGGACAAAAGCGGAACGAGGAACAGCGCTTGTGGCGGCGGCGGCGGTGAACAGTGAGCGGTGTCGCGCCCAGTAGTGCCGCGACCGCAGTGCCACATCCGTTAAGTAAGCACCCATTCATTCTTCAAAATTTAAAAATATTAAATTTATGAGCTAATTTTAGCTTTAGTAAAAAATGAGCGTGATTAAAAAAATACAATACAAGACGATAATAACATTCTTTATCTGCGAGAAGGTATTAACTGACGAGCGATGGAAGGGACAAGAGAAGATAAAGTATTTTTAACGTCATATGTAATATTTGATGATTTGACGCCGACTGCGTGCGCCACTGTCCGTAGCAAGCGTAAGAGAAGATAAAGAAATATTATTACCCGTAGGTAGTAAAGTTGTATTGTAATAGCTTACTATTGGCAATTGAGACGCATCTTTCACCACAAATAAAATATTTGTGTTAAAATATATGCAAACTTCAACCTGCAAAAGTGCTTTCCACCAGCATTTTTGTTCATGCTGATATTCTAAATCAGGTTCTTAGAATTTGTTACGTTCTTATAAACATACTATAATGCCAAAACCTTTCAGATGATTTTTCCAAAATTTATATTTTTCGTAAGATGTATCATATCTCAAGAATATTTGGATAAAAAAATAACATCCATTTATTGACCTGAAATCCGGGATAGAAACAATGACCTTTCCGAAAAAGTGGAAAAAATTCAGTTGCTAAATATAGAAGAAAACTCTAACACTTGGTGTAGTCAGAATGCACGTTTTGTGCGTTCTTCATACCGAAAAATATATTGACGGCAAAACGTGTCTGTCTGATTGTCTGTGCACGCATAAACCGTTCAGCCGATATTCTCCAAAATTGATATTCCCCAATCGTTCTGGCTGATGTCGCGGCCCCTGGGATATTAAATCGATATTTTAAATTTTGAGGGTACTTTACATGAAGCCCCCCCCCGACAATTTCAAAATTTCGAAAAAATGACTCCAAATGTTTGGTTAAATTTTGTTGTTCAATGGTCTGAAGATCGTTCAAGAGAATAGTGCAGATATCTAATTCGTTTAAATCCCTGATTTTTCGAAAATTGCAAACAAAGTTCAAAACTACAAAATTGAAGATAAAATTCGCCCACGGTATGTGCTGAGTGGATAGAGTAGCTCAGTAGCCGCTGTTGCCGGTCCCAAGCCCGGATAAAGGAAAAGGGCTGGAGCAAAGGGTCTGCAACCCATTCTTTATAAAAACTCTGGGAGGTGCATTCTCTCCAATACAAAAGCCTCGAATACGGACAGTACACCGGAGACGACTTTGTGTACGGAAAATGACAATCTCAATTGGTACATGGAATGTGCAAGTTTTGAGACCGACACAAGTTGTGGCAGAAATAGAAAAATTTAAACTGTATATTGTAGTCCCAACAGAAACTAAAAAGAAGGAGTACGGAGAAGAAGTACTAGGAAACTACTAACACATTTGAAGTGGAGTACCAAAATCACAACATGCAAAATCCGGCTTGCTCTACACCCTCTTGCTGGAGAAGCTAGTGTCGTCAGCGGCAACGGCGGCGAATTCGTAAGTCGAATATTTGAAGGTCATAATGATGAGGATAAGACAGCATTATTAAAGGATGTGCGGATTTATAGACAACCTGAATGTTCCAGCAAACATCACATGGTAGCGGGAAAGGTATGTCATTCAAATATAAAGAAAACCGCCCCAAAAATAGACAATGAGCTTACAGAGAACAAGGAATCGATATTTAAGACAGACCTTTAAATCAGTATAGAGTCAAAATGCTCTACGAAAATAGACTGAGAAAAAAAAATTTGAAAAAGGATGGCAATCCCCAGAAATTATCGACACTTGAAGGAGAGTATTTTGGAAGCAGCTAAGGAAGCCCTTGGGGAAGAAGAAAGTAAAAGAAATATACGGAAAAGTTTTCTGAGAATTTAGAAGAAATGATTCAAGAGAAGAAGAAGGCATATATGAAATGGTTAAATGATAAACTACGAGTCAAGTGAGAAGTATGTTTTGATTCGACAAAAAGTTAAAACAGGTGTAAGAATGGAAAAAAATGAACATTGGGACAGGTTTTGTACATGCATCGATGGAAATGTAGGGTACAATAAATCATCGCAAGCCTGAAAAATTATAAATAAAATTAGAAGAAATAATGAGTGTCAAAGCATAGTACAAAGAATCCCCTCTCAAAAATGGATACACCACTACTCAATGCTTCTACAAGAAAACAGGCCAGAATGTGAAGGACAAGAAGAAATAAGAGATGATGGAGATGGAAATAAGAGATGGAGGAAAGCAATTTTGAAATAACTGAGGATGAATTAAGAAGGCACTCTGCAAAGCAAAAACAATAAAGCCCCAGGACCGGGAAATATAAGAATGGAGTTCCTGAAATATGGCGGAGAAGTGGTTGTGAAATACCTAAAGAAAATGTTCAATAAGATAGGAGAGTATACCTGTAGAATGGAACATATCCTACATTTCTTCTATATTTTTAAGAAAGGACACAAACAATCATGTGTCTATTACAGGGAAATAAGTGTCAACAGCAGAATTGTTTTCTAGTATACTGAGTAAAACAATTGAAGAAGATAAACCTGAATTGGGTGAAGAGCAGAGTGGTTTTAGACGAGGACGATCAGCATAAATAATATCTACTGTATCATTCAAGTTATAGAGAAATATAATAGCAGAAATGTGAAAATTTATGTAACCTTTAAAAACCTCCAGTAAGCATACGATAGGTCCCAAGAAAAAAGATATGGGAAGCAATGAGAAGAATTGATATAAAAAAAGTGGATCAATCTGGTTAAAAAACTTTACCAAAACAACGAAGCCCAAATAAAAATTGGAGATAAGTTAACGGGAAGCTTTCTGATAATTAAGGGTCTAAAACAAGGATGTGGGTTATCTCCATTTTTGTCCAATATCTACCTAGAAAAACTCTATAACTGGTACGGGAAAATGTTTAGGCGGGGGAAAAAAAATTGAGACGACCCCTTTACCCCCTATTTCTAACGCCCAGGTAATTTTTGGGCCGGGATGAAGAAATTATGATGTACCCTCCCCTTGACAAAAGGGGCGTGTCCGGCCGAATTTTGGGATTTTCGCCCCCTCCCCCGCCCTGCGGGTCGGTGACCAATCCGTTTTGCTTCATTTCAGGGGGGCGGGACTACCCCATCTTAACATTAAAAATGGCGGTAAAGAGAGTTATATTATAGTAAATATTTAAAATATAAATATTAAATCAAAAACAGTTTTAATAAATTTTTTGTATATACTTTTTAATTAATAAAAAAAGGCATGAAATTTTGGGGAGAAAATTTTAAAAACTGTTAAAAAAATTTTTTTTAAAAAATAACACGGGACAAGACTATTGTTTCCAAAGTTTAAGTCGTTTTTTATTGTAATATTTAAAAAAATGAAAAAATTTTCCCTTTGGCATTTCAAACCCTTTTATTTTTAAAAAAATTAATAACTTAAAGAAATATTTTGAGCCGGTTTCACAAACAAAACCGGGGTTAGCAGTTTTGGGGGAAATCCTTCCAAAAATTTTCCCTCAGAGATTTAATTAAAAATACTTTTGGTCGGGACATTTTTTGTAAAAAAATAGTTTTGAAATAAATACTAAATAAAATTTAAAGTATTTAAATTTCCCATTTAGCCCTAAAATTTTTATGGACATTTTGGGTAAGTCGGCTGAAAACCTGAATGATTATTGATCTTTTTTTTTGGGTATCAAATTAATTTTCTTCAATCAAGTTAGGGTGATTGCATTTTACATGGAGTTTTTTTGAAAAATTTTAAAAAATCATAGGGATACCGGGTTTTTGGGGTTTTTTGGTGAGAATCAAAACGACTAGACTTTAAAACTTTTTAATATCTTAATGTTTAAAAAGGTAGAAACCCCCAGCTTTTCTATTGGGGGAAAAATTGGGGAAAAAACCCCAACACACACACACACACCCCAAAAAAATATCATTATTACTTACATGTAATTTATATGTTTTCAATCAAACCCAAATAAAATTTTAATTATTTATTTATTAAGAAAATTTTTTTTACATTGAATTTTTTTTTTTTGGGGAAAAATGCATAAAAATTTTTTAACGTCAAGGAAATTTTACCCTTTTTTTCTAGATAACGACCTAAAAACATTTTTTCCCTAATCCATTAAAATCACTAGAGATTCTCCGGGGTCATAAATTATTTAAAAAGGTAATTGTTAAAAATTTTAAAAATTTTGTCAAATTTTGGAAATCTGTGTCAGATAATCGAAAAAAAAGGGGGGACCCTCTTTTTAAAAAATTTTATTTTAAAAAAAATTTTTCTATTTTAAATTTTTACTTTTCCACAAAATTCCAATTTAAAAGGGATGTTTTCATTTAACGATCTTTTAAAATTTTGACTAAAATTTTCAAAATTTTTTAATGAATTGTTAAAAAAATTTTTAAAAAAAATAAGAAAATTAATTTTTTATTTGGGAAAATTTCATTTGGTTATCAATATTTGAAAGGTAATTAAATTTAAAAGTATTTAAAATTGGAATTTAAAAGGTTTGGGTTTTTAAAACTATAACTTTTTAATTTTTATTGTTGGGAAACGCATTCTATTTATTTACAATGTAACGTTTTAAAATGAAATTCCCCCATTGATTGATAGTTTGTGTTTCGTATATATATCTCATGCGGGAAAATTTTACAAAAAAAAAATCTAAATAAAAAAGGGAAATAACCTCAAATTTATCATTCATTGGCATTTGGCCCCAAAATTTCCAAAAACCACTTTAATCAAGGTGGGAAAAAGGAGAAATCTCCCCAAGGGGGTTCCAAATCTTAGGGCCCCGGTTCTTCCCTTAATCTTGGTTTGGGAAAGTAAACTAGATATTTAAATTTAATTTGGGGCCATGTTGCATACCATAAAAAATGATGAAAAAATGTCTGATTTTTAAAAAAAAATCTGCCCTTTGAATACTGCATAAAGTCCTACCAAATTTAAATTAAATTTTCTGTCTTTTCGTCGATAAACGCGAACATTTGGTGAATTATGTTATCGACCAAAAAAAAGATTTGGGTTAAAGAGCCCCACATATTTATTGGGGGATCAAAAAATAGATTTTAATTTAATTTGGGACATTATTCTTTGGGTGCAAAATACAAAAAAATTTAAATTTTATTTTTTTGGCTAGTTTTCTTTTTCCCTTCCAGTCCGGAAATTTTCGATAACAAAATTTCAATCATTTTTTTTAAAACAAAAATTTTTATTTTAAACCGGGCCAATTTCAAAGAATAGTTTTTCCCCATTAAAAGGGGATCGCCGAAAAAGGGATGTTTAAATATAAAAATCAAAGGGGGTAATATCTGATATTTGATCAAAAGGGACCCCCTCTGAAAATAATCAAATTTTCTTTTTTCCCATTTAATCTTTCTTTAAAAAATTAATTTTGGGTTTTTGGTTTTTTCCCGGCAAGATTTTAAACAGATTTGCCCCCTTACAAACCCAGCCATAAACAAGGTTTCCCTTCACCCGATCTTACTTCGGTTTAAAAAATTTTTATTAATTTTTAAGGGTTTATTTTAAAATTCTAATGCCCTTTTTTTCCAACCAACCCAATGTTTTTTTTCCTTCAGGCATTTTCCTTATTTTTGGCCCTTTCATTGTCAAACCCAGGGGTACTTACAAGATTTCCTTCCCTTTCCTCTTTTCTTCTTTCAAAAGGGTTTCACCAAAGAAAATTTTTTGATATTCTGTCAGATGCATTCGGGGCCAAAATTGGAGTTATTTTGTTCAATTTTCGATCCTTGTCCCCAATCATTATTATCTGTCTAATCTTTTCTTTAGTATTCTATCCAGTATACTGAAAAATCGTTTTAAAAATTCATTTTCATAGCATTTAACGGGGTTTTTGCATTTTTTAATTCTTTTGATTCATTGAAACACAGCTCCCCACCATTGTCTTGTTTTTGTCTTTTGGTTTTCTAAAAATTTTGTTTTATAAAATTTTAAGTCTATTTAATTTGGCCCTTTAAAGCTTATTTTTTTAAAGCCAATATTATTAGACCCCCCTTTTCTAAAAAAATACCTGTTTTTTTTCCCTACGGGAAATAAAATTTTCTGTTCTAGATCATATCAGTTTCCCTAAAAACCTTGTTTGACTTTACTTTTATTTATTTTGAGCCCCCATTTTTTTTTTTTTATTAATTTCTGGATTAAATTTTAAAGTTTAAAAAAAAATATTATTTTTCCCCTTTTTTTTAAAGGATACTGACCCCAAAAAAGGGAAATCCATGTAAAATTCAAAGGTTTGCAGCCTTCGGGGGTCTTAAAGATATCCCCCAAAAATTTTTATTTTTTGGGATTAGAATTAATAAAACCCTTTCAACATTTTTTTTTCCCATCTTGCATGACTTAGGGTCTCTAAAATAATGTAAAAAGTATTTCAAGTAAATTAAAAAGGGGTAAAGAAATTTTGATAAAATTATTATATAAATAAGATCTTCATCTTCTTTCCCCATTATAGTTTATCACTAGTTCATTATGAAATGAATTTTCTAGGATGAAGAGAGGGAGCCCCTTGGGGTTTTTTTATTTTGGATCCATGGTTGGGATGGTTTAGAAAAATGTTTAGCATATTTTGAATGAATGATTGAGAAGAATATTTAAAAAATGGACTTGTTTATTGACAATACATTCAAAAATGTATTTTCTAGAATGTTAGAAATGGGCGGATAAAAAATTTTTTTCCCAAAAAATTTCGAATATTTATTAAAAAAATCAGGGTTTAAAAACCCAAGAATTATTTTTCAATTCAAACTTTTTCCCTTTAAAATTTATCGGGTGGTTTTGGTTAAAAACATTTCAATAATTTCTGTATACAGTATATACAGGTAATATACGTGGTATGAAATTGTTATATACCCTGCAAAAAAACTCCCCCATTTTTTTGGAAAATCTTTGGGCCCTTTTCTAGTGACGAAAAAACCAAAAAGTTGCTACATTAAGGAAAAGTCCTCTAAACGCGGTGTAGCCATAATTTTTTTTTGTGGACCCATTTAAAAAAAACAAATTTGGGAAAGAAAATGTCGGGTCTGCCCCATAAATTTTAAAAGGCGCCAAAACCCATTTGTTTTTTTCCAAAGAAGAAAACCCTGTCTTTTTTCGCCTGAGCTGAAGCTATGCGATTTTAAAAAACATTAATTAATTTTTGGGGGATTTTTTACCCTTTCCCGGAATTTTAAATTTTTTTTAAAAAGGGCTAAAAAATTTTTTTTTAAAAAAATTTTTGTAAGGATTTTTACCTATAGAAAAATCGTTTTTATAAAGGTAAAAAGGGCCCAAATTGTCCGGTTAACCCCGAATTTTAAAAATCGCAAAAATTTTGAATATTTTGGGGCGTCTTCCCAACAAAAAAAATTGGGAAGATGGGGATTTTTTTTAAAATGAAATGTGTTCTTATAATTAGATCTTTTAATGGGGTAAATCTTTTTTAAAAGTTTTAGTTGATTTCGCAAAATTTGGCGTCAATTTTTTGAATTTTAAAAATTTACAAAACAAGTTTTTCCCAAAAAGGCCCAAATTTTTTTTTTTAAAAATTTTTTAAGTTGAAATGCCAAACCATCGGAAACCAAAACAATATTGCTCTATTCTTTTTTTTTAAAATTAACAAATGAATTTTTAAAAACCCCCTTCACCCCTTTTAAATTAAGCATTTGAATGGGGTTTTTATAGATTATTTAACTTGTAGAGAAGTTTTTAAAGACTTTAGGGGTTTTTCAAAACTCGGGGATTCCGGGAAAAAGAGCTTTTTTTAACCCAAAAAAGTTGAAAATGTCAAAAAATGATTTTGGGGCGATGGAAAAAACCCGGAAGGAACAAAAAAACCCTTTATGTGAGTTGGCGGGAACCTTAAAATAGTCCACAAAGGAAATTATAAAATTTGCTAAAAGTCTTTTCTCTTTCCCTTAGCACCTTTTAGTTTTTCCCTTTTTTTGGTAGAGCTGTAAGCATTTTTAATTTTTTAAAAACAAAAAAATTTCCCAATGAAAATGAAAAAAAACAGTGAGACAAAAAAAAGTTAATTACAAAGGACGAAATCCTATTAGGGTTTGGGGAAAAACGAACGTCCCAAAATTAAAAACCCAAAACCCCTTAAAACGGGAAAAATTTTGGGATAGTGAATGATCTGGTAAACGCCCAGTAATAAAAGTACATCAAAATTTTCCAAGTTTTGTAATGGTATCTTTCAAAAAAAAGGGGAATTTTAGAACATTCCGACATCGTTATCAGGAATTTATTTTTTGCCCCAAGAAAAAACCCCTGATATCGGGGGATTTAAAATACGTTCCTCTATTGTAAACCACGCCCCGGGGTTGCGCCCCCAAACAGACGTACTAAGCTTTTCCCCTGAACCCCTCAATTAAGAATCTTAAATTTTTTTCAAATATTTTTTTTTCCCCCTTCTGCAACTAAAATATTAAATAAATTCCTTTAAAGAGAAAAAGAAAGCAAAGAAATTTTACGCGGCCCCAAAAAAATATTTAAATCTTTTAAAAATTTTTTCAGTTCATCTATGAAATTTTTGGGGCAACCCTTTTGGTTTTTGGCCTACCCAAATATCGCCCCCTGCCCAAAGGTAAATTAGGGGGCGATAACTTTGGGGCCCAGGAACAATTTTCAAGGGCCCCCGAATTTAAATTTTTTTTAAAGTAATTATAGAATCAAAAAAACTTTTATTGATTTAAAAACCACCACTTTTAAGTTATTATTTTTTGTTCATCTATACATTTATAAAAAAAATAAACTCTTATTTTCGTTTTTGTATTTTTGAATATATAACAAATGTTCCTTTCACTTCTTTGGGTTTTTTAAAAAACTCTAAAACGAAAACCGTAAACCAAAATTTTAAATTATTGAAAAAAAAAAGTTTTAAATTTAAAAAATCTCAAAATAGTCAAAAAAAAAAAAGTTGCATGAACAGGCCAGGACGTGAACTCAAGTCTTCCAGTTCTTCAAACAAGCACCTGAACCTTGACGGCCTCCCCCAGTCATTATACAATGTTTTCATATTAGGATGTGTTGAAAAGGAAAATTTTTTAGTTTTAGCTAAAACGGGAAATTTGCTTGCAAAAAGAAAGAAAAAAGTGACCCCCGCAAAATGGGTTTTTAAAAATTTTTTAATTGGGTAAGAAAAAAAAAAATTTTTCATTGCAGTTTTGCTTTTCAAAAAATTTTTTAAAATTTAAATTATTTACTTTTGCACGAAAAATGCCATCTTTTCAAAAGCCAAATTTTTGTTATGAAGAACGAATTATGGAAAATTTTTTTTGGGAAAGAAAATCTGTTTTTTTAATTGGAAAAGGATGACCCCCAAATGTTCAAATTTTAAAATTTGAAAATTCAGATTTAAAACCATAAAAATTGGAAATACCATCCCCTTTAATGTTTTTTACCCCTATTTTTTACCAGAAAATTAGGAGCCTTTTTTGAAAAAATTTTTAAAAATGCCCAAGGGTCTGAAAGTCCCCTTTTTTAAAAGTTTTTAAAAAATTTTCCAAAGTTAAACCCTACAGCCAGAAAATCGGGTTTCTTCAATTTGGGGATCGTACGGGGGTTTAGGCCCCAGTAGTGATAAAGACGGATGGAGGACTTTTGGGAAAAACTTTTTGACCCCAAAACGTGTATTACCTTTTTAATCGCGAAATCGTTTTTCCCCGCTGTATTACATAACTTTCTTTTTGAGGGCGCTGAATAAAATTAGGGTTTCGGCGTATTAAAATTAAATTTTATACTACGTATATACGTCAATACGAATATACTACGTAAAATCCCAATATTCAGCGATGAAAAAGGAAAACGAAAAATTCAATTTTTGTTTTGTCTGAGATAACGAATTATCATAGTTGAAATCCATCTAAACGTTTTCAGCATTTCCCAAAAGGTGGATAAAAAACAGTATTTGAAAATTTTTCGATTACTGATTGTCTTTTAAAAAGGGTGGTTTTTTTTTTAAAAAATGATTCTATTGCAAAATATAAAAATGTATTTATGTAATGAAAAAAAGAATTTACAATCTGGGAAGAGTTGTGTAAAGTCACAACTTTTTTATAAAATTTTTAAATGCCAAACCTTCCCCCTTCTGATTTACTAAATGATGACAGGGTGAAAATATAAAAATCGGGGGGGTACAAAAAAACCCCAACTGAAAAACCCCTTTTTTTAAAGGCCCAGGGTAAACAACGGGGTTTAAATCAAAACATGCGGTTTGTTTCCCCTCCCCGGGGGAATTACATTTTAGTACCCCAATTAATACGGTTATAAAGGCCCAAATATGGTTTATCACTAACGAACGGGAAAAAATTTTCCCCATTTTCATTTCCTTTTAAAAGTAAAGGTTTGAAAACTTTTGGAAGTAATAAAATGTATACAAAATTTTCACTATCTTAATTCAAGGGGGTTATTTAAAATTTTTTACTAACTAAATATAAAAAAAATACTTTTGTATAAATTTTTATAGGGACAAACTAATTAACATTATATAGTATAAAATTCAGCAAAGACTTATAAAATAAATAAAAAAAGGTTTTTTCCCAAAACATTTTTTTTTAAATTTCAGACTTAGGTAAAACAGAACGGGGAAAAGAAAAAAAAATGCGCAGAACTCGACCTAAATACCTGATTTAAAAAAAAAACAAAGTTTCAGCCCCCAAGAAGTTTTGGTTTCTCAGTAATCTGCAAAACCAATGTCCCCAAAAAATACAAAATTTTGTTTTAATTTCTCCATTTTTTTGGAGTAACATTTAAGAGTAATAGAAACCCTTATTCTCTATTTATTTTGCTCAAGCAGTACAATTTCTGGAAAAAAATTAGGGCAACTGATGTTTTAACAATACTGATAATATTTATTTATCTAACGGATTTTATTTAGAATTTTATAAAAATTTTAAATTATTTGGGATTTAAAAAAAAGACATTACCCCGACTTTTTGGACCCAAATTGCACCTCCTTGTTTTTCCTATATTGAGACTAAATGAGAGGTGTTTTGGGCCCTTTGGGATAAATAACAAGCATGGAAAACCCTTTTGGGAATAATTAAATAAAAAAATTTCCCTTTTTTTCGGGGGGAAAAATTGGGACTGATTGAAGGGTCCATAGTCTCAGCCACCCAACTGGTAAGCCGATCAAAACTTTTTTTTTAAAAAATGGAGAAAAATTTTAAAAAAAAATTTTGGGGTTTCTTTCGCGGAACCCGTATTTTTATTATGTTTTGGAGAAAAATTTTTTGAAAGGGCCCCATTTCCCAAAAAGACTTTTTTAAAAATTTTAAAGAAGTTTAAAAAAGAAATAAAATCAATTTTAAAACAATTAAGGGATGCGTTCAAATTAGTTTATCGAAAAAAAAAACAAAAAATGATAATTTTAATGAGTCCGAATAGTCTCAAAAAATTTTTGTTAAATGTAAAAAATTTTCCCTTTTTTAAAATTAAAAAAAGGAAAAAAATTATTTTGGGGAAAAATTTTATAAAAAACCCCACAGACTTGTTAAGGATTCTGATTATTTTAGAACTTTTTAAATATTAAATTACTAGTGATTATACAACGGTACAGACTTTTTTTTTATTTCAAGATTAATAAAAATATGATAATGATTTTTGAAATTGAAAAATTTGTTAATTTTTGGGGCCCTATTTTCCAAATTTCGTTTCGCCCATTTAAAATACAAAAATACCAGCACACAATTAAAATTTATCTCAAGACGTATCCCCAAGATTTCCCTTTTCTACAAAAATACAAAACATTGTTAAGGAAAAATCAAAGGCAGTCTAAAATCAGAAAAAGATCAGGATATTTTTAAATCAAATAATAAAAAAAAGCAATGTGGAAATAATAAAAAAACTACCAAACCCAAATAGAAAACCTTAGAAAAATTTGTTTTAAAATATAAGATATAAATGTGAAGATCCGGGGGCAATTTGGTTTGTCTCTTTAACCAATACTTTTTTTGAGAATTTCCTGATCTCACCTTAAAGGGGCTTCAGGCAAAATTCAAAACAAAATTCACCAAAAAAGGAACTGTTGTTTCCCAAAACCCTTCTTTAAATTCCCCAAAATAATCCGGGAAACTAAAAAAAAATATTCGTCCGGTTTTTATAATTGGATTTTTTTAAAAACCGTCGTATGCCATTATAACCCCTTAATCACATATTTAATTCATTTTTTTTCACTGGGAAAGTTTCAGAATTTTTTAAAAAACTAAAATTAAGCCGCTTTTTTCCCCGGCACAAAAAAGAAAATTTAAAATTATTGGCCCTTTTTATCAGTCTTTTTAAAATATTAGAGACTTTTATACGAATGGGAAAACCCTTTTTCCCAAATAAACACGCCTTTGGGGTTGCCAATTTAAAATTTTGAAAATCAAAATTTAACGAAAAGCCTTTTTTTCTTTTCTTAAAGATGTCGCCTCATCATTGGATCAAAAAAGAGGCTCCTTTTATTATTTTTTGATCTCCAAAAACTTTTACGCCCTTGATCTTAATTTTCTTTTCCCAAAATTTCCTTAAGGGGTTAGTGGTATTGTTCTAGTTGGTTATGTTCAAATTTTTTTTCCCAAAGATTCAAAAGTTGAAATACCTTTTCTGGAATGATGGGAAAATTTGTGCACCTTTTCCAAAATCTTTTTCCCCCCTTGGAGTTCCTAAAGGGTCATTTTTGGGCCCATTCTGTTTTTACTTTTCGGAAAAATTTTGCCTTGATTTTAAAAAGAAGGCAGTTTTTTTTCCAAAATAACATCCTTTGCAATAAAAAAAGCAAAAAAAATATCAGATGTTTCAAATTGGTTTGAAATAAAAATTAATGGGGAAGAAAGAAAATTTGGGTTTTTTAAAAAATTTTATTTCAAATAAAAATTTTGCCCCTTGAAAAAGAAACAGTGTTTTATTTACTGATGTTAAAAACAAAATTTTTGGGGGTTCAGTTAGTAAACCTTAAATATACGTAAATTTAAAAAGAATTGAACACCAAAAAACTTTTCTCCCTTCAAATTTCCCCAAAATTAGTCAGCCTTCTACTGCTCCAAATTTTGTATACTTCCGGGAAATTTTATTTCCTGAGATATGGGATTTAAAATTCTGGGGGAAAAAATTTTTATAGCTCCAGACTTTTTGATTACAAAAAGTTGTTTGAAAAATTTAAAAACCCCCCCGGATTCATGTAAGCCCTCTTCATTAATCTAAATTTACCATTATGTGTCTTTTTATTTACGAATCAGTGGTTTGAAAAAAGACTTGCCCCGGGGGGAAAAATATTTTAGAAAGGCCCCACGTCTATTACTTTAACACTCGACTTTGAAATCCTTTTTCCGGGGGAGAAAAACAGCTCATTACAAAAAAATTTACATACAATACATGTACATTTTTTTACAACACTTTAATGACATTAAACGATTAAATTTTTAAAAAAAGTTTAAAACCCAAGTGAAATCGTTTCGGTTAAAAACTTTTCCCATACAATTAGAACTATAATAGACATACAGAAAATAAATTAATTTTTTAAAAGGTATAATGCATTTTTTTACCCCTTGGGCTTATAAAAAAGGGATAAAAACCTTAAAAACCATTGTACTAAACTTCCGGGGCAATGACCCCATCTCGATCCCGGTTTTCGTCCCGTTTTTCCCCGATCCATTGGAAATGCTGAGATGGCCTTTTTTTTTTCTAATTTTCTTTTTGTACGTCTTCAAATTTAAATTTTGAAAACCAAATTTAAATTTTTCGTTTCATGTTGTCCGGGGGGGAAGTAATGAAAAATTTATTTCTTTTTATCCTTTAAAAAGAGTTTATTAATGGGGTTTTTTTTTTTTGTTTTTTTCCTTTTTAAAAATTAAAATTTTAATTTTTTATTTTTCCTTTAAAAAAGGGGTTTTATTAATGGGGGTTTTTTTTTTTTTCTCCTTTCAAATTCAAAAATTTTTTGCTTATTTATTTTGAAAAAAAAGATTTTACTAATGGGAGTTTTTTTTTTTTCCCTTTCAAAATTCAAAAATTTGGAGCAAAGAAAAGGGGTAGGGGAAACAGAATTTTGAAAATGTGCCCCAATTTCCCCTTTTCCTAAACCCCCTCAAAACAGTTTTAAATTTTTTTGAATTTAAAAAAAATAAATAAAAAAAAATAAAAAAAAAATAAAATAAAAAAAAAATAAATAAAATAAATAAAAAAAAATAAAATAAATAAAAAAAAAAAAATAAATAAAAAAAATAAAATAAAAAAAAAAAATAAAAAAAATTAAATAAAATAAATAAAAAAAATAAAAAAAAAAAAAAAAAAAAATAAAAAAAATAAAATAAAAAAAAATAAAAAAAAAAATAAAAAAAATAAAAAAAATAAAATAAAAAAAATAAATCCAATATAATCAAAAATTCCCGTTTAAAAAACAAGTTTGTTCCTCCTTGAAAAATTTTGGGAAAGTCTCTCTGGGGGAAAAGGGATTAATGTTTTTCCCGGAATTTGGGGAAAAAAATATATTCGGGAGGATTTGATGTGGCGTCCATTCCTCTATTCTACCGTTTAATCCAGGGGATTACAGAGGTACCTTTCACCGATGAAGGGGGGTTTTAGAAAAGAATTCATCTTGACATTTATTGTTCTTATGATATACAAAATTTACTTCAGGTTACAGCAAAATTACCCTTGATAAGAAAGTGGAATCATCAAGCGATACTATTTTTGTTGATTCTAGTTAGAAATATTTCGTTCAATGTCTTTTTTTGTAGGGCTCCGGGCTTTTATCCCGGAACTGCCTCTTGCCCCCCCATATCTTAAGGGGATCTCCCCATTGGGTAAGACTGAACTGTAACTCGTCGTGAAACACCAGTCTGAAATAAAAACCGTAGTATTAAACAAGTAACTATGTTTTTTTAATCCCCCTTTAAAAATTAAAAGAATTTGGACAAATTTTCATTTCGTTTTTAAAAAAACTTTTTAAAACCAAACTTGGAAAAGATATAATGCCAAAAAATTTTAAAAATCAAAAATGGGTTTATTGGTTGCTTCTTAAAGAAATTTTGTTTAATGTAAAAAAAATGGATTGAACTAAACACACATACTTTTTTTCTCTTTCACTGCCCGCAATTATACTATTACATGAATTGGAAGAGTTTTCAACCAGTAAAATTTTATTTTCAATTTTGTGTTTTAAAAGTTAATTTTTCCCAAATTTTTAAAAATATATAGATTCCTTTAAAAAAAGGACCCCCAACGCCTCGTGAGGGTTTGGACAGAACGGAGGTTTTGGTCCCTACTGATGGACGACAAAAAAGGCCCCTTTTGGTTTAAATCTTTTCAAAATTTTTAATTACAAAATTGGACTATTATTTCTGAAATCCCCCGTAACAAAAAAAAAAATCACCTTCTGGTTGAATCACAAGTTGCTTTAAAAAGCGTACCCCTGGGTTAACCATTGGGTAAAGGGATTTGTAATTTTCCCGTTTCCACTTAGAAAAATAGTTAAAAAAATAAAATTTTGCTAAATAGAACATAATCTTTTTGTTTTATTTTTCGTTTAGGGCAACCCTTTTTAAATTTTAAAAATAATTTTTATATTAATATAATATAAAAAGTATAATATACGGAATAATAAAAATATTAATATAAATAATTATAATTTAATAGAATCAATTTTTTTTATAAAAAAAGTAAAATTTTACTTTTTCATGCATACTTGCCACATTGTCATAAAAAACAGAAAAAAACAAAATTTTTTGAGGAAAAAAACCAATGTCCCAGAAGAGGACAGTTTTAAAAAAAATACTAGTGATGCTAAAACCACATCTTTCTCACCCATTTTCTGGAAAAATGGGAAAAAAACTAAAAATTTCAAAATAAAGAAACTTTTTAAAATCTTATCTTTAAGGAAAAAAAATTTCCAAGGGGAAAAACTCAAATTTAATATTTTTCTTGAGGATTACTTACGAAAAACTGTTTTTAAGAACATGAGACTAGGGAATATTCTCTTAAATGCACTTTAATTCCCAAAATTATTACATTTACATTTTTTTTACATTTTAATAAAAAATTATGGGGCCATTTTTTTGGGTTTTTTAAAAAAGTCCCAGGGGTAACTGAAAGCCCCCCCCCAATTGAATATTTGTTTCAAATTTAAGGCGCTTTAATCAGCCAGATCGATTGGGGGCATCAATTTTTTGAAAAACGGCTGAAGGTTTAAGGGGCCCCTAGGGTTTTTCGGGACGGAGGATGAATTTTTTCCCTCAGTCGATTTTCCCCTCAACCACCCACAAAACATGGTTCTTAAACCCCGATTTGGGGTTTTTCTAAATTTAAATGCGGGTTTTTCCATTTTTTTGTCAAAGGGCGGTGTATTTTGTTTTTTTGCCGACAATTGCCGTTTTTTGCGTAACATTGTAAATTTTTTACCCCTTAAGAAAAAGGGAGTAAATGGGAAAAATTTTGATTATGATTTAGGAAAATTAGTTTCTTTTACCGAATTTTAAATTTTGGGAAAAAATTTATACAATTTTTATCACTTCCTTTTGAATTAGTTTACCAAAAAAAGAGTAAAAAAGTTTATGGGAAAATTTTAAACAGATTGGGGAAATTTTAATGTTGAAAATCCCCGAGAATTTGTGGTGACATTTAATTGGATTTGTAAAACAGAAAAGGGATTGGGAAAAGGGAAAAATAAAAAAAGAGTTTTTTTTCAGAAAATTTAAAATGAATTTTGAGCATAATGTCATACCCCCCCAGAAATATTGGAATATCATTGGGTTAAATCCCAAAAGAACCTAGTATAATATCAATTTTGAAAAAAAAATAATTTATTTGGGTGTAATTTTAATTTTTTCGGTACCATCGTACAAAAGGGCCTTTTTCCCACAAAGAGTCTAAAAAAAAATAATTTTTCAGATCTTTTTGGGAAAATTTTGGGGTTGTGATTTTGGGTTTTAAATTTTTCCTTAAAACCCCCAAATACTATTTTTTCTTTTAAAATTGGTTTTTGTAAAAGGGGGCATTGGGAAAGTAAAAAATAGTAAAATATTTAATAACTTTAAATTAATATTAGGGGCCCAAATTTTTTTCGTCACTGTTCCCCGGGAAAAACATGGAAATATTGTAATGAAAGAAAATTATTAAATTGTGGTACTCAGTTTAATTATTTATTTTACCCAAAGAAATAAAAAATATGAATTTAAAAAATGTAATTTGGCCCAAAGAAAAAATTAATTTAAACATTTAGGAAAACTCTGAGAAAATTGGGGTATTAATTATAAATAATTAATAATTAAGGGCCATATATGAAAAAATTTTATTTTATTAAATAAATTTCCCTTTTATAATATTTTTACCCAAAGGGGGTAAAGGGCCTTTGGTTTTATTGGAAATGATTATTGGAAAATCCAAAATTTAAATATGAAAAAATTTTTTTGGAAAATTTGGGAAAATTTTTGTTTTTATATATTTTAAAAGTCTCTTTTTTAACTACTAAGGTCAAATAACCTACTGTGATTTTATATGTTTTGGGGGTTTTTTGTAGGGGGAATCAGGGGACATCCCAAACACTCATGTCGAGGAAAACCCCCCCGGGCCCCTTTTGGAAACCCGGAAACTAAAGGGCCCTTTTCCCTCCATTTCCTCTTTCTCCTGTAAAAATTTTTACATCATATATCCAAAATCAAAAAACATCAAGATATCTCCCTTTTTCCCTCATTTGAATTATTTTTTTCCCGTGTCCCTGGGGACGTGGGGATAGGGAACAAATTTTGACTAGGTAGTAAAATTGGCCTCGAGGAAACCCGAAAGACATCCTTTTTGGTAATATCTTTTTTACTACCCAAAATTTTATCCCAAAGATGATTTTTAGTGCAAACAGGTAGAACTCTTTTTTAAACTCTGGGATCCAAAAACCCCTTTTGGCCCTCCCGTGGCTCTAAGCCCAGGCCCAAAAATTGATTCACCTTCGGGTCGGGGACTGCCACTTCTCCCCGGGGAAACTCGTGCAGGCCCCCCCCCATCCCCCCGGGAAAAGGGGAAGACCTTCGAAAAGCTCCTGTGCACTGCGAAAAGAAAGACCAAGAAGGAAGCGTGACTATGGAAAAATGCTTCTGGTCCTCCGCAACCCCTTTTAAAATTTCTGAAATGGTTTAAATTTAAACGCGTGAAGGGGGTGATTTTTTAAATACCCTTTTTATAAATTTAAATTTTTTGGTTTTGATGTAACACTGTCTTTTTCATTTATTTCATTTTAAAAATTTGTCATTTTTTTCTGTTTTTTCTTTTTTTAATCTTTAATTAATAAAAAAATTTTAACTGACTTTTTTACTAATTTGGAAAATTTAAAGAATAATTTGCACTATGTAAATTTAAAGAATTTGAGCCCCAAAAATTCTTTTATTTTTAAAAAGGGATGAATTTTATTTTGTAAATAATAAAGACTTTAAAATTTTTGTTTCGGGGTTTTAACCTGACCGTGAATTCCTTTTTTTTCCGGGTTTATCCCAAAAACCCAAAAGTTTTGGTTGATATGCATTTTGGATTGGGGTCTTTTGAGACAAATTATTTAGATGGGATATCTTTTAATGGAAATTTTTTTACAATTAATCTTAAAAAAAAAGGACTTTTGTTTCGAATAAAAAAAATTTTTTTACTTCAATATCGATAACCTTGCAAGGGTTTCCCGGGTGTTTGAATTCAGGGGGAAAAATTTTAAACAACAAAAATCAGAAAATGTTTTTAAAAAACAAAAAAAAAATTTAACATAAATTGGGAAAAATAAAACATTGGGAAAACTTGTTCCCTTAAAATTTTTAAATTAAAAAAATTTTCCCAAAATTTAAATTTTTTAAAAATAAATACTCAATCTCTTTAAAATTATTCAAACAAGTTTTTTTTTTTCTTAATAAACCTTTATTAAGAAAATTACAGATTCGTAACATTTAAGGTTTTTAAATTTATTCTTTTTTCTACGTGGGTTTTTCAAAAAATTTTGAAATATTTTAATTTTGGGGAGATTTCCAAAATTTAAAAGAATTAAAAAATTTTTATTATTAGCCATTTATTAAAAAAATATTTTTTTATTACAATTTTACATTAAAATAAATTGATATGTTGGAAAAAAAATTAATTATGTTGCCCCATTCAGGCCAATATCAATTGTACTTTGCCTGTATATTACCTTTAAAAAAATAAATAAATAAAAAATCACTGGAAGGGGGTGGGGGTAATCGTCTGAGGAAAAGAAAAAAAGCAACTTTTTAAAAAATATGAAGAATGGGAAAATATATTTTCGGGAAAAAATTTTTAAAAAGGGGGTTCCCCGCCTTTCACCGATTATCATTTTTAAAAATTTCATCAATTTTTCAAAAAGTATAAAAAAATATTAAAAAACAATTTTGGGAATGATAAACTAGGGAAATCCAAGGGGATTTTAATTGATTAACGAAATCACTTTTCCTGCCCCAAAGTATAGAAAATGGGCGATTACATTTCATAACGTTAAAATGTGTGTAAAATTTCCTTTAATTTAAAAGGGGTAATAATGACAAAATACAAGTTTTAAATACGTAAATGGGAATTTAATTTGTTTATAGGAAAAGTAAATTATTAAATGCATTATATTTGTTTCCAAAAATTTGTAAAGTTAGTTTCCCTTGGGTTTTTGAACCATTTTGCTTTAAAATGGTTTTTTGAAAAAAAAAACTTAATACTTTTTAATTTAATCTACAAATTTCTCTAAAAAAATTTTGATACCATAAATTAATTTTCCCTTTTAAAGGGAAATCGATAAAATGTTTTTTTGCCCCTTGTGACCCCCCTCTTGGTTTTGCAAAGGGGACGGGGGTTTAGGGAAAGTCCCGTCTTTGGAGTGATCCCCCGCCCGGGCCCAATCGTTTGGTTTTTGTGCTCTCTCCCAACCCTCCCCCCTTTCCTCTACCTCCCCTCCTGTTTCCCCTCCCCACGTTAGGGGGCAGCGTCACTGACCTCAGAAATTGCTCCGCCCCTTTGAGTAACTAGGAGGAAAATCTTCGAGGAGGAAGGGGAGTGTCTGAAACTGGAGCAAAGCCAATGATAAGAGCGGATACGCCTCGACGCCAGGATTGGTGGGTCCAGCGATGGTTGTCCAAGCTGTGGAAAAGCCAGATTTGGCCGCACAGGGCATCACCCATATTCTGTGAGAGTGGGTATACATGCTAAGAAAGCTAATAGAAGAATATAATAAATGGGGATTGGAAATAAATTTTAATAAAACCGAATGAATGTGCATTGGAAAGCAATAACAAATATAGACGTGAATGGTAACAAAATTCAAAGCTGTAACACCTTCAAATATCTTAGATCTTTAATAAACAACTCGGGTACATGTGCAACAGATGTAAACTCGACAATAATTATGGGGAAGAAAGCAACCAACCTTACAGCATATATGGAAAAAAAATATTCGCCAAGATGTCAAAGAAGGCTATTCGATTGTGTAGTAGAAATATAGTAGTATATGGAGGGAAATGGGACAAACAAAAAAAATAAGAGATAAGATAAGGACAGTGGAAATGGATTACATGAGACGATGCCTACAACTTACTCGCAGGGACACAGTGCGAAATGAAGAAATATGGAGAAGGGTGAATATAATTTGTTCTATTACGAAAACCTTGGAAAATAGACCACTACAATGGTATGACCATGTTAAGAGAATGTCAGAAAACAGATACCCGCACAAGATCAAAATGGCAACCACCTGAAAGGCGAAAAAGAGGAAGACCAGTTTTAGAATGGCAAAAAACCAAATTCAGGGCTTATGAAGGATATGCCTCGACAACGAGATTGGAGGATCGAGAGTTGGGGAGGTTGAAAAAAAAGCTCCTAAAGGAAATCCCGAAGAAAGAAAAATAAAGATAGAAATTTTTGCCTCAGACAAAGCCTATTGTACAAAATTAGCACTTTAAAAAATGTTATGTATAATTTTTTTTGAAAAAACGAGTAATTTAATTTTAGCGTCAAAAACCGCTCCAATTTTTTTTTCGTTAAATTGTCTTGGCTGTATGTAATGAGTATAAATGAGTAAAAAATATGATGCTAGTCTCATTTTTGGATATTGTTAGTTTTTTTCGAAAATTGCAAAAAAAAGAAGCTACAAGAAGATACTTGAAGACAGAGATTTTTCTCTCAGACAAAGTCTGTTGTAAAAAATAGCTCTTTAAAAAATGACATGTACAATTTCTGGAAACATTCAGCCGTTTCCGCGTAATTTCTATCTGACATTATTGAAACTTATAGAGGCGTCCCGTCGTATACAACAATAACAATGTAATATTACGAGAAAATATGTGCTGTTGCAGCGTCACCAGTTTTCTGATATGGTTGATATTAAAGATCTAACATAAGTCACTTAAGACAAATAATTGTTTTACCTTGTTTATCCGTCTTGTGGCCTTTCTTTGAAGGTTGGCGCACTTTCCTTTCATAAAAGGGAAATACGCTGCAAGTTCTTATCTTCCGACAAAAAGTCACGAAAGGAGCGACAGTGTACTTTGGGGCGATCGAGACTCAAGTAAGGAGCCATCCGACAAAATTGTCGGCGTTTAAAGCCAAAAGAGAGAAGGCAGAAGGCTTAAGAGAATTTTCCAATAGCAATAGTGCAATTGCAAAAACATATTTTGATATTCTTTGACAAAAAGAAAGAAATAGTATTGACAAAGAATGAACGATTTGTATCGAGAAGAATGCAGATTGTCTTGTTAGGTTTGGTTTGTGTTTTACCTGCACCAGTATTTTCGTTATCAACATTGATTCGGTCAAATATAATGATGTTTCATTGAAAAATTGGAGAAATACTTTCCTTCGAGCGATTAGTAATTTCATCATATTAATTTATATTTTCAACAAGTTCAAGCATTTGCAAGATAACTAGGGGAAATATTCTCGTAGTGTGTTCGGTACTGTAAATGCTGTTTTCAGGTTAGTAAAAGATCTAGATGATATGTGCATATGTATTTGTTTTTATTTCCCCTCATACATACAAAGTTTTGAGTAATATTTTGAAGTGTGCTGAGGAGAAACTAAAAAGATTGCAGGAACCAGATTGCACAGTTTCATTAATTGTAGATAAAATTAAATCAAATCTCGTTTAGACAACAAAGGTGGAAATATAGTTGGCACAACACTCGATAGTCCAAATGCTACTACTTCACCACATGTTCTTTTGTTCATATAATAAAAAAAACCCTCCTATATTATTTTAGTAGTATAGATAACTTTCGTGGCTCTCACACGGAGCCAATCTTTATATCGAAGGTCTCTAAAAAATAGAATTTCATAGAGACTTGACGAACTTCACTTTGACTATAAAATATGAAAAATGTGTTAAAAACCGCATCTAAATATTAACGACCAATGCAACTCGCATCACTCGGGCACCATTATATTTAGTTAAGTAGCTTCTAAACGAAGCGTACTAGAGCCTTAAAATATGGAATTCTGTGGCCAAAAGAAATTTTACTCGCACCGTAATATATAGCACGAGAGCTTCTTGCACATTCTATTACATTTTGCTGGTCCGGCGCTTCTCGATATTACCCCACCAGTTCAGAAATATGCATAATCTGCAATTGTACCTAAAATTATTGTAATTAACGAAACTAGAGGATAAAGAGTGGTATAATTGCATGAATGGTATGTTCAAGACAACGAGCGATGTTAGGAGCGAGTTTTCTTATTTACCACGAGTGCAATTATATCCCTTCATGTACATATTACGGTCAAATGTTTTTCGTTTCCATTTAAGAATAATATAAGTTTTGCGAAATTTAAACACATCTTTACCAATTGAGGGATACATTTCATGACGTCTCGTATTGCTTCTGAAAAAGACCTATTTTAGTGGGCCGTGCATTGTGTACGTAGGATTACTATAGTGACTTACAGGATAAAGAAATGTGTCAAAAAGAATTCAAAGGAACGTATTTCAGATAAAATATTAGAAAAGGCTGACAAAGCGATTGAAACATTACTTCTCTTTAAAAAAAGAGAATACAAATGTATAGACATTGGAAAATAAAAAAGTCACTTCTGTTACAGTTTTGTTTTTTCCTTTGTTAAAATCAAATGTTTTGCATGTAAAACATTTAATTTATTCATGTTAAATATTTTATGTTTCATTATTCAGCTAGCTTAACGTATACTTTAACCAGTTAGTTATATTCATTCATTGTTTAAATGTAGTTGATGTTGGTGCGTAATATGTGATGTGCATTTTTGAACATGTTTCATGACCGACTGGAAATATATTTGCCACGTCTGTGTAAATGTGCGTTAATTAAACGATTTTGATTTTTTTTCGGCATTCTGATTGGTAGTTGTGGAGTTTTAATTGATCGTTGGTTTTAATTGAACGCATGCTTTAACGTGAGATAATCATCTATTTTTGGAATTAATAATTTTTCCTAAACTAAAAAACCAATTACTGATATTATTAGCGATCGAATTCCACGGATGTACTCATACCTCTCAGTTGGGTAATAAAGTTAAATGATATTATAAAGAGTAGGGTTGTACTTGCCCGATCCTGAAGTTTTGCAAGGACAACTTTACGTAGCTTTCTTGAGAGTAAAGAGCTTCTCTGATATTTTTGTGACTATTTCAAGGAAAGCTAAAAGTTAACAGTCAATGAAGATTGTCTAATTAATTCAAATGTTTTTAAGGAAGTATGAATTGTTACAAGAAAATCTGTCAATAATTGTTCATAGATAAAACGGCAGAAATAAGTCATATTTGGCTCCTTTATTTAAAATATAAACAATTATATCTCATCCTTGGCTTAAATAGAGAGTAAAGGGTGTACATTTTAAACGTACCGCGTGAGAGTGTTTTTCGCTCCAAATCCCGCGAGCAAAAGTGCAAAGATAAAACAAATAAATAATAAAAATTAAAATAAATGCACAGAACTGCTGCAATCAATTTCAAAGTATATTTAAAGTCAATATGATTTGAAGTATTTCCTTATTTTTCATGTATGTAATTTTATAACGCCGGCAGTTCTATTCGACTCAGTCTATCTGTGCTTACTGTCGCTCGCACGGACGCCTCAATTCATCGCCGACCTTCTACTACTCGCGCAAAGTTTCTTGAACGATGAATTGAAAAAATGTGGGTGGAGTAGGGGTATTAGTTACAAATTCGGCCACTACAGTATTAACAGTAATGTCAACCTCTGAAAAATCAAAGTCAAACCTGCTACGTGTGCGGCCAGGGCATCGATCTGAGTAAGCAACAACAGGGACACTAGAGATGAGGTGCCTCCCTTGAAGGACAGGTCCTGCCTCAGCAATTTTTAGATTATGATAATAAAGCTAAACAGTCGTTCTCGACTATGAAACAACTAGCTTTGACTAGACTGTTTCGCGCCAACGAAGTTTTAATGCTTGGAGTGTCATCAGTGCTCGCTGGGAGCTTTTGCCTTCAACTGTTTAACTCAAGGGAGGGGGCAAGGTCAATTGATTGATTGATTTTTTTCGTGTTTGCGGGGGGGGTCAACTGCTTTGGTCATTAGT
Organism: Teleogryllus oceanicus; assembly: GCA_964035755.1. NCBI lineage: Eukaryota > Metazoa > Arthropoda > Insecta > Orthoptera > Gryllidae > Teleogryllus > Teleogryllus oceanicus. The sequence goes on from CAXIVR010000003.1 coordinate 11,807,345, forward strand.
CCCGTTAGTGTAGTGCATGCTTTTTCTCGGGTAATGGCACTGATCTTCCTCTGCTGGATGGCAAGATCCGGCGCCGACCTGCCGTCGGCTAGTGTGGTTTCCAACTTACCAGGCCTCTCCCACCAGCGGGGCACCGCCCGAGCTGGTACAGGCTCTAAGCTCCGGACTGGTCTGCCGGAATATGAAGTGGTGGAAACCACGGGAAACAGAGCAGCTGGCCGCTAGAATTCTCCTCCAGACAGCGACTGAATTCGACCTAGCTTAAAAGCTACTGTCGAAAATCCTGCCGCCGTCAGAAGTCGAACCTAGGACCTCCCGGTCAGAGGCGCTACAGTGACATCAGTTGATGCACTGAGCTACCGCTCCCGGTGTCATCGTTCAAGAAATGTTGCGGGAGTACTAACTGCCACTGCACCTTCTGCTCATCACAGCCAACCAATTTGGGCCGCCAACCTTGGCGTGAGAACCACGCGATCCCACACGTAAACCATAAAATTTTGTACACATCACGGGCATTAATAGATGTTTTTGTCCCTCTGGAGACGTCCATCCCCTTAAGCCAGACCCCATCGAGGCAAAAACATTTGCTTATCGCCCTAGATACATAACTATTTTTAAAAGAATTGCCGGGCAAAGGCAATTGGTGTCAACGCCTCACTACTAAAAGGATATGTAGAAAGAGGAAGAACAGAACATTACTTTGCAAAGGAAATAATATATTCACATCTCCAAATATAGAGGGAACACACTGACTTGCCCGATCGGCGACCAACCGCTTTGTGAATACGAACGCCAACAGTGATATGAATTTTCTGCTTTTTATGTTCAGCTGGAAATGCCAGAGGATGTTTTGCCGGTAATGACACGTGGTATTGGATTTCGCATAAATATATTTGCGGTAGTTTATCTTCGGGAAACTGTGCACGTACGTAATAAAAACAAAATAAATCAGTCACAAATGAAAATTATTTGGATATTATTATATATGTGATATTAATGTGACATTGTCTTTTAAGAAACTCTAACTAAATGAAACATAAACCAAACTATCTAGATGCAAAGAAATTTAAAATGATCTGATTTTAAAATATTCATATTCATGTATAATTATATTAACAATTTATCAATTGATTGCTCATGACAGACTTTGTGAAAAGTTACTTGATAATTAATGTCACAAATTTACCCATATTTTTCCAATGTAAAGAAATAATCATTAAATTCAAATAATACATTAATCCATTTCAAATTTCAATTGAGAATAAAAATAAATTTTTAATTAGATACTTAATTTATTTCAATATCTTAAATATAAAAATAACTGAATAATTTAATGACACAAAACAAAACGAAAACAAAGAAAAAACTCACCATTCAAACATACTCCTGTCACTCAATAAAGATGTTTATATAAGGGAAAATTTAGTAAGAAAATAAACATCAAATAGTAATAAATAGTAAAGAATATAAACATAAAACAATTCTCGGTTATTCGATAGAAAAAATCTGGTAAACATATTTTCGTATGAAGCCACTATTCCCCGCCGGGCGCCGCTTCAACCTGTGTACACCCCTTTCTGTATTTTAAGGGGAAATGAGCGCGGAGTCAGGGAAGTGCCGCCCGTGGGCCCCGGTGTTTCCCAGGCGGGCAAGTAGCTCGCTCGTGCGGGCGCAATTTAACGCGCCTGCCTTACAGAGAGCGAGTTGCGTCTCTCAGCCTCCCCTCTTGTTATCTTGAGTCCAGTGAAACTAGCGCTCGCGTCAAGCAACCTGGGGCGAGGCGATTACATAATGTTGTTCGATGGTCTACGATTAAGGCCAAAAATGAAGATCGGGAAATGTGAATTGAAGGATAAGGATAATAAGTGTATCAAAGAAATTGGTTGGTGTTGAAGCGATGGAGAACAGAGAAAATCATAGAAGTCAGTTAAAATTTTAACGAAGCTATCAATCTGTTAAAGAAGATATTGTCGAAAGTTCCGAAAATAAATTTTATATTCAAGAAGAAGATAGAAGACCTTTGTTTGCCTCCAGAGCTTATTACTCGGTAGGGAACCTGGGTAGATGCAGCTACATACTCGTACTCTGCAAAAAGTTTAAAGAGTTGGTTAACATGTTTTATGAGGATGTGGCTGCTTCCATAAAGAAAGGTAAGAAAGTGTTGAGGAATGTTAGACTCCAAGAGGTATTCTTATTTATTGAAGCATATTTTGGTTTTCTTCCAGACTCAATAAAAAAAGATGGAGAGCTGAAGATGGAGACCTTATCAGATGACCTTGCAATTGTTCAGGAGGCAAGTGATAACGTGGTGATTGCTTCAGGTAAAAGGGAGAAGCAATTAGGAAGAAAGCATATGAAGTTTTGGGAAATAGTATAGAATTTCATACAATACATACCGTGGGTAATCTCTTGGAAGGAAATAGTGATCCTCTTCCCCCTTTCCTTGAATACACATGTGTCAACATATAACTTGGCTCCCATAACACCATGTAATATGAAAAGATCATTTTCAAAGTACAAAATAATATTGTCTGATGGAAGTCACCCCTATCAACATATTTGAATAAAATTCTAGTGACTTTCAGTGATCTTGATGCAAAATACAATGTGCAGAAGTAAATACTAATTGGTTTTTAATTTGATATTCCGTTTCTTTACGTGGCAAAAAGTTGTAATGTCATCGTAAAATATGTTTCCGTGATCAATCGCTGAGTATCTTAGCAAAATTTGCGTATATTTCAAAACTTAGTAATATTTGCTTGATATTTCAGGGCTAAAAACCTGGATAAACTTTCCAATTCCATTATATATATATATATATATATATATATATATTATATATATATATATATATATAAATTTGTGACCGTATTTATCTCCGTTCCCAAAGTAGGGATCCAAAAATGCCTGGCAAGTACTTACCACACATTAAAATTTTGAATGCATAATATGCTGTAATCGACAATTATTAAGGACAAGGAATATGTAATGGAAATATGTTAACCCCCCAAAAAGCATCATTCACTGAATTGTATATATACCTAAAACTATTCGTGCCGTAAAATAACAAATTCAAATCAATACATCACTTCATTCTCTTAACCAATTGGAGTGGATAAACGTGATAAGTATGATTTCCGGGGACAGGCCAAAAGCGTTCTATCGCTCTTCGACAGTCATGTTCTCATTACGGTGAATTATAATTATTGGTTGTACAAGATCAAACTGCAACCCATGGTATAAATTAATTTGAAGAATATTGCGATAGTTTCTACAGTGTAAAAATCGTAGGAATGGGTGAAATAAACACACATGAATTCACGCAGTTTTATCCGCAAAGAATTTCCTAAGAGATACCTTGAATAAAATATACTCAATAATATATTCAAATGAATTGTATAAATCACGTTTCATCGCTTGTGCTCGAACTACTAAAGCTGTGTTTTGTTCGCTGGAAAGCCTCAGCGCAATTTTAATCTTTATTGCAAATCTAACGCTTTATTCATGTCTATAAGCGTCTTACAGTGTATACACACACACACACACATAGCTTTGAATATCTCAGGGGGTAGGATATGGGTGTGTGAGTCAGGGGGTTTAATTCAGGGCTTTGGGGTGTGAGAAAGACATACAAGAAGCCACATAATTAAGTAAAAACAGTAATATATTCTAAGAAAGTATTGCACGAATTAAACCCTTTACGCTGTCACAGAACAGAGGAGAACAAAAAATACCAAATTGTTAACTGCGCGCTCGGACGCATGCAAATCCACTAGTGGAAATATCTCTTAGAAAAATTGCAAAAAGAAATATTTGCTTAATGATTTCACTCTGCACCTAACTTGCGATCATTTGCCTTATAACACCCATGCACAGAGTTCTTGTTTGACCAATATTAATTAATGAAATTTAACTTTTCCTACACTTCCTGTATTGATTTACCAGTACACATTATCACAGGCCTTACTGCTAGTGCTACATACAAAATTTTCCTCGTCAATTATATACAAAATGAGGAACATAAATGAACTATCTTTACTAGAGCTTCTGAATGAAATGTACTACCGGCGTACGAGGTTATACGTACGAGAGCAAATACTTCGCCGTTACTCAGTTTTAAGGCGAACATGCAAGATTAGTATTCTGGTTTCTTGCGCTAACACTACCTTTCTAGTTCCTGTCTCCCACCCTTTAGTTTTTTGCAAATTTGTGTTACCTTCACAGCTGTCCAAGCCCTGGCTTCGGACATCGCCACTGCGTCGTCAGTGACCCTGACTTAAATCCGCCGTGCCGCCGCTCCGTTCCTCCCCGTGCCGCTTCGGTGACGCTCCGAAGGCCACCCGGTCTTCGCGCCCCCCACTAGATCCAGGGACCAGTCTTCTTTGCGCCCGCCACGATCCAGGGGCCAGTCTTCTTAACGCCCGCCACCAAATCCACGTCTCTTTGCCCGCCTATCTTGCAACACGCGTGCGCGTATTGCCCAGTCTCTCTGCGTGTGCTAGCTGGCGTGTCGTTTCACTAATGCTTTATAAAACTCGTAACTCACTTGCTGTCCCACGACGTTACCAGTTTCCTTCCCTCGAATACTGGACTCCGCCAAGCTTCCGATTTCCACACCCTTCTCCCGTTCTCCGGACTCGTACGATTCTTGTTCCAGTCCCAAATCTTTCTCTTCTACGCTTCGCTGTTCCTGGATCGTCCTTCGCCTTCTGCCGCGTCTTGTACACGTTTGTTCGCGCTTCCAGCCTCGAATAATTAATGTTGCTGAAGTTATGTTTTTAAATAGCTCGGCCTACCTACCTCACTTTGTGCGTGTGTGGTCTCAGCGTGCAATATGAGATGCTGGTTTAGTTAATGACCCTTTAGCGCGAATTGTACATATTTGAAATTACTTCGAAGTCAAACAGTCACTTCACGTGCTCTCTCAAATATTGTGAATGTTAATGCAAAGAATGTTCGTACTCCACTTCTTAATTTCATCACTTTCGAAGATTGCTTCTCAAGCTAACTTTTAACTTACAGTTGAAATAAACTGAAATATGTTACAATCGCATTCAGAACTCAGTCTAGTCGCCGTCGCTGATGCAATCAAGAGGCTCCCGGCGCGCCGCGATACTTATGGTACTCGCGCCTGGGGATATTTTTGGAGGGGTGAAATTGTCCTCTTTTCGTGACCTCCCGGAGAAACATTAATCGCAAGTTCGGGCGTCAGAGTTCGAAAAGCTGTGGGTAGATGGCGCGTTTACAAGCCATTGTACCTCCGCGTACTCGACTTCTCTCTGTTCGTGGGCTATTCCAATTCCATTAATTATGTGATATATATATATATATATATATATATATATATATATATATATTGCGACCGTACTTATCTCCGTTCCCAAATTAGGGATTCAAAAATGCCTGGGCAAGTACTTACCACACATTAAAATTTTGAATGCTTAATATGCTGTTGTCGAGAATTATCAAGGACATGGGATCGTTCTAGGGAGTAGCGTCTTTACTAGGATGATGTTGGTTTTGTTTTTGTCACTTCTCTTATTAGATTCATTAGGCATCAATTTACTCGTTACAATTATTTATTAACTCACAAATAACAAGAATGTTTAATAAATAGGAAGACCTTCATCACATGATCCAATAATAATAACTAACATTACTATTGATTAATGCTACTTGGAATATACACATTGATATTCGGGAGCTTCCATGTTCTTATACATCAATAAACTGTCTCCTTCTGTTTTATTCTCAGTACTACCTTTGCCCCACCATTAAGCAATGACAATACACTCGTCCCTCACTGAACATCTATAAACAGTTATCATTATCCCCTCTTTCCATTCTACGCAAGTTAACGCGTATATGACTGCAATAGTTCAGTTCTCACATTATGTTCTCACATGTATTACGACCTTCGTTACGTATCTGTTGTTTCACTCCCGCCGTGGGTGTTAAATTTGGAAATTTAAGTGATCACAAATATGGAATATTGGTGTTACATCAGCTGTTAGAAGCCAACAGTCATCCGAGAAGTTCTACTGAAGATTGTGCATCCATAGTTTCTAACTCTTGTTCTGTAACTAGATTAAATATGCTAGTATATGGGTAATTTTTTATCTTCAATTTTCTCAAAAATGGTAACTTGCAAAGATCAAACTGTGATCTCATGGCCATGAGAAGGTTTCCAAAAAACCTAAAAATTTGTTAGTAAGATCTGATTCCTTTGGTTTTATTGAGTGCTGAGAAAAAATTGGGATTATGTGTAAAACGTTTATTGGTTTCAAAACAGGTTTTTTTTCATTGTAAGAAAAATCTTGGTTGTAGCGGGGTTTTAACAATAGAATTCGCAATTTATAAATTTAGGGTTGTATAGACACCCGTTCTTTGTAGCCCTAAAATTAAGATTGTATGGCAAAACAAAATATTATTTTGATCTATTAGTATGATTCTTAAACATTTCTACCAGAGAGTTCCACCATAGCCTGCATGCTTCGCGGTGCCTACTTCCAGGCGTAAAGTACAAAGCTCTTAGGCAAAGAGTTCTGTACTTCGATATTCTGTATATCGATTTCGATTCTGTATTTCGATATTCTGTATATCGATATTTCCCCGATACTCCCCTCCACTGCCACAGTGTCACCCCTTCTGGGGTTGATATAAAAGACGTGCGCTCCCCGCGCACAGGGCTCTTGCTCGGCTCTGCTCTGCTTGCTCTCTTGAGCCCGGCTCCCTCCGAGTCGTTACAATGATTTTGCCTTTGCCATGTACATTCTACTCGGGTCCTATGAGCCGTTACAATATTCATTTGCCTTTTGATATTCTGCTTCTGTTCTGTAATGTTCACTTGTTGTATAGCGTTCCTGGCGCATGCCTTTTTCGTAATTAAGAGCCATTACTATTGTTTTTAGAAAGACCTGATTCTACCAGAATCGTATTATGTTGTTGTTGTTTTAAATATGTGTATGAGTGCATGATAGCCTGATCTGGGCAACAATGGTCTTTTATTTTATGGAATGGATCTTGTATTTTGCATATTTATTGTATCTTGACGATTGTTTGAACTAGCCTTTTTTGTAGCAGTTTACTCTGTTTGTATTTTGTTCGTAGCTTGCGGCGGCTAATGCAGCGTTTAGATGGTACTGCCTCCGAAATTGTCCGAGTCCATTTTTGTACTGTGCATTACAATGGTGTTGTTAATGTTGCAGTTTTCACTCCTTCCGTGAGTAAGACGGCGATTGGTCGCATTCGGCAATGGAGTTTGTTGGAATTTTCGCCCTGTCGGTAAGACGGCATTTGGCCGTTCGACAGTCTAGGGCTTTTGGAGACGTCGGGAAGGCCCTGTGGCCTATAAAGCCGCCAAATTTCGCCATGAGCGATCACCTTGTCGCTCGGGCAAGAACCGGCTGGTGCCAGGCTCTGCGATGTCGACTGGATATGCCACCGGTTTTGGTCAGTTTATGATCACCGTCGAGGCCATGCGTGGGCACTGGGCCCCCCGGCTTTCATTCCAGAATATTCCTGCACTTGAATTTGGAATAAGGTGTAAGCGTAAAGATCCATTTCCATATAATTTGGTATTAATGCACTCATACTGAATTTGGTTTTTTTATGTAATGGCTCATTTGTAGTAATACAGTTTTTCATTCTTTTTTAATTGAAAGAAGGCCAATGTCGGCTTCTTTTTCAATCTTATATTTATGTATTGTCTCCTCGTCCAAGTGGGGATTGTTGAGGTTGTCAAGAATACTGTAATTTGTTTAAGGTTCAGGCCCTTGTTGGAAGCGCCTTTTAATTGTGTTCTTGTGTATCACAGTATTTTTGAAAGAGACGCATTCTTCCGTCTGTCATCTTTACTTGCATTTGAAATTTTGATTGTTTTTCTTAGAACTCTGTATCTGCATAGCAAGAAAAATTTATTTTTTACTCTTTCATAGCTTTGCAATAAATGTAACATTTGTGAGTTATTTGGATTGTTATATCTCCACTCTGTGAGATCCTTTAGAATTTATGTTCCTGTTTATTACGAATCTGGAGCGTTCTTTCGAAAGGTTTCGAATGTGACGACAGTCTTCGCGAATCTGATACCTTAAGGGATCTCTGTGTTAGCCCTGAATAATAATTCATTAGGTAAACGCATGGTCACCTCTCTTTCTGTTTTATAGCGAGGCTTCGTTTAAAATTGTAATTTGATACAGCTGGCGACCTGTCATTGTAATTGTTACATTCCCAAGTCACGAGGTTCGCCAAGTTTGAAATAGTATAACAGTGGGAACAGCGCCGTCACTGCAAATGTGCTGGAAGCCGCTGATGCGGGATGGTGGCTCGTCGCCGTCGTGGCACCTTTTCCTGCTGCCGTGCGTTATCTGCTCCTTGATCATTCTCTACGTAATATGGATACTAATTCTCTCTTTTCATGACGATTCACTGCTTCGGGATCGTTATTTTCTCCACAAAGTACTAATTTATAGTCCGCACACATCATCACACCACGTGCTTTCACTCTACCTTATAATTTCCGTTTATTGGCGTTCTGAATACAATATCGTCAACCTTGTACTATTGTCGGATATTCTGGGTGTTCGTCTATGCACGTAATATATATCCACACACCTCTAGTCCTTGATGCCACTCGATTTCTCTCATCTTACCAGCGTTACCCAGCACGTCCACATCACCCGCCATCATTCCCTCCTCTTTTCTAACTGACTGCCGCGTCGCACCGGCCGAGACTCGTTCTTAGCCATTCCCGGAATCGTTTCTCACGTAGACAGATTTGCGACCTCTTCCACGCGCCTAATTCGCATTGGCGAACTCTGTCCTGTAGTATTTCAGTAGTATACATACCTTTTGCGGCTATAATATGCTAATCCTCGCTTATTTTATTCTTATTCAAAATTTTTGTCTGTATCGCTCACTCCTCAAGTTTGAAACTTTGCTAATTTCATTCAATGTGCATTCATGAACAGGGCAGTTGAAGAGGGAATTTTTTTTATAAGTACGACTTAAAAATGTAATTTGATAAAAGAAAAAGTCTATATTTCTTTCACAATATTGTTTATTCTTCCTGATCTGGTGTATTTTACAAACCTATGCAATTCAAGAGAGATAATTCTTTTATGTTTTTATTCGATTTCATTTCCTTGAAGGTGGGTGCAGTTCATTTTGATAAAATGAAAATTTTAGCAAATTAGACAAAGCAGTAGAATTGTATAAATTGTGTACATTTTACATTCTCAAATACGAACTGTATATACGGTCTAATATACGTAGTATAGAGAAAGTTATGCAAAGCTCCGCGAAAACGGCGAATTTTCGACAGAAAAAAATTCCGGTCCATCATTACGAGAAAGTGAATAAATCCAGTTGCTAAATTAATACAAAAAATCCTCTAAGACGTTGTGTCGCCTGAATCCCTGTTTGGGTCCTTGATGCCGAAAAATCAATTGAAAGCAAAACGTCTGTCCGTCTATGACCTCTTCTTGCCCTTAAACCATTCGTACGATCTTTTCAAATTGAAAAATCCCCTTGTCGATCTGTTTTCTTGTAATTTATTGTAAGAAGAGAGTAAAATAAACCTATAAAGCTGGAATAGGTCAGATTTTTACGGTTAACTTTGGATTTTCGAAAATTGCAGAAGTCAATTTTTTAGTCCCTTCCTACAACTGTAAATTTGAACATTAAGATTGTTCCTTCAAATAAAATTTTTTGTTCATGAATTTTATTAAAGTGATGTAAATTTTTTGAAACTTTAAGTAGCAGTCGTGCAAAATTGCTTGCAATATTTGATTTATTTATAAAGATGACATAAATGATATATTGTCTATTTTTCCAAAAATTACAAAAAAATATTTTTTTACTTTCTCTCACGACAGTAATATTTACATTAATGCGCTTTCATCACATTATTATATTCATGAGTATATGTGCTTTGAATAATGCCTGATAACGTTTCTCGAACACTCAACAGTTTTCTATTAAAATGAACTCAGAAATGTAAAAACTCTCATTTTCAGAAACGCTCAAATTCCATTTTCTCAAAATAGGCTACAAATTTTTATTTTTTCCAAAGATAGTGGTAATGCGCTTTTAATATGAATAAAGTTCTTTTTTAAAAAGGAGGTTTATTTTTTTAATTACACAAATGTATTGTTTTAAATATCTCTCACGTCGTTAATATGCACATTGTCATCGATTTGTATGCATTATTGCATTTGTGAGTGAAAGTGCTTGAAACGACGTCAAAATGAAGTTTTTCGAAAACTAAATAAAAATTTTAATTTCGCATTTACAGTAACGATTAAACACAATTTTCTTAAAAACGGTTCAAAATGTTTGAATAAAAATGTTCATATAGGACGAGGTGTGACCCTTCTTAAATATTTTAAAATAATATTTTAAAAATAACTACCATTAGGAAACCGAAAATTTAAGAAAATTTAAAAATGTGTATGAACAGTGGAGATGGATGGCAGAATCCAAGAGGATCGGGGCAAGACCATAAATCTAGCCCCAACACATGAACTTAAATACTTTTACTACGAGAAAGTCTGTGTGATTCTGTAGCACCACTAGTTTCATTCTCGTATGCGTACGTATATACCGAGTAATATACTTGGTATAGAGAAAGTTATGTAATGCTAGGCGAAAAAACTGCAAAATTGTCAGCACAAAACAATTGTGTGTGGGAGCCTGACAACCAAAAAGTGAATAAATCCAGTTGCTAAATTAAGAAAAAAATCCTCTAAAACGTGGTGTAGCCAGAATCCTAGTTTTGTGGGTCCTTGATACGAAAAACCAATTGAAAACAAAATCCGTCCGTCTGTCCGTCCGGACAGACTGTCCGCCCAGTCCGTCTGGACGGACGGACAGACGGACGTACGGACGGCAAGACGGACGGACAGACAGACGGACGGACACTAGTAGCGCATAAACCGTGCGTATGATTTTTTTTAAAAATTAAAGAAACCCATGTCCATATTAACTCTAGTTAAAGCTTTGAGATTTTGAAAAACATTCTTTAAAATTTGAAAGTACTTTTACACAAAATCCTCAAGACATTTTCAAAATTTTCTCAAAAATGGTTCCAATTTTTTCTTTAAATTTCTTGAAGAATAGAGTTAAATACACTTATAAACGTGGCATAGGCTATTTTGTTTCTCAAAAATTGTCAAACTTTGGATTTTTTTGGCGTTTTCCTACAACTTTAAAATTGAAGAGAAATTTTTTCTTCAAGATAATTAGTTGTTCATAAATATGTCTTTCAGTAGACTTTTTTGAAAATTGTAGTAATTTTCGTGCAATAGTGCATTGAATTTTCAATTTTAGAAAATTACAAATTTCCAGTTTCTCTTTAAATTGTTTTCAATAAATAGTTTAAAATAATATTTTATATTCATTTTACTGAGAATTGTATTAGAATATTTTTCTTAATATCTCTCAAAATTAATTTCTAACAGTTATTTGATATTGTAAATCCAAATAATGCTTATTTGATAGATACTTTAACTTCAATGTTTTAAATGAATCATGTATTCTAATAGTTGCTTTTAATTATCCAGGCAAATTTATTAATAAAAGATAACAAATGTATCTCAAAGATAAACGAAATGATAACAAATATATACATTGTAGTACCATTTTACATATACAATATATCACATGGATTAGGTTTTGCACATGGAGAAACCATGTATAAAACAGGCGCATTGCGTTCTACCTCAAAGGCGGTGTAGAAATGAATGCATTACAGATTTTCTTTCAATTACTTAAGAAAAGTTGATTTCACAAATTTATGAATTTTTTTCAGCAACTGAGAATTTATTATTACCCATATTGCAAGCGGTTACATAATCTAAACGAAGTTTTCAATGTGCCATACAGTTTCATTACACATGCTACCCTTTCCTTAATGAAATCATTTATTTAAAGACGTCTTGAAAGGCAATCTCGAAGTAAGAAATATTTAATTGTCTTCTACAAATTTGTTTATAATAATATTCGTGCATTTAATATTTCATATTATTTTAAATTTTCAAAATAAAACAAAATGGAACAGTTTTTGAAGGCGCGATGGCAGCAAAAGTGGCGACATTTATCATTTCGAATTATCATTTCGCAAAATTGCGAAACAGATTTTCAAGATTCTTCGAATTCATTCCGTATTTATCGGTTGTGATGATTGTATGATGTAAATAATATTCTTATGAAAAAAATGTCTTGAAGGAAGCTAACAAATTTAACGCAGAAGTAACAAATACACTTCTTTACAATAAGAAATTTTGGTAGCTGATTATAGTATTCAAAAATTGAAAGCTAACTTCAGTGTAATCAAAGCAAGCTTGTGTGAAATTATTATTGATTTTCTGTATTATGTGCTGCAATCACTGTAACAGGTTAATTGATTTCTTTTGTTTCATTTGTAAAACCAGCAATGATTTTTTCCACCGAAAATCCGCAATTTTTTCGCGCTGCATTACATAACTTTCTCTATACTACGTATATTACTCCGTATGTATACGAGAAATGTATATGTACGTATACGAGAAAGTAAAAATCAATTTTTTTTTCATATTTTAGGCGTGCCGTACCGTTCATCTGATTGCGATAAGACTTTGTCAACATATTACTTGAATTTTTGCAAAGGTTATGGGCATAGTCCAATGGAAATGTGTGAATATCTGTCGCACACAGACGTTGAAGTGGGCGTTTATGATTTGCATTTATGCTGACTCAAGCGCCCCTGAATAGACACGCAACGCAACCCGCCGCATTCTCTAGTATTCAGCGCGTCGTCCCTGCATATTCTGCCCCTGCGATAGTGAAATTACAGCCGGAATTATTACTTGAACTTTGTCTCGAACAAGTAAATTAAATTTCTCCAAGACAGTTTCATAGCGAATGCATGCCAAAAATTGAGGGTGAACGTTTGAACAATAGGATTCTTGACAACCATGACCAAATAAGGAAGTAGAACAAACTCATACTCGCGGGAAATTCTTTGATCTATTAAACGTTTTGCAGAGCGTAGCGTAAAACGTGATTAACAATCACGTTTGTGTAATATATTGCAACAGCAAAGCATTGCCTGCTCTACTAGTGGTGTATACGAGTAATGAAAAAATTAATAAGGTAGATTGTGAAGTTATTTTTAGTGCGGAAGTTAAAGACGTTGTTAAAGGCAAATTTAATTGATTCGCAAATATTAGAAGCGTTGCGTCAAAGACAATTTTATAAAATTTGAGATATTGCCGTAGATTAGTAGTTGATCACTAAAAGGCGCTTAACAGGTATAGCTTACTGCCATTAGATGTGGTATTATAAGGAAGAGTTGTTATTCATTCTTCTCAAGTGTTAAAGTGTCATATGTGAGCCCTTTATAGGTACCAAATATGCGGGTATGGTGCAAGTGGGGGTGGGAGGTCAACCTCGTCCGAAATTTCCTAAACTTATGGTTTTAAGAGGGAATAGTTAGTGCTTTACGAACAAGTTGATCTTCTTCATGATCTTTAAGTTTCTTATAACGCCGCGGCGTTTCTTATAACGACGCGGCGCGCCGCGTCGAAAAAAAATCAAGTTGATTACCTATATGGAGAAAAATTACTTTTAAAATAACCAATGCCTAGATATGTGCATTATCCAAAATATGGTTTGTAATAACAGACTATAGTTTTGTCTGATGTTCAAATGCTTCTGATAACTGATCTGATTACGGCTACAAGCTTCTGCTCACGTATGAGAAGGATAATACTGACTCTTCAAACTTATTCTCACCTGCAATCACGAAATTTATCATTATACACAAGTTATTCTCATAAAATTTCGAAATTCTATTGAAAATCCATTCAACCTGCAAGAAAAATACAAACCTATTGATAATATACAATAAATATATTAATGATATAATATCTCGTAAGTATTACAATTTGTTAGTGCATCAGGGTTCTTCCAAAACACAAGAAATTGACTCCCAGTTAGAATTAAAGGCTGAAGGTTTGTGGAAGGAAAGTCAATCTTCGGCGATCATTTCTTAGTTTCTGGTAACGTTATTATATTATTTTTCTCCGCTATTATGGTGATTACAATAAAATTGACTTAACGTAAACTAAACATTTCATAATAATAGACGAAGGTTGTTTCAAATTGTGATAAATCATACGTATTAAAGCTCTAAAGAGAACGATTTTGATGTCCCTCCTTATCGGCTTCCGGACGATTATGAACAAGTGAGGTACAAAACAAAAGAGAGAGACATTAGAAATGAAGGCCACTATATATTAAATAGATCACAGCTTTCCTTTCATAATAAAAAGCTACAAAATTTGCTTTGTTGCGTGGTTAGAATGCGTGGTTAGAACGGAAACGGGAAGATGATGTCTTGCGCAACCTGGCTAGTTCGTGGGAAATGGAAGAACAGTTGGTATTGCTTAGAGAACATCGAGAAAACAATGTTTTCAATTGTAATTGTACATCAGTTGTGAGAATTCAATGAACTTTCTTATATATCATTCTTATGATGTCTTCCGAAAAATAAAGAGGTGTGGGACTCTGATTATTATTTGAAAATTTTATTTTATATATTTTTTCTCAATATTTCTGTTATTGTCACTTGGGTGTTTGACACATGTCCTCTTAAATAAAAATTTCAGCGATGACATTTAAAAACAGTCATTACTTGAGGTTGAGAGAAGAATTTGCCCTTATAGGCCAAACAATATCCATGTATATATGTTTAAAGATCATGGTAAATATAAAACATATGTATATCCATGGATATGTAGTATTTTTTGTCATAATTTTTTACAACTCGTGCAATGTAATCATATGGGTTCAACTAGTTAATTATTAACTCAGTTAAGTTTCATAAATTAGAATCAATGATTTTGACTGAAAAATTAGACGTTATTTTATTTTTTCCGGAGAGCAAGTCACAAACCACCTTCTAGACTATCTTCATTTATTAATATTACCATTGATATAACATTGAAATTGTTTTTATATTTAATTGTCTGTCTCAAATGTTTAAGAAAACGTCCTAGACAATTTCAGGCCAAATTCGCAGCATTCATTTGAAATCTCTAATTTTATAAATTAGACGAAGTTAAAAACAGCTTTCCTATAAAATACTATTTTGTGTGTTGTGACTATATAGGACGCAACGCTTCAATTGTATCTCATATGCTTCTTGAGTAAGAAAACTTCACTCCATACCATCACTTTTATTCTAAACTATTCTAGGGTAGATGTCTCTGCACCTTTGCTAGCTCAGTGAATCCCCCACTTCCCTCCCCTCAAAGTCTCATGTCAATTTCTCCTCCGTTCCTCGCCCGCACGTCGTCTTCATTCTGGCAACTCATTGCCTCCGACCCTTCCGGAGGCAGGCCACCGGGCCTCCCTTCTGCTCCACTCTCCCGGCCTCTCTCCGCCTCGTGCTTGTGGGTTTCGCGACCTCGCCGCTAGGGCTCTAATTACGGTCGCCTTGTGGCGGCGACGCCGCGTCCTTCACTGCTCTCCCGGCCTTACAACTGTGCTTGACCCCCCCGCGTCGAGAGGGGCTTCGCTGCGGAAAGAACGGAAGGTCAGATGGTGAAGGAAGTTGCCTGAGGGGAAGCCACGACACTGAGCGGTGACTCGGCTACCTCGGGAACGAGATTCCAAGATCATTCCGCGGGAAATGAGATGCCGGGAGCGGGAATTAGGATTCATAGATAAGTGTATGTGTGTGATATGAGTGTCGTGCGTGTCCACTTAATATAAAAGTGAAAATTTTCTGGAAATTGAAATAATACAAAATTGTATTAGTAGATAAAATATTAGTGGAGGCTTTCCCAGTAATGTGCATTAAAATGGTCATTATTGTTGTTGCGAAACTACTATCTGAAAATATCTTTTATACCTGGAGGTATCAGATATCCGATTCGAATACACTATTTTATATACAGTACAATGTGTGTCGAGTCCGTTGCACCTAAAATACGTAGTATACGTGATTCAAACGAAAAATGAAAGAACTAGTTTCAAATCCAACAATCTGCAGTTTTCATGATTTTGCTGCAGGAACCAAAGCCCGTTTTATCAGTTTTCCTTTTAGGTCAACAACTTTTACATTATGGTAGTTTCACTTTCCACTATTTTTATTTGTTTGAATAAGTTTACATTTCGTTTTACTACTTTGCAGGTTGGGATCGCATCTTTATTTGACGTTCGGACATTGTCAACTTTCCTCGAACATTTTTGAGAACTTGAGAACGCTGATGAAAAAAAATTTTGCAATTAAACACTCAGAACTGGTCATTATCTGCAGAAATATAAATGTTACAAACCAGGAAACAAAAGGTGTTATTTCCTCAATTATGTACAACTTTGCACACACTTCACCCCCATACCCCAACGCGTTTTTGTCGCGGCCAATTTGCATGCTAATCCTGTAGAGGAGTTGCACCAACTCTGATCGACCCCCAATAACTTCTGAAAGGTTTGCGACTTCAAACTGCATTTTCACCTAAGAATGCTGAATCGTAAAGAAAGCTACATTCCATAGGGATTATTGTTCATAATGTTTGATTGTATTTTGGAGAAACTGAATCATCTATGACTTTTTAAATACAACTTTAAAGTATTTTCACTTCCAATAGATGGACCAAAGAAACAGAAATACATGATATATTAAATTTTCATCTTTCATATACCTACTATATTGCCAACCTGGATGGCCGAGGAGGCTACAGCGTGTGCCGATTCAGCGCCTCGGCCGGAAGAGTCGCGGATTCGAGTCCCGCTATGGACATGATTTTTTGCCCTTGTCTTTCATGTATGTGAGTGTTGTCGCGTAAGACCTTGTGAGTCTGCTAACTACAGACTGAAGAGCCCGCACGTGTTTCAATATCTAGGGTAAAGGTTAATGTGATTCCCCATCAACGGCATAAAGGGTACCCGGTGCGGGTAGTCTAAAAATAGGCATCCCCAGAAGTTGGATAAAGACCTGGGATGAAAAAAGTATCCACTATATTACATGTTCATTTAGTATTCTTGATCGGAAGTTGCTATCAGATATTGCAAGTCCTTTAGACGTTTTTGGAGATGGTCCATAGTTGGCAGGACATTGAATGCTTAACTGAGGAACAGTATGATGAGAGGATTTTGTTTTGTTAAATGTTATTTTAGGGGATTTTCAAATTTAAAATAATTTTCATAAATTGTAGAAATTTATATCATTTTATATTTTTATTAGAATTACGTTCTTGTCACAAAATGTTAAGAATCTCTGAATATTAAATAGAAATTAGTTTTCAATGCCAATACGTAGAATACCATTGTCTCAATTCAGAAAAAATTGCAGGTTTGAAAC
Organism: Teleogryllus oceanicus; assembly: GCA_964035755.1. NCBI lineage: Eukaryota > Metazoa > Arthropoda > Insecta > Orthoptera > Gryllidae > Teleogryllus > Teleogryllus oceanicus. The sequence goes on from CAXIVR010000003.1 coordinate 11,824,692, forward strand.
TAGCTCTCTCAAATACGCCTGTTTCTTTATTCCTTTGAAGTAGAATTGAAGTAGTTCATAATGTAATCTGCACAATTTGGGGAATATTTTCTCATGCAATACTTACCACAACAAATTAATTACATATTTTATCAGCGATGTATACTAAGAAAATAATTTTAGAATTGACATTTTTTCAAAGCCGAAGTTGTTGCGAAATTGACAGTTTGAGTTTGTCAGAGAACGAATTAGAGATTCTACAGAGTGGCTCAGAATGTTTAGTAGAAAATTATTTCCTTGGTGTGACCCGGCTTTTTAGCATTGCTCTATTCTCTACCTAGCTGCCATCTATCGTCACCCAGAACACTTTTTTGACATTTTTTCAACTTTTTGCTTTCCTAATAGTACAACCGAAATAATCATTCAAGAATATTAAAGAAGGTTAAACCTAGTTCTAAATAGAAAGTTTCATTGAAAAATTTGAAGTCGTTTTTAAGGAACTGACGTTTCAGCGTTACTATAAATGCACAATTTGAAGCTCTTTTTCACATATTCTATTGAGTTTTCAAAAAAACTTCATTTGAAGCACTTCCACTCACAAATGTGGTAATGTCTACAAATCGATGGAAATGTGCATATTAACAGCTTGAGAGATTTAAAAGGATTACATTTGTGTAATTTTTGGAAAAATAAATGAATACACCAAAATGAACTTTACGTCACATTAAACAAACCAATTTGGAACTAAATATTGAAAAAATTTCAAGAAAAAATTTGAAGTCAATTTTGAGAAGATGGCGTTTGAGCATTTCTGAAAATGCGGAACTTTGTGCTCATTTTTACAGAAAATTATTGAGTTTTCGAGAAACTTTATTTAGCATTATTTAAAGCACATGTGCTCATGAGTATACTAATGTGAAGAAATTACCTTTAATGTAAATACTGACGTGAAAGACAAGCCAAAAAATTTCATTTTTGAAATTTTTGAAAAGCAAAAGAATAGAGCAAAGTGGCGCTTATGTGATCGTATAGGGTTTGTTTGTCACTAATCGTACCACAAAATTAAAGAAAAAAGTTGGAGCCATGTTTGAGAAAATCTTGTTTTTGTAATTTTTTAAAATTGAAAATCTTGCACCCACTATTGCGCGAAAACTTTCTAAAATTTTCAAAAAAATCTACATGACTTTAATGAAATAACTATTTATGGACAACAAATTTGATTTAAAGGAAAAATCTGTCTTCAATTTTATAGTTGTAGGAAGACGCCGAAAAATATTGAAACTTTTGCAATTTTCGAAAATTCAGAGTTAACCATGAAGTTGTGACATACACCACCTTTATAAGTGTATTATACACTCTTTTTATGAAAAATTTAAAGAAAATATATGGAGCAATTTTTGGGAAAATTTGGAAAATGTCCGGGGGGCTTTATGTAAAGTACCTCCAAATTTAAAAGAATGATTTTTAAAATTTCGAAGCTTCAACTACATCCAGATAGATAGGGGATTCTTCAATTTGGAGAAGATCGTACGAATGATTTAGGCGCTGGGAGTGTTCACAGGCGGGCGGGCGGCGGACGGACGGACGGACAGACAGAAGGTCGTTTTGTTTCCAATTGGTTTTCGGCATCAAGGGCCCACGAAACAAGAATTCTGGGTACACCACGCGTTAGAGGATTTTTTCTCTTAATTTAGTAACTGGTTTTATGCACTTTTTCGTCACCAGAGCCCGGCAATGAATGTTTTTCGCGCAGCATTATGTAACTTTCTCAATACTACGTATATTACTCCGCATATACGTCCGTATACGAGAAAGTAAAAATTAACGAAAAATTAAACTTGCGTTATTTCTGCGAGGTTTGTAAAAATTCACATTTGACTAAGCAGTGTTAATATGTTTTCTTTTTTAGCAACTTACAGCCGCTCTTAGTTTAATGGACGCGGACAGTTATGGTGTAGTGAAGTTCACGAGAACATGTACCACATTCCTGCGGACCATGTCGAGCTAAGTAATTTGAACAAGAGTATTTAAACAGGAAGTTTATGCATGTGTAGCATTCTTGGTTTGGGAAAACTTGTTGCGACAGTCTGTAGAAATTATATCCAGAGAAACTACAAATAAACAAATGTACACTTCGTATAAAAGAATCCTTAAAATCCCATTTTTGGAAGCAACGAAAAATAAGAGCAAATTAAAAGAAGAAGAATTCCGACGTGTAGTAGAACGTCACAATGTCATTAAATTTTCATTTGGGGAAAAGGTTTAATAAAATATTTTTAAATTACACTTTTTGAAACTCACATATTAAAAGAAAACAAAATACTTTATTTCCAAATTAAGAATTTGGATAACATAAATAACGGTGTAGGAGCTTTTAAAAATAGACACGCATGAAATTACCTTGCAATACATATAATTTCCTGATGAAACATTTTAAATTCTGCAAAATGGGAAATAACCTAAGAGAATGATCATACTGTCATAAATTATCCTTTAGAGTTCTATATTCAGGACCTTTTTAAACCGAAAAAAGTCAGATTTTAATGTTTATTTAAATGAGAAAATTGTTTTCAATTGGAGTTATTTAAAACATTTATTCTTGCATAATTGTGTAGCCTAAATACTTTAATAAAACACATAGTCGGTGAAATAATATTCTGAACTTTCACTCTTTGTCTCCTTACAATAATTAATTATTAAAATAATGCAATTTGGAAAATGATAATTATAGAGAACGGTTCAGCCTGATATCTGAAGCAAAATATTAAAGGTTACGTTAAAATAAAACATCAAGACATATTATCGTGGCGTTAATACATTATAAGGTATTTGAGGATGTAAGATGGATGAACAGAACAGTGAGTCAAAAGAACAGAAAACTATTCAGGGAACTATTTATCAGAATCAGTGCTACGTATTTAGCGAACTATTTATCTACTGCAATAGATAACTTCCGCACCCCAAAGTGAACTTCAAGGGTGAGGAGATTTTTTACCAATCAAATTTCGAACAATTGTGATTTCTACGGAAGAGAAATTTGTCTGGCTTCGCATTTTTTCGGACATTTCCAGCATTTGGATGTTTTAGAAACTTTTCCCGTTTATCAATTTTATTTCGTACTACAGCGTCTGGCCTAATGAATATCTTTGATACGATGTAGAAATAAATTCTATAAATTATAAAACATACTCGATCTCAGATTCTTCACTCTATATGGTATGAAGAAGATATATAATAGTGCTATACCATATTATTATAAAATAAAATTTATGAATTCAAAAACATTTAACAGGAGTTAAATTTCAGGTTAAGGTGACAGCGTTTCCTGACTTTCTATTTTATACGACGGATGATGACGTCTAATCAAGAAAGTGGTTTCTATTAATTTGTGATCATTTCGACTAAAATTGTATAAGAGGAGTTTCTCTTACGCCGATCGCTACATGCGACCACAATTCCAAACCTGATGGCCGGTTGTATGAGGTCCTCCAATCGCGGCTCGAACGGAAGCTTTGAGGCTTCGTGCTGAAACCTTGGGAAGCGCGCGACTGGTGCTTCCCATAAGACCGCTAGAGCGCAGCAGCGCTCCTTGCCGCTGGGGATACTGCGAGGTTCGCGTCCGCCGGCGTGGAGCGACGGGCAGGTGGGCGGTCGGGCGGGCAGTCGCGTGCTTGCTGCCGCGGGGATGGGGTGAGCGCGCCCGCCGCCGCCGCCGTCGCCGCCGCCCACCCAGCTGACCCAACAGTCGCTTCGCGGCCTTTGGTAAGAGAGGGCAGCTGAGGAGCACTTCGAGCTAGGGCAATTAGAACACAACTAGATTCATATAAATAATTATGGATCATCTGATATACTATTTAGGTTCATAATTTTGTCAAACTTACAAATTCATTTTCTTCTTGTTAGTATTTGTTTTAAAACTATTTCCAAACAATCAAACGCTTTACAAACCACCATATTTCGAATACTTTGTAGAGAAAATCTCAAGATTGTTGACTCATGCTATATTAATAATAATAATAATAATAATAGTAATAATAATGTCGGTTGTTTATTTTAAAATCGCTGTTTGAGTTAATCCGGTAAGATATTTTTTATTTAATTAATGTTAATTTTTAGTGTCCATGTTTTGTATCCTGATGTTTGCTCCTAACAATTTATTTACGATATACGAAAAATATTTTAAGAACTTTTATTAGACGTAACAATACATTTTCAAAAAGTCAAGTTAAAGAACAATTTAGTATCTTCACATATTCAAAATTCGAAAACGGTTATCTCACTTTTCTGTTTCTCTATTCCAAATTTTATTTTAAGCTTTTGATATTGAGATTCAGTTTACGCTTTCCAAATGACGGCTAAAAATAGGTTGAAATATCGTTCAACAAGCAATCTTATGAATAATCAAGATATAAAATAAAGCAAATTTTCATCAAAAAGACTTCGTTTTTTATGTATGCATTAAATAGAAAGAAATTTTTGTGTTTCATTCCAAACAATTATTTAAAATATGCATAAAATTTTTAATTCTCAGGTGAACACATTGACATAATTTCATTTTTTATTGTTACTTCATAGGTATTTCATCTCATATGCTAACATATTCTTTGTACAACAATATCGTAGGTCCGCTTTTATCTACTACACATTTTATCAGTCATTAATATAAATTATTTACGTTCAAATTTGTCCATTTTTTTACCTGAAACTCATAACGTAATATAAATTACTGCCATGACGCGAAAAAAACACTGCGGAAGGCAACATTTCATAATTTTGACGCTTACTTTATTTTTTAGAAAATAAATGTGTATATTTCTAATACAATGTATTTTATATTCACAAATACTTAATATACTATTGGGTAATAAAAATTCCCTACTATCATTGAGGAATGAATAAACATGCTAAAAAGCTCATCCAGTCTCAAACCAAGTGATAAAAACTTCTCATGTTAACATCAGATTAAAAATGTATACTATTGCACTATTGCATCAGATTATTTATTGAGAACTCTTTATAATTTTGTTTCTTTAATATGGTATTCTCTGTTCCTCAATTCTACCAAAGGAACAACAACAGCTACTACCACTTTAAGTAATACACTATCGTTGCTTCCCAAAGATTAATATCAGAACTATTAACATTCTCTTAGAAATGTGCTTGACAACAGGTTAAATTAATGAAAGTTACGAGTACTTCACGAAAGTCTACGCAGGCCAGTTTCACGGAATAACGAAATATCTGTTTCATTAAGTTCAGGGCTTAACCAATCGTGACAATTTTCTACTAAGAGATCATCCTGAGTGAAGCATTAAACGGGGAGGCGTTTGAGGAGCGGCAGGTGTTTCATTAGTGAAGCTAATTTACAGCAAGAACGCGTGGTGATAGATTGCGTGAAGCAGACTGAGAGCGGAACATAATGGGCTTTAAAGGGGGCAAGAAGGTCGCTTCAGTTACACGATCCAGATGAATTCTGCGATGAATAACGACGAAGTTTTAAAAAATCGTAAGGTCTTAAAAGTAAATTTTTAATAGAAGAGAAATAAATTGAAAACGATTTGAATATATCTGCTGGTTGTCATTTTCATAAGTCTTGTGATATAGTTTATTTCAATAATGACTAATCCTAGTATCTTTAGTATTGGCTTTAGTGTCTGCAAATCCATTTTTAAACTCCGTGTCAAGGCAGTAGTTTGGAAAATAATAATCAGTTTACAGCACAGTCTATTCTGTTGCAGTGCTTTTTTCTATTATAACGAATTAATGTTTATTGTAAATTAATTATAAAGTATGGTAGGCGCTATTCCAGGCGGTATGCTCTGATTCCATAAGGGATCTTCTCACCCCTATCGTCGCTTGCTGAAAAATAGACAGAAATATTATTCGGATAATAGAGAATAAACTACAATTATAGAGTACAATACTACGACATAAGTGTCAACTAGATTCGAAATATACTAAATTTGAGATGAACATCAATATTTAGGGCTTCTTTATCGTTTGTTAGGAAATGTATGCCATTTAGCACGGGTTGCTCAATTTAGTTAAAAGAGCCGTGTTTGGACTCTAGCTAGAGTAACAAAATGACACGTGTAAACAAGTCTATAAGTGTCGTGTTTCTCCCGCGTCCGACTTTTTTGTGCCTGTTTCTAACACTTAATTTTTTTATTGAAAAGCGTTATTTTGTAACAATAAGAACTAGGTTTAGTTCGTTTCGTTGCGTTATTTGTGACAGAAGAGATTCTCAATTTTGTCTAGAGTGTTTCGTAAGTAGGATGTTTCGTTATTGCAAAGTTGACAGGAAGCAGCACGCTTTCAGGTTTTTCTCGTTTCCTTTCCTGCATAATTTTCTCGATCGTGTGTCCCCTTGTACAGCCGCACGTTTCCACTGCGCTGACGTGAGGTGTTGTGGGTGCAACATGATTTTCCGCCAGGGCTCATCCCGCTCTTCCAGAACGGCGAGAGGGCGCTCGTGGCCTGGTGGCAGGCGTCAGCCCGAACGCGCACCTCGGGAGGGAGATGGGGTTGGGAAACGGGGGAGGGCGTCAGCAGAGATAAGATACGCCGTTTGCAGCTGTTACAGCGCTCCCCTCGCGCACATTCTGCCAAACCTATTGCCTGCGTCGCGCGCAGAGAAAGAGGCGCGCTATCAAGGGGATCATTTCTTTTCTCGAGTGGCGTCCTGTTTACACATGTGAGCTCGTTTGACCCCGGAATGTACACGGGAGAAGTTTTAGTGTACGTTTTTTTATGGTCGATGATTCTTAGAGAATGCGGGAAGAGATTCATAAATATGTGAATGGTCATAAAAAATGTTTAAATCTTCTTTCTATGCACTTTATTTTTTTAGAAAGGTATAACTTGTATTGTTTTGCTTTTTGTAGTTGACCCTTTTGATCTTCCTGTAGGACATAAAGAGCTAGTTATCAAAACATGTTTATCTCTGATGATATATTCAATCTTTAAAACGTACTGAAATGTTTACCTCTGTTGCTTGTGGGAACAGGATCTACAAAAAATAAAGAAGATACAGAGGGAAAAATATTATGAATTCAATAAAACAAAAACAAAACACCATATTACACGCAATGCTTCATAAACCTGTTTAAATCTTCACAACTTTATTTAACTTTTCATGAATAAATGCAAACAAAAGCTTGCGGCTTTACGGAACAAAGGCTTTATGTAAAATGTGACGGTTCGCAATATACTTTATGGATTGTTTGATGCTTCTGTCACTGTTCGACTAACATAAAACCAAGACTGTAATTGTACTAGGGGTGAATGAAATTGCACTGATTATAATGGAGGACTGATGACAGTAATGAATGCTGTACGCTGATGGTGCTATCAGTGCGCATGTGCGTAAGAAATGGGTGAGGAAAGGTGAAAGAAGAGAAAGGAAAGATCGTGCACGGTCCGTAGCCCGTTTGTTAGGGTACTGCTCTGGCATTCGCCTTGTTTTGATAGGAGAAACCTCAGAAAACTACCGATCAGAGAAACCGGCCGATAGAATTATCCTCCCGACACCGGCAGAATTCGACCTATCGAAAGTAAGCTCGGATCTAAAATCCTACCCTCTTTTCGACTCGAATCCTAGAACATCCCAATCAGAGACACTGGAGATAGGTCAGTTCCCGGTCTGGGCCTCCTTATCCTTCAATTCTATTGCAATTTATTCCGTGTTGTTCTCCGTGCACCGGAATGCGCCTGTTGCGTAATCCTTCCCTCGCCGCGAGGGTTGCAGGTGGTGCGGGAGCGCCCATGGCAGAGGGGCGTGGCCGCGCGTCGCTGCTGCTGGTGGCGCTCGCGCTGCTGTCCGCGCCGCCAGGCGGCGCCTTCGCTCCCCGCGGACGCGCAGGTAGGACAGCTCGCCACCGCTGCCTTCGCTTCTCTCTCCGCTGCCCACACTCCGTGAATGATACTTACTCTTGCCCTGTTAAAGAAAGATGAACGGAGAAATTCTAATAAATCCAAGACACTTACAGGTTATTACATCTATAATAACAGTTCATATTTACTTGACAACCTACAGAGTAACCAATAGGCGCCTACTGAAGCATTGATGTGATAAATATTTAATTAATTACGCAATAAAATATGGAATAGAGATGAAACACATTTTACTTACTTTTTACATTTGTATTTTTGTGTCTTCTTTACTTATTTTTTATTGTATTACATATTTGTGTGCTTTTTAATATTTGTATCTATTGATTCTTTTAATGTTTATATTTGTGATATGTTCTGCTTAAATTTATTATTTTTATTTATGTTTATATTTGTTATGTTCTGCTTAAATGGCACCGGGAAGCATTTCTTCTCATTTGGAGGAATTTGTTATTATTATTATTATTATTATTATTATTATTATTATTATTATTATTATTATTATTTAAAAGTGCTTTATCATCGAAGAAAAGTCGTTTTGTAGAGATCCGCTGGTGCTCCCTGTCCGCTGGCGCTTCAGACTTCGATGCTCCAAACGCTGCACAGAAGGAAAGAGAAAGGATTCCTTCCCATTAGGCGGTTTCTGTGCCTTGCCTCTCGAACACACTGCGCGCTATTGTAGACGGCGCCAGAACTTGGCAGTCGGCTCCCGTATGTTGTACACATACACAACCCATGCCATCGTCGGCATCCACAACACAGACGGCCAAAGCAATGGCATCCATACAAATTACATTTCAATACTTTCAGTCCTATGTCCCAGTGTTTTAACCACTGGGGACGCAGCTCGAGTGGGTCCGGAGGAAGGTCGAGGAAGGTCGCACCGCTTAGAGATAGCGAGGAAGATCACCCCGAGGGTGGTCGCACCTTCTATCACCTATCTCTAACTAATGTGCAGCTCACGTCCGCGCATTTTGCGCTGAGGAAGATCGCAAGATGGCGGCCGAATGGTTGGTATCTATGCCAAAAATACGACAACTACCATTAGATTTTGACTCCGGACGCGGAATCCTACACTTTCATACACAAATTGTGATTCAATATTATATGTAGTATATAGACTATTTTCGGAGGATATAAAGTTGTGTTAAAATTAATAGTATGTAAGTTTCATTAAACATCCTAAATCAATATTTTTCCTTAGGTTAAGTAATTTTCAAAGTTTTATTTGTCATGAATTTCGTACACTTATCTCTAATTTTTTGGCAAAAATTCTCAAAAATGCTACAAAATGGCCTGCATTCTGGAATTAATATGACGTTAATGGATTAGGATTGACAGTGTTTAAGATTTTCAGTCCTACCTATTGGTCAGTCGAATTTTATTTATTTCTAAGGTGTTTAACTCAAACATAATTACAATGTTTCTCTTAATGCAAAAAAGTTAAATAAGAGCCGCCTAACTTCAAAGATTATGTGATTTTTTGTTCAAATCTTCCTCTAAATAATTTCCCTGCGGATGGTGATCAATTTGTTTCTTCAACATCCGGAAACGCTCTGATTGTAACGTTGTCAGAGTCATTTTGTGTATTCAAAGTGAGAGAGTTTTCACTTATTTGAATAATACACGAACATTGATTCATCTTAATTGATTATGTCTTACACAAACTAAAAGAAAGTATTGTAGCAAGAAACTGTAGAACGTATGTTTCTGAAGCTTCATAAATGTGGAAGTATGGCGGCAATACGAAATTAGGGTATAGGTCAGTCTCGTCCACTCCTGCACGATTTTCTTGCCAAACTGAGATACCCGGTGCTCCTGCTAGCACTGTTAACTTCCCCTGACTTTGTTAGCTCCCCGAATTTAGAAAGGGAAAACGTGCAAGCTGAAACGGTGCAAGTAGGGAAGAAGTGGCTTCATACATGTTTGTCAGATTTGTTCCATCAAATAATCGAGATTTCACTTACGATTATATTCTTTATTGTTTTCTTATTTTTCATATTTATTTCTTTTTTAAATTTCTCTTTTAACAAGTAAGTTAACAAGTCTCACTTATGAACGTACAGATCTTTTAATAAACTATCATTGGCTATTAAACCTAACCTGAACGTGGAACTTTAATACAATTATTGCATTTTAAACTAATCAGTTACAAAATCAAGATACTAAGTTTGAGAAGCGGGTTGGAAAGTAGAGACGCAATATTTCTAAAGAGCAATTAATTATGCATTTTTTGTGGATTGGTCATATTCTGCATAATTCTTATTTTAATTGTGAGGTATTGAGAGAGAAATATCTGTCTTCAGTGGTGGAGAGGGAGGGTAGATTTGAAAAAAATCGTTAACTAGCTGAACCCTTGCTATTGCATCACACAAATGGAAGAACTGTATAAAATTAAATGGCGCATTTCACAACCAAAATTCGAGATCGTATTGTTGTCGTGATTTCATTATTTTTCTCTCTGTATTATATATAAATGTTGCATTTATTGAACATTCAGTTTTTCAAATAAGTATTTATTCATGTTTGATATGTTAGTTCTGGGAGATTCTGAACATGTTAATATCACAACCTTGTTAAATAATGTCTCACAGAGAATGTTCAAGGCACTTGTTAATTGTATTTGCATTTATCTTTCTAAGTTTCTCGATTCTGTTTCGTACTCCTTCGTCCAACTGAAATTCTCACGATACTCCTGCATCTCCAGATCTCTTGAAGGGCGCAAAACATTTCCCAAGTCTCTTCAAATACTTATTTTCTCTCGGGAGACACGGTAAGTACCGAAACCAAAGTCTTTGCATTGCTATCTTGCGGAAACTTTGAATATCTCCTGTGAAGTTGTTTTTAGGGAAATAAGATCCTTCTACTTTCCTAATTATGTGTTTAGACGTATATCTTCACAATCTTCAAACACTTGGAGCTTATCATGTAAACGCACGTTGGTAGTACTAAATATATACAAACTGCTGTTAATAAAATATACCCACAGACGTATTTTGAAAGCGAATTACGTCACGAATGAGTGTGAATGAACATCTAATGACCAATATGTAAAAATTGGACTTTGTCACATCCGTATTTATTTATTTATTCATTGATTTTACGTCAATAAACAGTAAACACTGCGTATGACGTGCTATGTAGAGAAGTTAATTCTGTGCACGTTTTCAAAATTCTGTGATCTCTACACTAAGTCATACTACTTGAAATTTAAAAGAACGCTCCCATGAAATAAAATATATTTTGAAGCATAAATAAGCTGCGATATTTGTGCATATACAAACCTGAATTTCAATTATCTTCTTGAGTGAAGTATGAACTTATTATTAGTTTCCACTAAAATGTCAACAGGGTGAGAACAACAAACTACGGTGACGAACGTAAATCGGCTGCTATGCTCTGCTTTGAATAAACAGAATAACATAATCGTAGTTTACGTGAAATATTTGGCTCGTATATATACAACGTTTGATGTCTGTACAGCTCCTAAGTTATGGATAAATTAAAATTATATTTTCACGCAGAAAATGTACTCAAGTTTCTATTATATGTCAATAAACTCTGTGGATTACCGGAGTTAGCTACAAAAAAATGTTCAAAACGGTTTGAGGAAAAGGGATATGATTTAGGCCAAATTATTGTAAATATTGCGGTAAATTACATATTTTGTTTTCTAATTTTTAACTTTTTAAATGTTTGAGATATTGAATCAACTTTAATTTTTTTAAAGGAATAATGTATTTTTTCTCCCTCCATTCTAACATACTCGAAGTCACGAATACAGTGGTACAAATACTGTTTATAATAAGAAAGAAATAATAAAAAATGAGTTCTACCTCAGAAGTAACGTTTTTATCGCCTTTCCGGACTGTTTTCTGTAAGACAAAAATTGTCTGTCCTTCGTTGCACTCCGCTCTCTAGGTATACAAGGAAATTGAAATTGAAACGTCGCATTTTCAGTGCTGCTTTCGTTCTTTGTACCACTTCCTACTTACATGTTCATACATATTTTTTTGTCTTTCATCACACATAACCAATTAATTATTTGTTACTTACGGAGATAGCAAAGGAATAAAAATTGTGATCCTATTTCACAATTACATTCGTTGATTAATGAGAGTTAAATAAAACAGAATGTAAATAAATACGTATGTTACTTTGATATGAATCAAAGTATGTTTAAAAATACAAATTTTCTTCTTAAAACATTTTGGCGTTTTTGGCGTTTTTTGGCGTTTGTTGGTGGCAACATTGCTGACGAGGAATTATTATTAAGGAATTGTTGACGGTAAATGGAGTAGAATTGTTGGCGCTGAATTTTAGCGCGGAAATTGTTGGCGGCGGCGGCGCCGTTAGCCGCGGTGTTGTGCTCGGTGGCGGCGGCGTTGTTATTGCTGGTAATGGTGGAGACGGCGGCGTTGTTATTGCTGGTAATGGTGGGCGGGGCGTTGTTATTGCTGGTAATGGTGGAGCGGCGGCGTTGTTATTGCTGGTAATGGTGGAGACGGCGGCGTTGTTATTGCTGGTAATGGTGGAGACGGCGGCGTTGTTATTGCTGGTAATGGTGGAGACGGCGGCGTTGTTATTGCTGGTAATGGTGGAGGCGGCGGCGCGTTGTTATTGCTGGTGGTGGAGCGGCGGCGTTGTTATTGCTGGTAATGGTGGAGACGGCGGCGTTGTTATTGCTGGTAATGGTGGAGACGGCGGCGTTGTTATTGCTGGTAATGGTGGAGGCGGCGGCGTTGTTATTGCTGGTAATGGTGGAGACGGCGGCGTTGTTATTGCTGGTAATGGTGGAGACGGCGGCGTTGTTATTGCTGGTAATGGTGGAGACGGCGGCGTTGTTATTGCTGGTAATGGTGGAGGTGGCGGCGTTGTTATTGCTGGTAATGGTGGAGACGGCGGCGTTGTTATTGCTGGTAATGGTGGAGACGGCGGCGTTGTTATTGCTGGTAATGGTGGAGACGGCGGCGTTGTTATTGCTGGTAATGGTGGACACGGCGGCGGCGTTATTGCTGGTAATGGTGGAGGTGGCGGCGTTGTTATTGCTGGTAATGGTGGAGACGGCGGCGTTGTTATTGCTGGTAATGGTGGAGACGGCGGCGTTGTTATTGCTGGTAATGGTGGAGACGGCGGCGTTGTTATTGCTGGTAATGGTGGAGTGGGCGGCGTTGTTTTTGCTGTTGATTTTGTCGCAGCTGCTTTGTTGGAGGCGGTGGAGGCGTGGACGGCGCCGCCCCTACTCCCGTCTACACCTCGGCCCTCGCGCTCGTGAGAGGCAGAAGGGCGCGTGCCTGCGGGCGGGTGGGCGGTGGAAGCCCTTCCGTTGCGAGACAGCTCTACCAGAGCGAGGCACGTTTGGCACGCGGCCAGAGAACCTCGTATGCGCGCCTTCCCGCCCGGCTGCTCCCAGCCGCACCTGTTCTTGCGCTGGAAGACGCGGCGGAGGGATATTGCGTCGCAGAGGACGCCTTGTAATATTCTGCGAGTAACATTACATTGTACGTTTCATTACTTCTCAAGAAAAGCGGGCGGGGTGATGTATCGTCAATGAGGTTACAAAATTGTGGCAAGACATATTTTCTCAACCTCAACATATTGTACGACATCGATAAAGTAGTTACTCAACAAATTAGCGTACTACCGCCGAGGGATTGAGTATTTTATCGAAATCAAAGTTTTATTTCAGAGGACGAATTTTGAATTGATTGATTTTTTCGTGTCTCAGGGCGCGTCAACTGTTTTGATTATTAGTCCCGTTAGTGTAATGCGTGTTTTTTCTCGTGAGATGGCGGTGATACTCCCCCGCTGGGCCACCGCCGACCTACCGTCGGTTAGTGGTGTTTCCCCCTAACCAGGACTCTCCCACCAACGGGGCACCGCCCCAGCCGAGACAAGCTCCAAGCTCCTGACCGGTCTCCAGGAGTATGGGGTATTGTAGTGCATGTTAGTGTGTGTGTGTAAGGGGAAAGGATAGGACAAGGAAGAGAAAAGACAGATCGCGCGCGGTTCGTGGCCCGTTTGGTAGGGTACTGCTCCAGCATTTGCCTGGTGATGATTGGAGAAACCACGGAAAACTACTGGTTAGAGCAGCCGGCCGCTAGAATTCTCCTCCAGACAGCGACTGATTCCGACCTAGCTGAAAAGCTAGTGTCGAAAATCCTGCTTCCATCAGGACTCGAATCCAGGACCTCCCGGTCAGAGGCGCTGTAGTGACATCAGTTGATGCACTAAGCAACCGATCCCGGTACGAATTTTGAATAGTCCTTTCTTTTTTGTTACATGCATGGTAATAGAAAACCTATAATCTATTTTTTTGTGGCTGCTTTCAGTTCTTTGGCTCAGTTCTGGTATTTTTCTTCTATAAATAACGGAGATTAGCTGCAAACTTACAAGTCCCATATTAAAACAGATTTTTCTCGAAAATGTGCTTGACCCATCTGTCTTAAAAGGAAATTAATTACAAGTGTAAATTGGTCGTTTATGGCTATTCTGATATCATATTCATTGAAGGTCCAATAACATCAATTGTGAACTAAGAATAGTTCAATCATATCACTTCATCATTCACAGTTTCTCGTTTTGTGAAATTATTGCTCATAATTATTTATGGGAACGGCTAATTTTCAGTTATTTTGTTCAACTAATCGTTATACTATGAAATATGTGTAAATTTTAATTATTTTATGATTTAAACTTTTGATAATAATTAAGGGTGACACTTGACAATATGAAGTTTCTAAAAACTCAATATCAATTCAACAATTTAAAAAAAGTTCGATCAGAATGTGCCAGCACTCCCACCTAACAGACCAAATAAGGTTGACGAGAAGTAAAAGAAATAAGGAGAAGAAGAAAAGAGAGCGCACGCTGGGTTGTAGGCGAAGTTCCGGGGAAGTGTGAACCTCATTCCTGGTTCCGAACTTGACGGCAACAGCTCCGCTCCGTTTCGGTCTGCTTCGCGAACGGCGGCGCGGCACGACAGCGCGACGTGTGTCCTTGTTCTGCAGATCTCCGACAGATCGAAGGCCCCACTCGACGAAACTCAAACTGCTCTCCTTCCGAGGGCTACTTCAGAGTTGCTTCTCTTCAAGGGAAGAAAGTTAACGAGGACGGAAAATAATCCCACTTCACAATATCCCGTAATCGCTTTTCTTTTTCGAAAGAAACTAATCCTGATTGCCCTTTTATTTCAAGAAATATATTTACTCAATTGTAAAAAAATAGAACATAATGAAATAAAAATATGAACAAATTGGGAAAAAAGAGTAAGTACTAAATATTCTCAATTAAGAAAATGTTTCGTAAAACATATAGCATGTTTTTGATAATAGGCATTGATATCTAATGTATAAAAATTAATGTTTGTTTTCTGGTATTTTATGCGGCTGCCATATCGTTCATCCAATTGCGATAAAATTTTGTCAACTCATTGCTTGCACTTGCCTGAAGGTAATAGGCATATGTCTGTCGCACATGTACGCAAAATGGGGGCCTTGTTTATTATGATTTATGTCTTCATGACGACTAGACATCGGATGTTTGGAGAAATGCCTATTTGACTCCAACAAACTTATTTACAGGCTGATAATATATGTGCACGAATCATGACAAGTGACGTGTCATGACAAGTCTGTGACGGAGTTTTATAATGCTTTGTTAAGCACTATTGTTTTTTATTGCACAAATACCTTTTTTAGAATTGTATTTTAAGCCTTTTATGTATTATTTTTATATAAAATGCTAATATATCATAGAATAGACCATGGTGCACCGTCACTATTGATTAGAAAACCTTCAATTCACGTTTTTGTATTTTAAAATACGAGAGAATTCCTAATAGTATATCAACATATTTTTCCCCACTTCTCTATTTTATAAATACCATCCATGCTCTGCGAACACAGTCATTGACAACACACCAGGCACTGAAATTTTAATGGAAATAAATGTAAATTCCCAGGTTTCAGTGTTACTAATATTAAACTTCTAAAATATAGGCCAGTCACATCAGTAGATGTAGAGAGATCTCGGTATTCAAACAGATTTGTTAACCCAATTGTCGCAAATTTGAAATTATGATCCTTGAAAAGTATTATATTGCAACTATAAACTATTAAGAATAAAAGAGTTGAAATGTGTAAATCTTGTTTTACATTAAAATATACGTCTTTTTTCACTTTAGTTTAAAAAATAATGTGAAAAAATATAAACAATGTTTCATTTTAATGTGTGTCTAACAGTGCTTTTTCTCCTTATTCACAACATTTTCAGTGCCTTTTTAGGCGACTAAAAGCGACTTGTTTAATGATAATCAAGCGCCCCTGAACAGAAGCTCTATGCAACCCGCAACACTCTCAAGTATGAAGCGGGTCTTTGCTGCATATTCTGCCCTGCGATTGTGAAATATAGGCCGAAATTACTATGTCAACGTTAACTCGGACAAGTAAATCAAATTTCTCCAAATGAATGCATGTCCAAACATGATGGAGAACGTTTTAACAATAGGACGCTTGGCAACCATGTCCAATCCAGGACATACAACAAAGCAATACTCGGGAAAGTCTTTCACTTATTAAAATGTGTACAGAGTAGCTTAAAACGTGATTATCAATCACGTGACCAGTAGCGTACAAAGAGGAATACATTGCAATAAAGAAGATTAGGCGCGATCACTAGTATTTTATATTAATTAGTAGGAAACGGATATCCTTGTAATTACATATTATACAGGAACCAGATACCTGCATTCAATTATATTTTTTAGAGTTTACAAGATGTTCTGAATGAATTAGAATTATTGTTATTTGACATATTTGTACATATTTTAGTATAATTAAATAGTTTTTCCAAATTTTACCTAGTATTGTAATAGATTTCGTTACATTTTAATACATTTATACGTCAAAACGGAACATTTCACATGCATGTTTGCAATATATGTTGTGGAATCATCTTTCTTACAAATCAAATATAATGCTGCTGCGCTTACATGACCACTATATCTTCGACATGAATAGTGAAACTCCCCCCACCACCGCCACCGCTTACTGCGTACTCGGAGCAAGAAAGACCTACTTCAACTTCGTGCTTGCTCATGTTTCAAACAGAATATTCGTTACTTGATCGAAAATTAACGAATATATTTTACAGAAAATTGTCTTGCCACGTTGTTCGATTGGTAGGGAGGGAAATACACCCTTTAACCCCTCCCCCGGGATCCATCACTCACTACATGTTACTACTATTTACCTGTACCTCCGATCCTCGTTTTCATTGCAATATATACTATGAACGTATTTTATATTTCGAATAAAATTCTTTTATGTGATGTAATCTAGTGAACAATTTCGTCAGTGGAAATAGGACCTACTTTTAGACACCTCAGTGACAATTAAACAAAAAAATGCAAAAATATAAAAAATTAGAACAAATAATACGCACAAATGTTGGAAAAAGATAAATAATACAAATAAACAAACAATCGCAGCAACATACTTTGCATTCCACTATAGGACGAACGCAATGTATACAGGCCTCATTTTCGTGATACGGTTAGCTTTCCTTGATTAGCGCATAACAAAATAAAGAGCTTTCCCAGCGTGCTGTGTAGAATATCCTACGCGATCAGTCCATCCAAGGTTGCTTCGAATTATTACGGTTTTTACAGCTACGTGCGGATTTTATTTCTACCCATTGTATAGAGTGTTGCTTTCTGTGTCCCAGCCTTTCTAATTTTTTTTTAAAATTTGTTGCGTCCACATCTTGACGCAACGCGCCTCCAAGCTCCTTAAGGGGCGTTGAGCGCATTCTTTGGAGTAATCCTCCGTTAATTACTAATACTCCGAAATTACTATACTAGTCAAGTCTCGTCACGTCGCAGTCAGTCAGTGCCTTTTATCCCTTCGGCCAGGGGCTCGACGACGTTAGATCCCGGGGTTCGTGGCCGGTCACCCAACCAAGAACCCGCGAGTCTGGAATTCGCTTAACCTTCGTGACTTCACGGAGCGTAGTAAACGAATTCGGCTAGCGCCGCCGGCCTAAAACTAATAGTTTGGTTTTATCGGATTAATTTTCATTCTGCTTATGTGCGACTATGTCATAAATTCGTCAATATCTTTTTGTGATTGATCAATATAAGATTTGTCTCCATTTTGTCGATACAGAATGCGATCCTCCACGAAAGGAATCTTGGTAAAAATATGATTAACACATGACAACTAGTGGTGCTACAGAATGGCACACAGATTTTCTCGTATTCGTTTTTTCTTTGGTCTGGGCTACCTACTCGGACTTGTCTCATATTCTTCCAGCTACCGTTCCTCAAAGTACTTTTTTATTTTTTTCGGTTTCCTAATAAAAGAACCGAAATATTTCTTTAAAATACTAAAAAAGTGTAAAACCTCATGAACCAAAATGAACTTTATGTCATTTAAATTGTGCAATCAGCACTATCCCTTGGAAAAGTTTGTTAATATTATTGTTAATATTATTATCATTGTTAATATTTATATTTACAATATGAAAGACAAGTAAAAAAGTACATTTTTGCAAGTTTTGGAAAAACAAAGCAATAGAACAATATGGCGTTTTTTCATGAAAAAAAGTCAGCCTCTATTACTATTCTATCCCTACCAAACGTTTAAGGAAAAAATTGTGAGCCAGTTTTGAGAAAATGTTTTTGTTATTTTTTAAATTTGCTCAAATTGCACGCAACATTGCAAAAAAACTATTAAAATTTTCAAAAATGTATCTGACCTTAAGGGAAAAATTAATTATGTTCAACAAATTTGATTTGAGGGAAAATCTCTATCTTCAATTATGTAGTTGTAGGTAGACGCCAAAAAATTCATCATTTTAAAAATTTTTGAAAATTCAGAGTTAACAACGAAAATTGAACCTATGCCACCTCATAACTGTATTTCACTTATTCTTCTCATTCAAGAAATTTAAAGAAAAATGTGTAGTTGTTTTTGAGAAAATTTTGAAAATATCCAGGATTTAAATTGATTGATTGATTTTTTCATGTTTCCGGGCGCGTCAAATGCTTTGGTCATTAGTCCCGTTAGTGTACTGCATGTTTTTTCTCGGGAGATGGCGGTGATCTTCCCCGCTGGATGGCGAGATCCGGCACCGACCTACCGTCGGCTAGTGGGGTTTCCCCCTAACCAGAACTCTCCCACCAACGGGGCACCGCCCCAGCCGGGACAAGCTCTAAGCTCCCGACCGGTCTCCCGGAATATGTGATAGTGTGGGCATGTTAGTGTAACTGTGTGTGTAAGAGGAGAGGGTAGGACAAGGAAGAGGAAGGACAGATCGCGCGCGGTCCGTGGCCCGTTTGTTAGGGTACTGCTCCGGCATTCGCCTGGTGTTTATCGGAGAAACCACGGAAAACTACCAATCAGAGCAGCCGGCCGCTAGAATTCTCCCCCAGGTTTTAAAGAAACCCCAAAGTTTAAAGAATTGTTTTTTAAAATTTAAAGCTCCGACTCGTGCCAGATGGAGGGGGTTTTATCAATTTGGAAAAATTCCTACGCATATTTTAGGCCCTAGTAGCGTTCACAAACGAACGGACAGACAGACAGACCGACGGACGGACGTTTTGAAAATAAAGGCATTTTAAGGAACAGGAGACCTCAAAGCGTGTATTTCGGTTGAAATCTAGAAATATATTTTCCGCATCATTACATAATTTTCTCTATACTACGTATGACAAACTCCGAATGCACGTACGTATACGAGAAAATAAAAAAGGAGCGTCCTTAACACACTTTCCCGAGGGATACTTGACGTCACAAAAACCTTCGTGGGTAGATAGTCATCAAATCGAACTTGGTGTGTCCGACCGCGAAGAAAGTTCCTAATTCTGATTACTACTGCGGATCTATGTCCGATTCCATAATTTTATGCAGAAGTTTGTCGTGAGTAAGTAAATCAAAATATTTAGAAAAATCTATAACAATCGCATCAATTTGGATTGGTTTCTCCTTGGTCGAGTGAATTGTCGACGTCTTGACAAACTGTAGCTACCTGACTTTAGTAATAATAGCCTGGTCTGAAGCCGTGTTTGCGTTCAACCATGTTAATGGATTGTGTTGGTGAAATAAGGTTAGGTTGACATTGTTTGAAACGCTTGTTTTTGTGCACTGATAATTTTGAGGGCAAGTATTATGCAGAATCAGTGCCAACCAATCAGAGTTACAATGTCAAACATTTCGCGTGTGTGACTTTGTTAAATGAAATATTCCACAGTAATATCATTAGTCAGCAGTTGTCATCTTTATCCCCCTACATGTACTAGAAGTTTGTAATATTTAATCTAAATCGTTCACTTTAAAGTCCTTCACTTTAGTTCGTGTGTCTCCTAAATAACTGCTCGTGATGTAAAAAATGAACTCACCCAGAAAAAGCGAAAAAAGTTACTTTCTAACACTTCAGAATATCTCAATTTTTCACCCAAATATGGTTTGAATATAACAAATAGATTTATAATTTAGAATGAAAACCGTGAAATGACGGTATTGATTTTGGACACGGTTGAAATCCTACGATTCATTACAATAGAAATGCATCTAGCGTAAGTCATCTATTCTTTCTTACATACATTCCTAGAAGAAGATATGTGATCTCTTTCTTTTAATTAGCTGGTTCACAGTAATAAAATATTTAAAATGATGTATTGGAGAAAGAATAAGTGAAAATCCTTGCCCTCTCACTGCATACAACAGGAACGGGGTCGTAGTCCAGACGCAAGACCTTGGGGATTCACTCAAATCCCAGTCCAATCCACAGGGGGTCGGCGACATATAAAGGGCGAGGACGCGAGTCGACGCAAGGCTTTCCCACTCCTGTAACTTCGAACAAGCCGATAGCCGGCACTTTCGTCCAAAGCGGGTCGCGGGACTAGCGACTTCGCGAACCCGTCCGCGCACGTTGACTGCACCACCTCCACCCCCTCACCAGCTCCGCATCCTTTTCCTCCTCCATCTTCTCTTCTATGTTCTCGCCTTAACCCCTTTCGCATTTACCTCTTCCACTTCCTCCAGCGTTTTCGCTGCCACCTCCTCCTCTTCCGCCACAGCCTCCAACTGCCCCCCTTTTACTTCTCTCCTTCCCCCCCCCCAACCCCTACCTCCGTCTCTCACTACCTTCGCTTCCGTCTCCGTTCCGTTTCGTTTCCGTCTCCACCTCCGCGTTTGCTCAGCCTCCACCTATGTCTCGGCCTCTTTTTTCCCTTTCTCCGCTCCTCCTGCTCTGCCCCCTCTCTCCTCCCCCCCCCCCTTTCCCACCCCCCTACCCCCGGCCGTTCGCTGCTACCCTCTCCGCTTCCGCCGCCCCACTCACAACCCCGTCTCAGCCACCACTCCTTCCCCCCCCCCCCCCTCGACTCCGCCTCCATCGGCACCTTGCCACGGATGCTCGCGCTCGCCTGCACCATGAACTTCGCCGCCGCCAGGGCGCACACTCCACTAGCAGCAAAGTTCCCGACGCGCGGCAACTTCTGGTTCTACTTCAAAGCACTCGCGGTGGTGGGAAATGTCGCTCGTTGCATTTTCGCTCGAGCCGTGTCTCATCTGGTCTCACACCTGGTTTCTTGCGAGGCCATTGGCTCTTCTTGCGACGCGCTTCTCCTCAAGAGACCCGAGCGATGGGGCGAAGATTTCTGGAGAAGCCTTTCTACGCCTGTTTGTTACTTATTTTGTCTAACTTTCCTATTGCTATTGCCTTTTTCATTTTATCATCAAATTCCATTAAAACTAATAAAATACCTTAGCATGAAGTCGTAGGCTTCCGCGGCCAGAGTCAATATTACGTTCTTGGCTGTTCGGGTGACGCCGCGTTAAGTTATCTGGTGTCGACGTTTCGATCATCATGTCGTGATCTTCATCAGGGCTCGTAATGCCTTGTTTATTTATAACAAACGACAATCGTAGGTAGAGGGTTGCCTGTCAACAGCAAGATGGCGGCGTGGCACACGAGCGGACGGCAGGAAGCGGTCCGCAGTCGGACGACGCGGGCAGATCCGGAGTCGGACGGCGCGGCAGATCCGGAGTCGGACGGCGCCGCGGTCCGCAGCCAGACAGCCCGGCGTGAATGGAGGTCGGACGGTACGGAATAGTCCTGCCGGCTGGGCGACTGTGTGAGAGTTCGCACCAATGAGCGCCAGTCATTGTGGAGGCGCAACCCCCCGTCGCCGTTGATATTCTGGGGCTGATTGTCGTTTGTTATAAATAAACAAGGCATTACGAGCCCTGATGAAGATCAGACATGATGATCGAAACGTCGGCACCAGATAACTTAACGCGGCGTCACCCGGACAGCCAAAAATGTAAAATACCTTAGCAATTTATTTTTACTCTTCATATGTTTTTGTTATGATATTTGACATTGATAATTGTTTTTACTGCTAGGAAACATATTTTTTCGTATCTGTCTCTTGATTTAAGGTTTAAATTGGCCTTGAATTAGTTCTGCCTTTCTATTTGATGCAACTTGTCATACAATTCACACAACGTTTACAATTCTTCATATGTTATAACTAATATGATAATTACATAAATTAAGAAACTTTAAGATAGGTTGAATTAGAATTAATGCAGAATTATGGGAAATAAAGTATTTGTTTTGAATTAGTAATCGAACTTTTACTGTACTCAATTTGTGCAGTGAAGTACAATGCGATTTGAACTGTAGAATTAGCGACTATGACAATTAAAAGAACAAACTTTGGCTAAAGAGAAATGTTTCTATTTTAGTATCGAGATTAATTGGTTGAAATAAAGTTCGGCCTTCATATTGTTCGACTGTAGTAGTAATGGTGATGCAAGTGTACTTGCATGTAGATAATTTGCAATTTGTAAACGCTCTTGTTCCGCACTCCGAACTTCGTCGACTCTGAAGACACCACTGCGCGGGAATGAGGCTCTCGTCAAGTTCTGGTGTTTCCCCGAAGCACTTGCCGTCGGGGAACGCGTCTACGCTCTTGTTCTCGTGGCATACATAGGTGTGGTGTGGTGTGGTGTCGTGTGGTGTGGTGTGGTGTGTGTGTGTGTGTGTGTGTGTGTGTGTGTGTGTGGGAGAGAGAGAGAGAGAGAGAGAGAGAGAGAGAGAGAGAGAGAGAGGTGTGAGCCTCACTCAACTTCCGTTTTCGGAGACCGCAGCACGCTACTATGCACTTTCCTTTTCATAAGATGCCCCACGTTCTTAACAGATATCGTTCTCAAACACTTAATTTATAATCTACGTAATTTTTTTTATGTGAACAATATTCTTACGTTAGCAAACTTTGTTCCGTTTGGTTGATTTTTCGTTGAAATTCTGTTTTCAGTATTCCAATTTTATTTTACTTGTGCACCCGATGATCTGAAATTTGCATAATTTTCTGTGCGTTACTGAGCAAATTATTTACCATGAAATTGCCATGAAAAATATTTACCATTATACAGCAACCGAGATTCTCATAACAAGGAGAGACATTTCAAGATTAGTTAATTCGATTCATAACATCCAGCTTGTTAAAAAGTTCCAGGAAGTCGAAGACTCCTTACTTGTAATTTTGAAAGTAGATGACAACAAACGCATTCTTACCCTCTTGCTAGGAGAGATATAGGATGGTTGAGTGAACACGACTATATTTAAGGTACAGCGTTGGCATATTTCCAATTCTTTATGAATTGCTACTCTGCAAATTTTTTCAGATGACTTTTTTGATGACACAATTATGTCATCAGAATTCAAGGGTTGATCGTTTTCATACATTATTTATAATTTCGAGAGTATTCTACAGATGTACTTTAACAATGCGACATGAAGCGTTTATCCATGATTCTTTTCCTGCTATCTTTACTATGGAAAATTCCTTTACTATTTACTTATCTTATAAGATACACTTTTTCGTTATTCAGCTTAAAATATCCAAATACTCTAGAAGAGGGAGGAGAAATTATTTGTTTGAATTGTCATTCATTTTAATTACATTCACTATAACTTTCATGTGTAATCAGTTTTAGCATAATTAGTCTAAAACCAGATATATCTTTCTTACTTTTCATTTGTTTCTCATGATTATTATTAGTGTATTTTAGGTTTTCTAGAAACCTAGAAAAGTTAACTTGAAACTATCTGAAGAAATACTTGAGACGAATTCAAATAATTTAGTACACTCTTTACAGTTAGAAAAGCTTTGAGATTGAATGATTGTACACGTTCTCTGCCAAAACAAACAAACTTGAGTCCGTGAAAAATACCCTTGGAGAATCCTGAACACTTCGTGAGCACGAATTGCAAATAAGATAGGAATTTGTTTCAAAGATCGTCACACGCCCAGAATATCCGGTTAGAGCTCTAATCCTACAAGCCCCGCTCCTTTAAAAGCAGTCGACAAGACGTCCCTTACAACACTGAGATCACAGCGCCCTTATGCAACCAGAGTCGCAGAGCTCGCCACTCTCAATAGCTGGATGGGAGCGGTGGGATCGGACAAAAGCAACACAAGGCCCGGGAAAACATTCGACTAACGTCACTGGCGACCACGGCGGTGGCATAGCCGGTGGCAGTTATGGCGGCGGTAGTGGAGGCGATAGTGCAGGCGAAGGTTTACAATTTCTGGAAATACAAAATCTCTTTGTGGACATAGAGTTTAAGGTGCTTCTGAAACATGTGTCCAGCGATTGCTGGATACTGCAACATTCACTAATCCTAGCGTTTAAAATCACTATTTCTTTGCTTCATTAACTATAACTTCAGATTCACATACTCAATCGCGCCAGTTGACAAAACATTCACTGCTTTCGACATATCGATTGCATTGACAACATAATGAAGGAATGTATGCAAATGAGCGTTTGTACTAATAATTTTAAGATATTATGAAATTTTATTTATCACTATATTTGGTATAGTAAAAAGCTCAGATTTATTTCTAATTAAAAATCCTTAGTGTTTTAAACTGAAGATACAAAGGATTCATCATTCAAGCATTATCTTGTAATTGATTCGTACATAATTTAAACATGAACGCGTTTTATTTCTTATCTCATGTTTTTTTTTTTATAGCGAGTTAATCGTGTTTTAATTTTTTTCTAAAAGTTTTTGATTATTCTTTTTTGACGTTGTTTCTCTGTGTGTTTCACAGGTGATTTTTTTCACACTGTAGTATTTTCAGAATGCTTCTCAGTTTTCTATGCAGCGAAAAAATAGCAAAAGTGATTAAACTGATCTTTATGCTCCTTAGTGTAATGTTTTGTTTCCATATTGCACAAAAAATGTGTACAAATTGTTTTAGTCTCAGGTACTATTTAATATATTTATTTAAAAGTTTAGGTACTGAATATTCAATATGAGAAATGCAAAGTTCATAAGTGGAACGTTAGCTTCGCAGAAAATACGGGTGTTCTGTTTGCTATAGTAATATCCTGTCAAATTGGGTTCAAATTTCTTTTGTATATTGTGTCATTATTTTACAAACAAATGTAGCAAACATTATTTTGTACTCTTGTATCCATTTCATAGCGAGTGCTAGTTACATTTTGACTGCGAGCACAGAAAAGCACGCTGTGTTGCTTCCATGTGCCCAGCGTAAATAAGAGTGAAATGTGAAAGTGTGTGAAAGCGAGGGAGGTGACCTTGGGGCTGTGCTGACACGGCACAAACGCGGCTAAGGCCGACGAGCTCAGCGCGTATGTGTCACGGCACCGTCGCCGCGCAGATGCGCTGAATGAGAGAGAAGAGAAGCGGCAGTGTGAATAGCTGTAGAGTGGGGGGGGGTGGGGAGCGAGGGGAGGACGAGGGGAGGGCGAGCGGAGAGGTGACGAGCGGCGGGGCAAAGAGCGGCGGGGCGGCGAGCTGCGGGAGGACAAGCGGCGGTGTGATCAGCGGCGGGACGATTAGAGCAGCCTTGGGCGAGAATTTTCCTCCAATCAGCTGCTGAATCCGTCCTAGTTATGCAGCTAGTATCAAAAATCCGCCACAGACGGGACTCGTACCCGAGAATCTGCCGGTAAGAATCATTGAAGAATTGAAAAAGTTTGAAATTGAAATTGAAAACCAAAAATGAATAAATGTGGTAATTTATATATATATATATATATATATATATATATATATATATATATATATATATATATATATACAGGGTGAGTCATCGTAACTTTAGCACCTCCTATAACTTTTGAACGGTTGAAGAAATTGAAATGCAGTTTTCAGAAGTGCATGAGAAAATAGGGCTAACTGATACGTGTATTTATTTCTATTTTATCACTTGTATTTTACGAGATATTTGAGGTAACTTTGTTTTTTCAAATGGAACTATACATATTTTTTCAGTCTATCATAAAGAGCGTAAAAAGACGAATCCAATGATATACATAATGTCATATGTTAAATAAGGATTTTTTTGAGAAATTTTTATTCTTTGCGACCAGTTCTAACGGATATTTTGAATGTAACGATCGCCACAGAAGGTCACGCAGCGCTCCACCAGCAAGCGGCTCTCGAGGAAGGAAGGATCTTAGTATTTCAAGATACAAAACATATTCCAAATATTCACAAACTGTTGTAGTTTTTCCCCTGAACTCTGCGTTCCATCCTTCCCCATTTTCAGCTTATTTTTAAGAAATGGAAGGGTTAAAAATAAGGGTTTATTGTAAGTATGTATTGTAATAAAATTGTTTATTACTTCTACTCCAGTTAATGGGTTTTATATTACAGGATATTAATGGTGGTACTGTGTGTTGCCGCGCGTTCCAGACTTGACGCTACTAGATTTTTTTCTTTGCGGTTTTCTTAAAAACCACGTCTACCAAGAGGCTCCATCTACATCACAAGATATGCGTAGACGCATTGTAGCTGCATGTTCTGAAGTTAAAAAAGAAACATTGGTCGCAATTAAATCTTTTCAAAAGCGCCTGCAGATGTGTTTGCCTGTGAATGGTGGTCATATTGAACACATTCTAAAGTAATTTGAATAGTAATGTATTTTTATTTAGTATTTTGAATTCTATTTTTATTTTGTCATTATCATTATCTTTCTGTATTTGTTTGTTTTCACAAGGTATTGTTATATTATCATTAACAATAAAACTATTTGCTGAAAATATGCAATATCTTTTGTAAAGTCTTAATAATTTATTCTTACTGTGTTTAGTTTCCAAGATCCATTAATATCCTGTGTATGATATCCTTTAAATTAAATTTAAATAACAATCTTATTTCAATACATACTAATATGACAAATCCATATTTTCAATCCTTAAGTAATAAAATATTTGAAATGGAAAGGATGAAAGCAGAGTTCAGGGAAAAAATGGCAAGTTTAGTGAATATTTGGAATATGTTTTGTGTCTTGAAATACTAAGCTCCCTTCCTTCCCCCGACCGCGCGCTGGATGGTGGAGCGCTGCGTGACCTGTGGCGGTCGGTTACATTCAAAATATCCGTTAAGAACTGGTCGCAAAGAATAAAATTTCTCAAAAACCCTTATTTAACAAATGACATTATGTATATCATTGATTCGTCTTTTACGCTCTTATGATAGACTGAAAATATGTATAGTTCCATTTGAAAAAACAACGTTACCTCAAATATCTCGTAAAATACAAGTGATAAAATAGAAATAAATACACGTATCAGTTAGCCCTATTTTCTCATGCACTTCCGTGAAAACTACATTTCAATATCTTCAACCGTTCAAAAGTTATAGGAGGTGCTAAAGTTACGTGACTCACCCTGTATATATACACACACACACACACACACACACACACACACACACACAGATTATTTCAGTGCCTTGGAATTCGTGTTAACAAGAGTTCACTGTAACAGTTTAAGTGGGGGACATTCTGAGAGGGGGTGTCGACGGTGCGCAGAATTTGTAGGCGGGGCGGGCACGGCGAGAAGGGAATGCTGTGCAAGGAGAGGGTGGTGTGTTGGTTGTCCCGGCTGAAGCCTCGCGGGAGGAGGGTGGTTGGGTGGGCGCCGGCTGCGGTCCTGCGATCGATCCCCACTCACCCCCCGCTTCTCCCGCCCACAGCGCTATCACAGTTTTACCCGTGGCTGACGCTGCCCTTTCCGGAGTTGCAGATTCCTCAGACTCGCTCTGGGTAGCCTTTTCACTGCGTCGCTTGCCGCTGAATCTTATCGACTTCTTTGGCAAGGAATTTGAAGGCTTGCAGACGGTTGGTTAAAAAATGTTTAAAAATTTCAAGGATAGCTACATTTTTCATATATCGAATTTTGAATGTTCAATAATGTTATTTCAGGTCGGTGTGCACAAGGTTACCCATTTCTCATGACCACAGTAGTGCACACATGGGGAAGAGGCAGATAACCATGGGCCATTCAAAATTTTGAACGTGGCCCCGTAACCCTACGTAATAAAATATATTTTCGTTAATATGATCAATCCATGATATCTATTCCAATACTACGTTTCAAAGATTTTATATTCTTGTAAGAATATTAATTTTTACTTTCTCGCATAATACATACGTAGTATAGAGAAAGTTATTTAATGGTGAAGGGAAAATGGTGATTTTTCGGCAGGAAAATATTTCGTATTGTAGGTCCCTGATACTGTAAAGGTGTAATGTAGTGAACCGGAATCGTGTAGTCAGAGTCCAGATTTTGAGGGTCCTTGATACCCGCAAAATGTCTGTCCGTCCATCATCAGCCTGCCCGTCTGACTGTCAACAACGCTAGCAGGTAAACCATTAATAGGATTTTGCCAAAATTAATATTTCCCAGTCAGTCAGACAGCTGTCTCGGACTCTATGTTATTTTTTTGCTGTTCTTTACGTGAAGCCTCAAGGATATTTTTTTTCAAAAATTGCTCCAAAACTTTTTTATTTAACTTTATCCTCAGATAGCGTAAAGAACACTTAAAAAAGATCTCTTAGAATAAAGTGGTTAGAAAACTAGCAATTGCGAAAGAGTATGTGCTGTTAGGTAGCTCCATTAGTTACAATGTTGAAATAAGTTGAGAAACTAAAATTTCTCTTTAAGATCGTTATGCGAGTTATAAAAGGTTCCTGATGTAACAGTAACTCCATGATTGGCGGTAAAACAAACGTTTGATTATCGAGTGATATACCGAGAAACCAGTGTTAAGCTACCACTGTTAGTTTCGTGAAAAGTGGTCTTTTAGATCACTTAAAAATGGGAAATCCTATTTTTCCAAAATAATTCATTATTACCAGATATCGGATGCTTAGGAATATACATACGTTGTATGTTTCTGCAAGGTGATGGCAAGTGGGCGGTCTAATTAATTTAACTTTGGCGCCGTTTTGGTAATACAATCAATTATAACCAATTTGGGGGCCAAATTAACAGCAAAGGATATACTCGTATACTTCAAAACCTCCGGCTACATTACAGAGAGAAAAAAATTCATTTCGCGTGTAAGTGCTTTGAAATGCTTTGAGCTGCTTCGAACTCCGTCCAAAGGTGACCGTGAGAGCGCGCCACGGACCAGACTCGAAGATGTGCGGAGCACAGTGCATTGTCGACAGTTCTCAGAAATCAACTATTTCCACTTAAGACGCGACAAAACCTCATTGTTTGAAAATCAGAGAAGCCGAGCAGTAATGTTGGTAATGCACACGTATGAATCGAGCGCACTGAAAATCAATTTAGTGATGTGAGGTTGGTGTTGCGACCCGAGATCTGTAATATTGTGAAGCAGCATGGTTGGCGCGTAAAGTTAGTTCACACGCACGAATTCCGAGAGAAAACCAGAAGGAAAACGATTTCCTTTTCGTCTAGACAGGTAACATTGAAATTTCTTCAGTACTTAATGATTTTTACGCCGAGGAATGCTAACGATCTGAATATTTGTCACTTTCAGAGAATTTCTTCATGTCAAAACTGCACGAAAAGACGATAAACAGTTCCTGGGCACAATCTCATCAAAAAAAGCTCTTCCAACATTTCCCAGCCTCAGTAAAGGGATTTGGGTTGATGAGTACGCGTTAATAAAAATTAAACATTTTGACAAAGATTTATTTTGCCTCTTTTGTGTTTTTGATGTAAATAGCATTTTTAAAAGTATTTAATATATTTTTAAATGCATCTCTTTAACGTATTTGAGGAAGCAACTGTGCGTGTGTGCGGATCCGTCCCTCACACTTTCCACTTTCAGATCACCAAGCGAAACGTGTGAAGCGTCATTCGACGCGTCTCGGTCTCCTGAACTGATTATTTGTTTTCGGATCGGGCCAGAAGATTCTAAGAAATTTTCAAAAACATGTTTTTCTAGTCCCATTGCATAATTCTGTCATTTGATGCAACTCTTTGCAATAATGATAATCATTATGACACAGGTTCCTGACAAAACACAGAGGGGCATACAAACGAAGTATTGACACTTCATTAATCATTGAGAATCGTCATGTGATGTTTTTAAATTGTTGCGTTGTTGTTGACGCAACGCGTCTCTTTACCCCTTGTTGGGCGGTAAGCGCTTTCTCTGGAGTAATCCTCCGTTACTGAGTAATTACTATAATTACTGTTACTGAATAATTACTATACGAGTCAAGTCTCGTCACGTCGCAGTCAGTCAGTGCCTTTTATCCCTTCGGCCAGGGGCTCAACACCGTTAGATTCCAGGGTTCCTAGCCGGTCACCCAACCACAAACCCGCGAGTCTCGAATTCGCTTAAGCTCCGTGATTTCACGGAGCGTAATAAACGAATTCGGCTAGCGGTGCATATATGAAACAATCGAAATGTTTATTTTGATTGTGTGCACTACAATTTCATTTAATATTATATAATGCTTATCAGTTTTAATTTCTTTTATTATTAGTATTTTTACGTGAAATATTATTTAAAATAAATTGGATCGTGATTTCCCTTTGATCCTATTTGACAAACGCAGAGTTAGATTTTGGAGGAAACATTTGACTGACGTTAAGATTTTAACGTAAGTCATTTTGTGTTATATGTTGCTGCCGTGTGGTTCTCCTTAATAACCGACCAATTGTTTATTTTGAAATGTCTAGTAAATCAGAAGAATAGTTGGCACCTCCAGAAATATGAGAAAATGCAAAAACGGTGACCTCGAAAGTATTGATGCAACTTTTGTACTCTCTCGCAGGCGGACCAAAGCCACCTGCGGCAGGTAGAGTTGCTGTCCGCTAGGTGGTCTTGGCTGAATCCTGCATGTCAACTGTTACGAAACTACTCAATATAAAAGTGCAACTTATAAAAGTTACCATAAGTCGTAGAAAAAGTACCGTGTGAAACTCGATGTAATGAGTATTAATACACGCGTGCAAATTTTACGATTCTAGCTCGTTCCTCGCTCGTATCGGAATATCACACTCGTATGTTACATCAATCATTACATCATCGTTTCACAATATACTATTTTGCATGTTTGGCGCTGCAATCTGAGTGAGCTTGCCAGTAATTAAACTAACGCCACCTAAATAGATCTGTGTAGGTGGCGTTGATTAAACCGCAGAACCCAGAGACATAATCGCTCCATGAGGCCATAATTTTCTTTCAGGGGGATGGCAACACTGATAATTGCCTTTAGGTGAACAAGTGAATCGCGCAACAGATTTCATTTTATTTTCATCCATATTCCCGAATTTTTGAAAATATATTTGCAAATCCATGCGAACAATATTCCCTTGGAACTTACTAAATTTGAAGAACTTCAAGTGAATACGGAGAAAATAAAACTGTGAGTAACGCTAGAGAATGAATTAACTTTACGTTCGACGTCTTCCTTTTACGTAAGTAGACAACACTGACTTCTTACATTGATATTCTGTAGCACCAGATGTTCCTTAAGGAAGGTAAAGAATGGAAGGCGCTTTTAATTCAGAGAATTAAACGGTATGTTACTATTTCTGTCGAATTAGAAGAAATGAATATGGAATGGAACGAGGAGCCGGGATGCACATCAGTAGCCATGGTTTATTGTTACTTGATTCCTAAAATACTCCGCCTCACACTGGTTCCGAACTGACCATAACCCTGGCCTTGATTAGAAGCTATGTATAAAACCCTACAAAAATGTGTATATTATAGTTGAGGTCGCTTATTACAAATTGGATGTCAAAATTGGAAAATCCAAAATCGCGGATCCAATATGGTGGATTAAATATTTAAAATTAAATCACATTCCTGTGAAACGTTTTAAGTATTTAGGAGTTGCCGATTGTAAATTTGATGTCAAAATTTTAAAATTTCAAATGGTGAATTCAATATGGCGGATCCAATAGTTAAAAATTAAGTTGATTCCCGTATAACTGTGTATTTAAGAATTTTCAGACTTGATGATTACAAATTTGATGCTAAAATTGAAAAATTCAAAATTGCAGATCCAAGACGGTGGATTGAATTTCTGAAAATTAAGCAGTTTCGACCTGAAAGTTTGTAGTAAGATTTTAGATTCAAAAACCTGATGCAAACATTGAGTTTAAATGGTAATGTTTATTTATTGAATATAATCATTATGAACAATATTCAGACAAAGTTTGGAGAAAGTTCAAAACCTCGGGTGGCAACGATTTGCGGATCGCTGTTTTATTGTGTAGTAAAGTAGTAATCACTGTATCTGAATATAACAGAAGACCATAAAAGGCATTTGTATGGTTTTCGTAAGCGAACATTTCCTGGAAAAAATTGAATGATAACGTCTGATATCTTTATTTCTGACTGCCTCTGGTCCTTCCGATAATTGCCCAATTGGCAAAGGAGAAGCTTCTATTATTGCGTACCCATTAATTAAAATTACATGAAATGATGTTGGCATAGAATACTATGAATACAGTTCTCCGTATTGTTTAGAAATCTCGAAACAGTACAATTAAAAATTTTGAATATCACTACCCAGCCCACTTGACATGGGTTGCAATAGTACTTTGCTTTTTGAAACTATATCTCCAATCACTCCTAAAAGGTCGATTACGCAATCCGGTAGTTAAATGATGATAATTCAAAAAGGAGCAAAAAAGTGTATTCATAATTTGGCATAGTGATAAAGAGACGTTGGGGCTTTCAGACAAACTAAATTTCAAAGCAATTCAAAAGTTATATACTTCAATATGTAAAATAACGAGATACATGAAAAATGTTACAATATATACTTTCTTAGTGGTCAAAATATATGGAAAAATAAACTGGAGATATTTATCTTACCCTCAGATGTATTATTCATTCGACAATACAAACAAATATAAGAAAATATGTTAAAAATCACCGATTTTAGTGACGGAAACTTGCTTCACAATCTCGGTTGTTGTTTTTTTAACATTCAAATACCGCCAACATCACCGTCGAATATGAGAAGGAAATAAGGTTGGAATTTCTCTCACACTGGAATATGATGCACCAACTGCATCTGTACACGATTTGATGGGACAGACCTCTAAACGCGAAGTTCAAGTTTTGAATTAATGCCAGGTTTTTGGTTAGTTAGAAACAGTGTGCGTCATCCAATTTCCTCGAGAATGAAGTGGAGAAACAGAAAATGGGGCGCGAATGACTTTTCCGATGTCTCCAACTTTCATTTTAACTATTGAAATTTCGGTGTACTATATACTTACAATTTCCCTGAAAGGGGTTTCTTGAGAGGGTAAATTAAGAAAATTGTTATTAATGGATGCAATGAACTTGAAAACAGCACAACACAAATTGTTTTCCGTCCTCATCTACAGTCAGTAGTCTACAAAAATATTGCATTAATTTAATAGGCCATTCAGCACAGTCATTCACAACTTTTAACATTATAACCATCCTTTGAGCTTGTAAATATAAAGAATTGCTTGTCCAGGCCAAAATACGTTCTTGAATAAAACTAGTGTCTATCTTCAAGGAAGACAACAGATATTTCCTTTTGATTGACACAAAGTCGGTTATTGTTTTCACTCAAATTATAAAATTGAAATTTGTAAATTAGGCAAATTAGTAATTAAAGAACGGTCACCGGGATACAATAAT
This sequence comes from Teleogryllus oceanicus, assembly GCA_964035755.1. NCBI lineage: Eukaryota > Metazoa > Arthropoda > Insecta > Orthoptera > Gryllidae > Teleogryllus > Teleogryllus oceanicus. The sequence continues at coordinate 11,858,514 of CAXIVR010000003.1, forward strand.
TGCTCAGACCATATTATTCTCCATCTAATTCTCCTGCAAAAAGAACTTATCTCCTTTCCAAGTGTAGGTCCTCTCTGGCTAAATTTTTATACCATTTTGATTTTGATTTGTACATAGCCCACGTCTATTTCATCACTGAAGAATGATAGAATACACAAGTATTCTAATAAATTCTAGTAATAAAAGTATTCTAAAAAAGCTGCTTTTCAAATTGTGCATTCTATCGTCTCATGTGATTTTAGAGCTTTTATAAAGCAGATATCTTGATAAGGAGCTATTACTCCTGCACTGAAGTGAAGCCTGGGTTTGGCATAAACAGTTACAAGCATAGAAACATTTCTTAAGGAATTTTTAATTTCACTGAAAAGTATATGTTCTGATCTTCGCATAAACATTTTTAAACAAAAATTGCTCCTGCCATCGATCGACCTCGATGCATCCCTCCAGCAGGATGTATCTTTAGTTTGTTTCTAGAGAGTCCACCGAAAAACATTAGGGAGAAATCTATGAGTGTACGATAATTCCCTGGCACTGTTGATTTATATACTTTTCTTTCATAAACTTTCAACATTTCTTTAATTTCTGACTCATTAAAGAACATTTCCACATTCACTTTGCGACTCTGAAAATTAATGGCACTATCACTTTCTGAATTTTCCTTAAAATTCATAAATATTGGTGTCAGGGTTGCCTGCTATATCACCTATTTTACATTCAAACACACATTGTAAAATAAGTTAAAATAAAAACATTGCAACATGTTTACATGATGACGGAACGCAAGTACAACTAGTGGCGCTATAGAATGGCAGAGACTTTCTCGTAGTAATGTTTTATAATTTCCTTGCTGTGCCTGGCATTAGGATCTTGCCCCATTCTCTTGCCAGCTGCCATCTATCGTCACTCAAAGTACATTTTTTGAATTTTTCTCAACTTTTCCACTTCTTAATAGTAGAACAGAAATATTTCTTCACGGATATTAAAGGAGAGTAAAACCTCATTCTAAATAGAAATGTTCATTGAAAAATTTGAAGTAATTTTGAAGAAAATGGCGTTTAAGTGTTACTCTAAATGTGAAATTTGAAGCTCTTTTTTTACAGAAATCTATTGAGTTTTCGAAAAACTTCATCTAGAGTCTTGAAGCACTCAGAAGTGCAATAATCTATGCATATTGCTCCAAAGGTTCATATTAACGGCGCGAGAGACGTTTAAAAAATACATTTGTGTAATTTTCGAACAAACAAAACAATACACCAAAATGAACTTTACGTCATATTATACAGTGCAATTAGTACTATCCATTGGAGAAGTTTGAAGAAAAAATTTGAAGCCATTTTTGAAAAAATGTCGTTGGAGCGGTTTTGAAAATGCGTAATTTTCAGCTCATTTTATATGACATTATTTAAATCACAAGTACTCATAAATACAATAATGTGAACAAATTGCAGCTAATGTAAATATTAACAACGTGAAAGGGTAGTCAAAAAGATACATTTTTGTAATACTTGAAGCAGGAAAAGAATATAGCAATTATGTTATCTTAGAGTACATTCAGAAGTTTCTCTACCAAATGTGCCAATTCCTGCAAGATACCTTTTGCGTCCTGGCTCTCTCTACCGAAGTAAAAACACCCTGACTTCTTCATACGTAATCATTTTTACAGCATTCGCTTGTGCAAAGTCAAATAAATTGTCCGAATTGCTCTTCACGATGCTCAAAAGTTGCTTCACATTTGTTTGCGACTTTTAATAATTTTCTCCGACTTTTTGCGGGCAATGCTGATTAGCTCTTGGCAGTATTCTTGTTTTCTTCCAAAATATCATGCACTCACGAACCACAAGTGTAGCACTTGCAATAACGGTTAATTTCACTTCCCGAGTTTTAAAATAAAACTTCAAGCACGTGTTTGACGGTAAATTGTGTCCAGTTGTTTGCTATTTTATCTTAATAATTAATATTATCTCCTAATAGAAACATACGTTCCCTGGCACTGCATATGTCACTAACACATGACATTATGTGAAATATATATATATATATATATATATATATTATGTATGTATATATATATATTGTGACGTCACGGGGTTATACGAACCCGTAACGCCACCATAAGCCACTAGAAAAGACCAGAGAACTGAGAAATAGGGTACGCGGCGGAGCGATGGTCCGAGAAGGCGACATCTACCCGCAGGTTTTCGCACTTCGATGTCCAAAGTTAGCGGATAATATTTTCTCGAGAGGGCGCGAAGGAGGAGAAAATTCACCCCTCCAGAAATTTTTCCCCAGGCGGAGTCGCATAAATACCGTGACGCACTTTGGTAGAGCTCTCTTACGACTTCGACAGCGACGGCGACTCAACTAAATTCTTCAGCGGTAGTAATTGGTTAGTGCAGGAGTATAATTTTACTTGCTTAAGTAAAGCTGATCTAAGAAACGCGGTAATAAGTGATAGAATTCAGAAGCAAAGTGCATGTACAGCATTTGCACTAACATTACGCGAGTAAGCAAGCGTTGTGACTGCTCGAAATTGAAATAGTTTCATCATCGAAGTAAATTCGCGCAGAAGGACTCTGAACGAAATCCAGTATTTAATTTTGTACGCCACGACCACGCACGCTCAAAGTGTGGTATGTCGGCCGAGTGCTAGAAGTAGTCAATTCAAGCACGTTAGTTATTTAAAACTGGTAGCGCGAGCAACGGGTACACGGCAGGCGGCAGAAGGACGACTCCAACACTCAAGCGTAGGCGAGAAAGACTTGGACCAATCCGTGGACGGTACGAGCCTGAGGACGAGAGAAAGGTTTGGAATTTGGACGTGTGGCGGCATCCTGAGATCGAGCGCAAGAAGAGCTGTAACCGCGGGACATCGAACCAGTCAAGTGACGTGGCGAGGACTGCGAGCGACCGAACACCCCAAGGTTAATTGACGGCGAGCGGGAAGGAAATGTTGAGGTAAAGAACTGGCAACTTCTATGCGACAATTTGTTGGGAAACTGCGTAGCGTTAACACCAGGCGTAGCGTCCTAAAATAGGTGAAAGTTCCATATAATTACTGGGAAAATATTTCGAACGTACGAGCGGCAGTTTTGATTTCATTCGCTGTACGCTCCAGTAAATTCGTTTGAATGCCATACCTTGTACAACTTTTCTAAAGTAAATTATAATTTTCATGTAATGTAAAAGTAATCTTATTGAAAAAAAGTATTGTGTCCATTGTATGATGTCAGGAATAATCAGTTGCTATAATTTTTTAAAGGGTACGATTTAGTAACGTGTGTGTCATGTTTATTATTGTGTTAGAGTTAACCGCATTGTAATAATTGCGCAGCTCAAGGCTGACCTCTGTGAAGTCTATAATAGAATAATTGTAGAGAATCACTTAAAGGGCCGTGCACGGAGAAAACTTTAGATTAACCACAGTTAAATGAGGTACACGAAATAATTGAGAAGGAGGTCAAAGCTAAAGTATTGTAAATAGTGCGTATTGAAGTAATCAGGCAGTCAGGGTGACGCCTATACATTCTCTTATGGTTTGTTATTTCTGTTCTTTTGTTTCTGTTTTCTTTGCAGTGACCATCTACGTAAAGTACATACTTATTGTATATTTGTGCCACTGTGTAATTTGTTGTACTGAATATATGCTCATTTTACCAGAATTTTATATAATTCATTGTGTCAAGGGTTCAGACCTTTCTCATACCCGAAAGATCCTGCTTCCTGAGAATTCAAAGCTCGCTTCACGAGCATTCATAGTTTCACGCTTCATCGCCACCGGCTGGAAGGTAGTAGGTGGGCGTGTTATAATATATATATATATATATATATATATATATATATATATATATAATATGGGGCTTTCATTTATTTGACAAAATGTAATTCTTTCGGTTGAATGAAGCGTTCCACTTATGCTTTTCAGATATTATCCACTGACTATCTTTTACGTTTCAATTACCATCTTGTTGTTTTGTCTCTTCCTCTTCCACAAGCATGACTACATCATCTGGTGCCTGATGGCTTCTCAAAGTCAAGAATTCTCTCTTCCTCAACACCAAGTCGGCCCCTCCTCCTTCCATCAACAGGAACTTGCGGAATAGTGCATGGGCGTTGTATCTGAGGTTTAATCATTTTCGAGGCAATGTCCTACAAAAATATTCTTTGAGACAACTGAGGTAAATGGGTATTGAATTTCAGAATACAAAGAGCTTTAATTGCACACAAAAGATCCAAAATATCACCAGGGACCATCTCCTCGTGGTTCTAGATACATCATGTTTTGACACATTTAATCCCCAAGATCGACTCCAATTTTTGAGTGATTGTAAAATGTTATTATTTCTGGTTTTAGCTTTTTATTAGTCTCTTCATCAATTGCATCATGATGCATAGATGAAATGGCGAGAAAAATCTTATTTTCCTTTAGTCTAAAAGAAACAAGAGTGTATTACTAAACGCAAACTCTGAGGAGTATCTATTTCTGTTCCTGTTTGGGAGCATTTCTTTTGCAGTCTCTCTTTGTCCCTTTCTTATCGTCCCCACGTACGTTTCTTTGCTACTAAGTGTCTGAACCTGTTTCACGCTGCTGAACCAGTTGTCACCTTCTACATTTCTATTTGTTTCAGAAATAGGTTTCACTAATCTCACAACATCACCGATAGCATTACTCACACAAAACTATCCTTCAGGTCGTAGTCAGGCATATGGTTGGAAATTTGTATAATACCCAGTCTTAGCATCAGTGAGAGGAAATGTGTTCAACCCATATTTTGAAGAGTATTTGATACAAGGGTAAGGGTAGGGGATTTTGATATTTTATTGGGTATGTACAGCCTAAACGAGCAATTACCTCTAAAGAAGAGTAGTTGCTCGTCGATAGTAATATACTCACTTGGATAGAAAAGATCGCTAAACTTATTAAGTTCAAATACTTGTCTGATTGGAGCTGCTTTAACTTCCGCTTACCGAGCATTACACGCATTCACATTATCAAAACGAAATTATCTGCACAGAAAGCCAAATCTCTGTTTACACATACTAAGAAAACAAGACTTCAATGAACTCCTTTGAAGTTATCCCACGACTCCATAAAATTCTTTCTTGAACAACGCATCGATCCAATGACCTAAAAGTTGGCAATGACATATCTTATTTCTGTACAATTGGTAAATTTCGCTTCTCTTTCTCGGTTAAATCTTGAATGAACCATTTCAACGTATATTATTACAGGAAACAATAATTTGAATTATGTCAAGTTACAATTTTAAGGCTTCTATGAGAGTTTTGACAAAACGTACCCTACCTTTGCATCCAGGAACATGAATAATCATGTTACATGCTAGGTACGTACATTTGTTCCAAGAACTTTTGTGTTCCATCTTGTTCACGATTCTTTTCATGATAAAATTTAGAACTGGGTTCATCATTGTCAGTTAATTCACACGAACTTTCCTCATCACAAAACTCATGTTCAGATTATTTTTGTAGTCAATAGCATTCTCATCATCAAGTTCATCTTCACTTTTACCAGAACACACCTCCTGCTCAAGCCACTGTACAACATTTTCAACTTTTGTTGTCTGCATCTTTGGAAGCTTTGACATTTTATTTGCTATGTATATAGGCCCGCGGATGACAACTGTCATCCAAATACGCAACAATAGAGAAAATTATTTTTTACCCCCTGCACAGAAAACAGAAGTGTGCTACTCCCGCTACAATAAGCACCAACAATTAAAATGTAGCTACTGAAAGCCGCAATTTCGGAATTCAACACACATTTGTTGCAAACTTGCGAGAAATATCATTAGGGGACACCTGTCATCCATGCGCTTAATCTAAGGTCTAGATAAATAATCGCCTAAGTGCATTGTTCACATTGTTCTCAAACGGAGAGTAACAAACTATAAAGTGTGAACTGTAATGACGATTCGAAACGGAAGAACGGTTCTCTTTGCGGATGATACGAACATCCTTTGCAATAAAGAAAAAGTAAATAGTGCAATATCAGATGTTTCAAATTGGTTCCGAAATAACAAATTAATAGTAAACGAAAAGAAAACGGTTGTAATGCAGTTTTCCATTTCAAATAAACAATTCTGTGCTCCATTGAAAATGAACGGTGTACCATTGACTGATGTTAAGGCAACAAAAATTTTAGGTCTCTCAATTCAGTCAAACCTTAAATGGAACGTCCATTTAAATGAATTGAACACAAAATTAAGTTCATTATGCTACACGTTCAGAATTCTTGCAAATTCAGTCAGCCTTCATACTGCTCGTTGTGTATACTTCGCGAATGTTCATTCCAGCCTGAGATATGGCATAATATTCTGGGGAAATATATCTTATAGCTCCCAGACTTTTAGATTACAAAAACGAATTGTACGAATAATAACCAAATCCCACCCACGTGATTCATGTAAGCCTCTCTTCATTAATCTAGGAATTCTACCATTACCGTGTCTTTTTATTTACGAATCAGTTTTGTAAAAAATGACTTGCTCAAGGGCGGGAATATATTTTCAGAAAATGCCGAAGTCTATTACTATCACATTCGACGTAGAAATCATATTCATCAGGTGACAGTATCAACAGCTCATTACAAAATATTCACATACAATACATGTACATTATTTTACAACACTTTGCCAGATGACATTAAACGATTAAATTCAATAGAAAAGAAATCGTTTCTGCTGCATAACTGTTTCTATACAATTAGAGACTATACTGAGCATCACAAGATAAGTAACATTAATTTTACCAATGATACATATTGCATTATTTACCATTTGAACTGTGTAAATGAGTATAAACAACCTGTAACAACTATTGTACTACAGCTTCCGGGTCAATGACCCCCATCTCGATCAGGTTTTTCGTCCAGTTTCCCTGATCCATGGAGCAAATGCTGAGATGGCCCCTTGTTTTGCTTCTGGACATAAATGTAACTTCATTTTCTGTGCACGAGAATTCAGTGGGAAATACAATTATTCAAATTATCGTTTCCATGTTGTCGCGGCAGGAAGTAATAAGAGCCAAAATTTATTGCTTATTTATCCTTGAAAGTAGAGTTTATTACATGGGAGTTTTTTGGTTTTTTTCTCCCTTTCAAAATTTATTGCTTATTTATTTTTGAAAATAAATTTTACTACATGGGAGTTTTTGTTTTTTTCTCCCTTTCAGAATTCAAAATTTAAGTAGTATATGACTTAGTGTAGGGATCACAGGATTTTGAAAATGTCACACAATTCACTTTTCCCCTAGCAGTTTTTAAAAATAAATAAAATAAAAAAAATAATGTACGACTCTGTGCCAAGAGTAACAACGTGACTCAAGCGTCCGTTTTCTAACCAACTTGCAACTTGCAAATAATGGCATACGCAACCTAAGCAGTGTATTTCCTAATGTGTCTGAGTCCATTCATGTTCTGCAAGGACTCCTGTCTGCCAGCTTGACTTATCGTCAAAACTTCGCTTTCAAACAGATCTCTGTAAAGAGTCATATACGTTCTATTGCAGCATCCGTGAGGCAACGATTGTAAATAAATTTTCATTCATCTTCTAGATATAGCGTAAAATGAAATGCTTGTGTAATAACAAGGACTTGAGAATTGCATAACGCAAATAACTTTTTTACAGGGTGTACGGTATACCCAAGCACCAAGGAGGGCCAATTGCCTCTAAAGCATCTTGTTGCTCCGCGAATACACGGAAGCAAGCTAATTTTGGTTCGTGAATAGAGGTGGGAACTAATTGCTGAATCAAATGAGTGTATTTTAAATGTTCTTGAAGCTTTGAGAAGTCAAATCGTCTCAAGTGGTTAAAACCCATATTCGCAGAAATCGATCAAGATTGCACTTTCTTACCGTGGATGCAATTTGTAGAAATAGCGCACGTCTTTGATAACCTTGTGTGAGGAAGTAGGATTTACTGCTTTAACCCGCACATTCCTTAAAGCTTGGGAGCGCAAATTTTCTCTTAGTTAACTCGTAGTGAATCTTAACACAACTCGAATGACTCAAAATAAAACTTTGTATTAAAGCATGAAATGCATGCTGAAATTTCCTGACAAAAACACAGTGAATTGGAATAATTGCTATTGTGCATATGTGTCTAATTTGCCTGGGATGGGCCGATATCCTTTTATTTCATTTCCTAAAGTGTCAAACACATTGGGTGGTTCTCGTTTTTTATTCACATTTAAATTCCTCGTGCTCAATATCTAGACGATTACTCCGAGTAAATGACCGAAATTTCGGAACTCGACGTTCTTGAAACACCGGATGGATTTATTGCCAGCGGCACGTAAACTCAGGAAAAAGGTTTCGAGTGCCGTCCCAGTGGCTAATCCCTTGTCGCCGGCGGGGACACCACTAGCAGCCCCGAGTCCGCCCCCAGCTCTCCCCCAATAGCTCGCAATGCTACGTACTTGTGTTGGATCAGCCACAGAGCAGTAGTTTGCACCAAAGTCAATATTTAAATTTGCTCCGCACACAATCTGATTTCGTATTGATTTAAGCTACCAGGTCAACTGTCCATGAGCTGTGGAAATGCAAACGATGTGGCCACTTACGCATGAGAGGGATTGCTGTGGAGAGGGATGCTTTGTTTTGGGAAGGGATTTCTCATGTCTCGCTTTCCCGATGCGCGTTCTCGAGAATGTACAAAGCTGTTGCGTCTAAATGTAAATTTTGCAACACAACGAGTCGAGGAATTGTCGCACACATGTCTTCCATCGAAATAATTACATCAAAGCATTAGCGAGCCATTCAAGAGATAGCATGAGACCCTGAGAAGATTCGAGAGTATGAATAATATTATTATTTGAAATGTACTATATCCATTTTGTTTATATAAAACGTACACATGATAAGTTAAAAAATTATGACTTTGAAACAAACTTGGTTGGTCTATTCATGCAGTCGCCGTATAACATTAATAAATCCATTGATTCAGAATGTCATAGTAAAAATATTAAGAATTTAATAAGTACATTTTTTATCATATAGCAAAACAATATATATAACCAGTTGCATTTACATTATTTATTTATTTATTTATTTATTTATTTATTTATTTATTTATTTATTTATTTATTTATTTATTTATTTTTATTTTTTATTTATTTATTTATTATTTATATTTATTTATTTATTTATTTATTTATTTATTTATTTATTTATTTATTTATTTATTTATTTATTTATTTATTTATTTATTTATTTATTTATTTATTTATTTATTTATTTATTTATTTATTTATTTATTTATTTATTTATTTATTTATTTATTTATTTATGTGATAGTAGGAGAACTATCAGTTACGCAATTGGTACTGTCACTGTTCAACATTACAGTTTATTGAACGCACAAGCTTACGTAAAGCTAATATTACTAATTTAAGATTAAGCGAGATGCGACGTTACAGTGGTCCGCCTGGATTCCACCGAATAAAGGTGTAAAAAGTAATGTGCAGTGGATTAAAACGGCGTTTTCCTTTAGCGCCCCCAAACGGTCAATACTTACATCAATATATTGCAAAATATGAATTTTATCAATAATTTATCGCCCAGTCGCAGAAAGTTGTGAAAATTACTTGGTTCACTAATATGCTAATTAGTTCATTAAATTTTCAATAATGCATTCACTTCCTTCCTTGAATCAGTCTTTCATCCACCTGCGCTTCTTTTTGTCCATTTTTGCAACTATAAATAACGCAATAGCCACACAACTTGCTGTTTTCTTATTACTCCACATATTGACTGAAGAAGTGTCTACGGTGAAATAATTTATTGAGCAAAATATTGTGTCATGTAGGTTCGCCCAGCAATAGTATTATACAATATATTGTGCAATATATTGACGAAAATATTGACCGTCTAGGGACGCTTAACAGTCAATCAACAATATTTGGAAGTCCGTAGAAGCTCGTAGAAGAATGTTACTCGTTCATATTTGGTTGTACGTGCCTATGAATACATCGGAAAGGTACTTTATACAACAGTTTCGAAGCTACTATATTTGCAACGAGGACAGTAATGGGAAAAGTTTCTAGCCGAGAGGTATGTAATAATGAATAATCATATAAGGCAGAAAAGACAGGTGTGTATCAGAAACAAGTATCAATTCCTTACGTTCTCAAATTTCAGCTTTTTATATTTTTCCTTTTTAATTTTTTTCTGGTCTTTGCTTGAATTTTACTTAAATCTGAAATTCGAACCTGGAGCTGTAATATCTCGCTTGACGCAGCTGTTGCGAGGGCGTGACGCAGTCGCACCGGATGGAGGCCTAAGGGGAGGACGAACCGTGAGGCGCCTTTTCCGAGATCCACTCCACATGGGAGAGTCGGCGGATGATAGAACGTTACAATGATACAATCCAGCCGTCGCGTCATCCACCGATACGAGCTTCAAAGACCAATAAGAACGTTCAGACTTATTTGAAGCTCAAACAAACGTGGTATAAAACTGATTCAGATAGAATACGCCGAGTTGATGGTACTGTAGAGCAGTAGACGCGAGGGGTGTCGATCTCAAGATTACTGTCACTACGCCACTGCCAGAGTAGTTTTGGAAGAACTGAATTTAACGAATTTTAACGCTTACAGAAATACGTTTTGGCTTTGTGAAGGATAAAATCTTTAGGCTCTCAATCTCTTGTTGCTTTGAGAATGTCATGTATTTATTTTAATGTTAATTGAACAAGCAATATGGTGTAAAGATTTGTTACTAAAAGGATAAATATTTTTTCAGAGGTTTATATGTTGTATATTGTTAGGTATACAATTTTATTACATTGGAAATTGTTGATGGGTATCAGGAATTAGATAGAAAAAGGATCTTGAGGCAGATCATTAGGTAAATAGACGCAATATAATTATTTGTAGAGAAGGGTCAATTTAATTATGAATGAGATTCAGATGGAAGGATTTTCAACGATCAGTATTTAAAAATTAATTTTAGGAAAAAAAAAAATTAACGGAAATAATTGGGTTACATAACAACGAAGTTGTAATACATGTGAAAGGTGAACTGAATTATTGCAGTCATACACGTGTATGTAGAATGGGAAGAGGGGATAATGATAACTGATTATAGATGTTCAATGCGGGGCGAGTGTATTGTAATTGCTTAGTGGTGGGACAAATGTAGTACGGAGAATAAAACAGAAGGAGACAGAATATTGATGTATTTTTAATGTATAACGACATGGGATCTCCCGAATAACAATGTGTATATTCCAAGTAGATTAATCAATAGTATTGTGAGGTATATTTTTATTATTCGATCATGTGAGAAGGTCTTTCTATTTATTAAACATTCTTGTTCTTTGTGAGTTATAAATAATTGTAACGAGTAAATTGATTCCTAATGAATCCAATAACAAAAGTGACAAAAACAAAATCGACATCATCCCAGTAAAGGCGCTCTCCCCTAGAACGGTCCCATGCCCTTGATAATTCTCGACTACAGCATATTATGCATTCAAAATGTTAATGTATGTGTGTGGAGAGAGAGAGAGAGGAGAGAGAGAGGAGAGAGAGAGGAGAGAGAGAGGAGAGAGAGAGGAGAGAGAGGGGAGAGAGAGGGGAGAGAGGGGGGAGAGAGGGGAGAGAGAGGAGAGAGAGAGGAGAGGAGAGAGAGAGAGAGAGTTAATATTCTTATTGTATTGTTTTCAGAAACAGAGCAATTAGAACTTGGTAAACACCATGCTGCCGCGCGCCAGGACAGCTGACCTTGCTGATATCGTATACGTAATCATCTCAGCCACAGGAGTGGTGACGGACCGATTTGCTTCAGGTCTTACAAAAATAGGATTAACAAAAGGAATCTGCATAACCATCCAAAAAGCTTTAATCCTACAGATTTGCCACATTGTGAAAAAATTTTAAATTGAACGACGGACAAAGATGAATTTCTTCTCCGTCCTTCCTCAAATCATTCATTACCAGTATCATTTGCTAGAGCCTAAGTCGCATGAATAGATGAATGGTTCTCAATGCTTACTGAGAAAAGAACAGAAATAATAATAATAATAATAATAATAATAATAATAATAATAATAATAATAATAATAATAATTGAATAGGCAACCCTAGTCTGAAGCACACGTTTGCCAGTTGGATATTTATTGTGTGCTAAAACTCGTAACATTTACTGGCCTTACTGCCTCTTCTGCCTGTGTTCCATGTTACTGCTAATGACGCTTAACAGAAGCGGATGTAACCTTAATTAAGATGTGGTCAGGTCATTTGCACTGCGGCACATTAGTGTTCCTCCGATTGTTCGGTTCCAAATGCTTCATTGATTGGTCGCTTCTGTCCGTACAAAGCCTCTGCTATAGGCTCAGCTGTCTTACTCAATCCCTTACATCACAGTATGGAGCTCGGTATCACTTACATCTCAGATGAACAGTTGACAGCTGTGTAGTAGAATTTAATGAATCTGAATTTTATGCAAACGTATTTAATTTCGCCAATATTTAGAAGTTCCTCTTTCTAGGTTAGTTAAAAACTCTGGAAAATCTATTTCCCGTTTTCGTACTTCGGTTCTATAAAAATGAAATAGTCCAGTGTTCATGTATAATCACGTAAATTATACAAAATTAGATGATAACAGGATGTAGAATGGGAAATTACTGATAGTGGAAGTAGAAGGAAATTTTAACTATTTTGAAACTGAATCATACGATCTACCCCCTCCATCAGTAACTTCCGCTTTACTCCCCACATTATTGTTTTCGCTAAAACCAAGTTCTTTATACAATATAAGCATCTGCCATAAATCTACTCCTAATTCAAAACCATGACCACTGCATATTTTTATTATTTTTTTCTGTTTTCTCCATTATTTTAATATTAATTTAAGTATTTTTTATTATTTACCCTTTGCTTGTGACCCCTAGCGATGAAGGTGTAATCCAAAACGTGCATTGATCTTTAAATAATAATACCATTTGCAAAATATTACTTGTTTTATTTCTTAATTATAGTATCATAGATTCCTCAATATTTCTGCTGTCTCTACAGATACGACCTTACGATCTCCATCATATAGGGTCTATGCATTAATTTATTAGTTGTATGATATCTCAATTTCTTCAATAAAATGTTTGATTCATTGATTTTTTCGTGTTTCCGGGCGTCAACTGCTTTGATTATTAGTCCCGTTGGTGTAATGCATGTTTTTTCTCGGAGATGGTGGTGATATTCCCCCGCTGGATGGCGAGATCCGGCGCCGACCTACCGTCGGCTAATGGGGTTTACCCTTTACCAGGACTCTCCCACCAGCGGGGCACCGCCCCAGCCCTTAGCTCCCGACCGGTCTCCCGGAATATGTGGTAGTGCAGTGCATGTTAGTGTGTGTGTGTAAGGGGAGAGGATTGGACAAGGAAGAACAGATCGCGTGCGGTCCGTGGCCCGTTTGCTCCGGCATTCGCCTGGTGTTGATCAGAGAAACCATGGGAAAATACCGATCAGTGCAGTCGGTCGCCAGAGTTCTCCTCCAGACAGCTACTGAATTCGACCTAGCTGAAAAGCTAGTGTCGAAAATCCTGCCGCCGTCAGGTCTCGAACCTAGGACCTTCCGGTCAGAGCCGCTGCAGTGACATCAGTTGACGCACTGAGCTACCGCTCCTGGTCAATAAAATGTTTTCCTAGTAATCGCTTAATAACGTTCTCTCTGAATATTGTTCTTCAAAAGGTCAGAAAATCTGTACATGTACGACTTAGTATGGTAGAGTTTGGAAAATGTAATAGAAATAGTGCAGTTACTTCACAATTGCAAAGTTTGTGTAGCTTTCAGCAAGATCGACGTAGAAGCTGATTTAAATCTCATTCGTTTCCTGTCATTCTGTGCGACAAAAGCTATTGAGAAATATGATTGATCACTAACGTTAATGGGAAGATTATAAATGACCAGAAGCTACTCGTTATTCTGCTGGAAATTCAGAAATGTTCCTCCAACGATTCGCTGGGAATCGTATTTTGAAGCTTTCTTACGCGAGTTGTTCATTTTTTACTATATTTCAAAACAATATGGTTTCCAAAGTGTCATTTTGTATTTGTCAAAATTTGAAAGAAATCTGATTTATAACTAACTGAATCAATTGTAGGAATATGAAATTAATAAATCGTTATTTTTAATTTGAAGTAATTAAATGTAATGATTCTACATTTTTCTCTACATGATTTCTTTACATTTACTTAAGAAACTAGTTAATTAATATTAAAATTGTCGCAACTGATGGAAACAAAAGCACTATTGATATTTTAAGCCATACAAAATACTCTTTTCATGTATATTATTTCATGTATTACACCAATATATCAATCAATTTAATTTCAAACTTCTCTTTTTCATACATTTTCGTCCCACAAATTTATAAAGAAAAGTTTGAAATCGATCTTAAACCCCACGTTGCGGCAATTGACGTTTAAATATAATTAACATAACTGTAATTGAAGTGAGTAATTGAGTACGCGTTTTAGGGTCCTTGATAAATTGTGAATGACGAAAAGGTGTCATTAACCACTTAGACAATTTTAATATCTCCAAACTTCGAGATCACAGTGGATACCGGCCTGATGAAAGTTTTACTATTATCTAAAATAACCCTTTTTTGTTCTATTTTCAACAACATTGAAAACCAGCATTGATGCAAATTCATTTCCTTTAAATACCCATTTACCATTAGTTTTACTTCTATTATACTTCTTGTCGAACTTACACTCATCAATTTACATAACCATTCTTTTGCTACCGAAAGGTACCTTTCACTCTCCACTATAATAAAACACTACAAAACATCATTCGTCTATAACAATTTGAGCTAACACGTAAATCATTCATAATGTTTTCGCTCCCATTATTATTACTGTGCAAGTTGCAAATACATACTAATCATGGTTAGTTTACTACAACTAAACTATTAACTATTTGCTTGCTATTACATGTTGCATTCATACCTTTTTATAATATTAAGCAGACAACCATCAGAAAATTATTTTTTCCGATAATTTCATACCTCTTGTATACTTAATACATTCACGCCCTGACATAATTAAAATAATATCTAAGATATTTTTATAAACAGAGCGAAGAAAACGTATCATTTCGGATTACACATTTGAATGTAAAAATAAACAAACAGTCCTGTCCTTGAAATACGCATTTTTGTGCGTTAATAAACACAATCGTAGATCTAAGTCGTCATACTCTGGTGACGTGCTGCTAACCTATTGCACATTGATGCCCCTTTGAGTCTATTATTTAAATCTAGACGGAAAAAGGCCACAGAAGTAATTATTTTGTAAATATATTAAGGTTTATGGTTCCAAATCTTAGTCTATAGTACTCGTGACCTTCAATGGAACAAAAGTTTCATCGATATTGGTTCCGTACATTCGAGAGTAACGCGCTGTAACTCATCTTACTTGTCTCTTTATGTATTAGTTTAGATATATTTGCAATTAAAGTATTGAATTTTTGTTCCGGAAGAGTTTATACTGATCACATAGTACATGCATAACTGATGGTAATTCTCATTACATTATGGAAAGAAGCTGCAATAAGAATTCTTAAACGCTCTACAAAACATGTTTACGGATTGACACGGAGAAACATTCTACTATAGAATAATTTCTTCGTCATCTCTAAGAAATGTATAAATTTGTCATGGAGAAGCCAAAGAGAATACGTGACACTTCTCCGGTTGTGAGACAATAAATCTCAAAGTATTCGATTAATTTACCAGGCGCATCCAGAAAGTTTCTCTTTCTCTCTCGTCAACATAAACAAAACACGATTTCATGGAAAATCGTTATTAGCAGTTACGGTACAAACTATTGTGGCAGATACAACACGTATTGCACTATTTTGTAGTATAATTCAGAAGTAAGGCATTTGTCGTATCGTAAGATCAATATTGTGTCTCTGTCGAAATAATCCGCCCATTGAGATAGTTACAAGTGTTTGACAGCCATTTGCAACTCTGCGTCATTGTAACACACGTAATACTGACCGGATAGAAACTTCTTGAGATCAAAGGAAAGATGGTAATTGCTGGAGTCGAGATCTGGATTTTAGAGGTCACCCTCTCCCCCATCGCAACTGTTGCAGAAGATCTCTTGTGCGGCAAGTATTGTGTGGCCTACCGTACGACCTCAATAACTTGAGTCGTAATTTTTACAAGTCAAGTACATTAAATTTTCGTTTTCTACGAATTAAAGACGATAGTGGTATTTCATAATAAATATGTTCTATTAAGAGGCAATTGTAATAGGACGGTAAGTTAGAAATATTGTCCCTGAATGTCTGAAGAGTTTCCTATTTCCACATTTTAAAGAGATTGAAAAAATATAACCAAAAAATGTAAACAAAAACCTCTGTTGCCTCTAGTAGGGCGCGAAAAAGCGCGAAAAGGCACTTGCAGCAGCAGAACAGTTCTAATTGTAAACGCGTTTTCAGTGAATACTTTCGTGAGTGCTTGCTATATTCAAAGCCGTTTTATATTCACGAAAACCCTTTTCATTTTGCGAACTCTAGTACATGACCTTTCGTGTTGTGCGCATATCTTTTTTATATAAATCAAAAATAGTGAAAGTTTTCATCAATTTATCATTGAGTTAGAACGTTAACTACCAATTTACATATTCTATGATTTTTTAACTTCTCAAACGTTTATATAATAATAAATATCAAGCAAAAAAGAATTACTGTTTAAAATATCAGGAAATAAAGAATTACTGTAAAATACCTAAGTATATTCTCCTTTCCAAATGTTTACTTTTTTTTGGAGGCTCTGCTTATTAATGTAAACGTTAAAAGATTATCATGTATATTTTTTTGCCAATTTATTTATTTTTACTTATTTAGTATTAGAGGAAGAAACCCATGTGGTATGGGTATTTATTTATCACAATCATCTTTAGACCACTTTAAAATGTTATACACGTAACAATATAGTATTATCTTTTGGGCACCACAATAATTTATAATAGTAATTTACTAGTAAGATGAGGATAGATTTTTTCCATAAAAATGTTGTTTCCAAGCTTAGGGTTGCCAAATCTACTTCGGAAATTTCTATGCGAAAACGTTTGCATGCATCAGACTGTGATTCAAACACCTACTCATCTTACTCATGTTTCCATTCTTTGTGCTAAAAGCACTTGAATATGAGAAAGTTCACTTTGTCTTGTCTTGTAATTACATCTTCCCAATCAAGCACCAATGACGTTGCAGAATCTGGTCGTCACTGGAGGATCCACTATCCTGCCTGATTTTTGCGGAGGCGAAAATTGCACCTCGTGTCTCCTTCAGCGGTGGAAAAATTTTCACAGCAAACCGTTGTATTCTGAACGAGAAATCGTTCTAAAGTTTCAAAATACAATTTTATTTCCATAAAAAAACAAGAAATAACCATAAAAGAGCACAAATGATCACGTTTCTCGGGGGATGAACAAATTGTCATGTTGTCATCCACTTACCAAAATCCATAAACCAAACACCTTAGTACATATTAAGCGGCGGCAGCGCCATTTGAAAGTAATGATGATTTGATTTCAATGATGAAAGATTAGTGGGCGCTACAACAATATATACAACTGAGCAATAAACACTAAGATAAGTTTACAGAATTGTTGCAAGACAATCACTAAGCTTCTGACAAGTCTTCGGTCATTTAATGAATGTGTGTAGAAGTAAGATGTAAGGACAGGGCAAAGAAGGGGAGGGAAAGATCGCGTGCAATCCGTGGCCCGTTTGTTAGGGTAATGCTCCAGCATTCTCCTGGTATTGATCAGAGAAACCATGGAAAACTTCCAATCAGAGTCTCTTACAATTCTCTCCTCCAGTGGCTGAACTCGACCTACATAACTACATCGAAAATCCGCCACCATCGGAACTCGAAGCCTAAGACCTCCTGGGCCGAGTCGCAGCAGGGACAACGGAGGAGCTCGCACTGAGTTTAACTCCTCCTGTGAAAGAATAGAGGAGATCTCTGTTGCTAATTCTTGTTCCTTATCTGGAATTAAATAGCTATCAGCGTAGTCCCAGCAATACGCTCGTTGCACATCACGCAGCGCCGCGTCGTGTCTGTTCGCACCGGCAGCTACCAAGCCACAGTCTCAGTGCGTTCACGACCTGAACTTGGCGCTCGCGTAACAATACTTAAACCTGTCATAGAAGGAAGGAGGCTGTGAGGGGAATGGTTACAACTAAAAAAAGATACTGGGACTGCTCGTTCTTGGAGATATTGGTGGCCGAATATGAATTATTGTAATTCATATTCTCTTTTCCAGAATTAGAATGTTTGAATGTGTAAATTCAAAAAAGAAAGGATTTTAATTCATTCAACACCAGGCGAATGCCGGAGCAGCACCCTACGAAACGGGCCACGGACCACGCGCGATCTGTCCTTCCTCTTCCTTGTCCTATCCTCTCCTCTTAAACACACACACTAGCATGCACCACACTATCACATATTCCGGGAGACCGGTCGGGAGCTTAGAGCTTGTCCCGGCTGGGGCGGTGCCTCGTTGGTGGGAGAGTCCTGGTTAGGGAGAAATC
The DNA here is from genome assembly GCA_964035755.1 of Teleogryllus oceanicus. Lineage (NCBI taxonomy): Eukaryota > Metazoa > Arthropoda > Insecta > Orthoptera > Gryllidae > Teleogryllus > Teleogryllus oceanicus. The sequence continues at coordinate 11,877,088 of CAXIVR010000003.1, forward strand.
CCACTAGCCGACGGTAGGTCGGTGCCGGATCTCGCCATCCAGCGGGGGAAGATCACCGCAATCTCCCGAGAAAAAAACATGCACTTCACTAACGGGACTAATGACCAAAGCAGTTGACGCGCCCAGAAATATGAAAAAATCAATCAATCAATCAATCAATTGAAAATGTGTTTTAAATGAAAATCTTTACCTTAACTGTCTGTTTAAAAATGTATCACATTCTTTTGCATCTCGATTAAAATAGAATTATGAAATTGAATTATCATAAACTTAAAAGTATAACGTATCTTGCTGGAGAATATGAACACATGAGAAGTGGCAGGGGTGTATATATCATTGTATTTTTTCGTTTTTGAAATTATATTATTTCATGCAAATTTCTTCTGTATGTGAAAAGCCATCCGGAGAAATATGAATGTTACACTACAATATTAAATGTAAGTTTTACTAGAGAGCCAATTAAAATTAAAATCAGTTTTGTTGTGTTAAAGAAAATGCCTTCTGTCAAACGATCTCCATTTAACTTTGCAGTACTCTGTAGATTCAGTGACAAATTCTCACTTATTAATTAATTATAAAACTTTCCGGAGGCTTATATGTAGATAAAGTAACTAATTTAGCTGAGTACGAATCTGCTCAATTAATAGTGAAAGATTAGCATAAAAATGGCTCGAATATGTTTGTCTGTTAAGTGTAAATAAATTAGTTAATATGTGCTGGCTGTGTAATTTTAAGATTTCCAGCATCTTTTTAAATTTTAAACCTAACTTCTGGCTAAGCCAAAGAAGCCTTCTTAACTGTTCGTTTTAGCCATTGATTTATGAAAACGTAATCCCTCGTAGTTTGTCATCATTCGTACACTAAAATAGTATTGGAAGTGTGTTTTATAATTTGGACTGAAATAACGCACCCGTGGTTGCGCCATAAATACGAATAAGAAAACTCACGAAGGAGCGATCGTAAAAACTTCAGAAGTTTATTCTTGTTTTAATTTGTCCTTAAAATATATGCATTCACGCCAAGATTGTAAACTTGTGAGCTTTCTACGCAATCTTTTAAGAGCGATAGACTGTTTTGAAGACTGTAACATGTATTTTAAAATTCCCTAATTTATATATATTTCCTTCATGATGCATTTATTAATAAAAAGTATGTGAATATTCGTTAAATATTCATTTTTCAAGGTCAATACACAAGGTTTTGAATTGAACAAGCAACTGTGAAAGTAACAGCACTGTTTTATTTATGAGATTTCATCCCTCCATACCTTTAATGATTTTGGCGCGAAAGGCAAGGCATATGTACTCTACCGCTTCCTATCCCTTATTGTCAACTACATGATCAGTTCACGATTGCTCGCCAACACTAAATATCAGTTCAGTGTACTCACCACAAACGTGATATAAGGGATATATCAGAACAACAGTAGTAGTAGCAGTAGCAGTAGCAGTAGCAGTAGCAGTAGGAGTAGTAGAAGTAGTAGTAGTGGTGGTGGTGGTGGTGGTGGTAATGGTAATGGTAGTAATATTAATAATAATAATAATATTAATAATAATAATAATAATAATAATAATAATAATAATAATAATAATAATAATAATAATAATAATAATAATAATATCGCGATCTCGGACCGAAGGATCGCGGGTTCGAGTTCCGCCTCGAGCATCGGCGTGTTTGTGAATATCTGTTTGTGTGTGCCGTCCATTCAGAGTTTATTATTATCATCATCATTCCATATTCCATCCCCCCAGGACTAACCCTGGGGTATAATAATCGGATTCAGGCTAATGCCGATCCCTCTGATTGAATTATTGCAAGACTTGCAACGTTATAATTGATACTGAGCAAGTGCATGTATGCATGTTCCAAGACGGCCGATTTGCGAGCAAAAACAAAACAACAAATAACAAAACAAACAAACAAAAAAAATCGAATAAGTGAGTTTTAGGTGTTCTCAAGATTTCACGCCCCCTGCCAGTGTGGGCGCTTTACGACGGCACCGGTCGAGCTCGCCTGCACTCCGCTTCCATAGAGGGCCGCAGTGGCACTGCAGTGACCATGAATATGTAACGTCCTTTCGCGAGTAAAATGCCGGACGTCTGCTTCCAACAAGCATCTGGTTGACCCGGGTCGGAGTTGCGCAAGGACCTTCTCCCGACAGATTCGCGGTTTCTCACTGTTCCTCTCGCTGTGGGGAAAACCAATAACCACAAAACGGCGGCTGGATCCTCGGGGAGGCCCGTTCGATAAACAATTGAACGCCGGCGCAGCAGGCGCGTTGGTTAGTATCGAGCGAGGCCGCGGGGCGCGCTCCCGGCGGCGCGTCGCCAGGCTGGCTGCTCGGAGGCTGCCCGCTTGCGCTTTCGGAATACTAACCACGCGCGCTGAGGGGCGATTTGTAAAGGGCCCGCGACGCAGCCAGCGCTGTTTCTGGCTTCGCAATCCACCGATCCGGACTATTCTGTATGCCTGCCTCAATCTTCCGAATGCGTGATGGTGCAAATCTGCTTCGAGTTGAGGAAAATGTGTGCGTGGATTGGTTGATTGAGTCTTTCGAGCACAGCATTGAGCTATTTCAACGATACATTATTGTATTGCCTCATCTTGATGATGCCTTTTCTGTAGTACTAATCATTTACTGAGGGTAAGTTACCATGGAAAACAGTAATTCAATTATTTTTGGAGTTCACCCAAAATACATCTTTGATTTTTGTGGCGTTTTCTCCCATATTTATTTCTATTTTAAAAGATCGATACATAATTAATAAATAATGTGAGTGTTTTGACTCTTCTTTTTGTTCTCTTTGACTGTGTCAGAACGTGTATCTCCTGAACAACAGTCACAATGTTACCAGAGATCAATGTCACATGAGTAATTTCATTATAGCAAAATATTTTATTATGGAAATATTACAATAGTGCCTCTGTAAACAATGTTCAAGTGTTCAAGGGTTGTCATGTTACGGTTGCAATACGTACAACTTTGACACCTAGCGACGTGGAGTTTGAAATTAAGTTAATAAAAAAAAATTGAATCGGTACTATACAGATCATTGAAGGAAATAATGAACCAAATTAATACTTTTATCGACCAATGAATGTAATAATTATAAAGAATAATTGCAGAAACTCCATTATTTCAAATTACTGAAACAATTCTCGATAGTTAAACGTTAACTTATAGAGAAACTTGAGGTGCTACAGAATGGCACAGACTTTCTGGCACTAGTTAGATTTCTAATTTCTTTGGACTGATCTCGCTTTTCGATATTGCCCCATTCTCTTGCTAGCTGTCATCTATAGCCGCTCAAAGTACATTTTATTTTTACATTTTCTCAATTTTTCGGTTTCTTCATGGTAGAACTGAAATATTACTTTAACAATATTATAGAATAGTAAAAACTCGACCTTTAAGAATATTTCCGTTGAAAACATTGGGGCCGATTGTTATAGTAAATGAAAAATTTGAAGCTCTTTCTCACAAAAAAACTTTCACTTCAAGTCATTTGAAGCACATACACTCACAAATACAATAATGTATACAAATCGCTGGATTGTACTACATATTAAAGATATTTTATTAAGATATTTCATGCAGATATTTCAGATATTCAGGATACTTCATATTAGAAAAAAAACATTTGTCTAAATTGTGAAATAAACACACAAAAGAATGCTGCAAAAATGAATTTTATGTCATTTTAAACAGTGAATACCCACTATCCGTACGAATAGTTTGAAAAAAAATTGGACGTTTTTACTTTCTCGTGCATGTACGAAGTAATATACGTAGTATACAGACAGTTATGTAAGGCTGCACGAAAAAATGGCAGATGCTAAATTAAAAGAAAAAATCTTCTAACACGTGGTGTAGCCAGAATCTCTGTTTTGTGGGCCCTTGACCCCGAAAACCCAATTGGAAGCAAAACATCCGTCCGTGTGTATATATATATATATATATATATATATATATATATATATATATATATATATATATATATTGCGACCCACTCGTCGGTTTCAAGCCGTAAGGCCAGCTCCCGACCTGAGACGTCTAGGGGGTGGCGAACACAATTCGCCGGATGGTCAGCTAGCTCAGTGAGACGTCCCAGTGTGAACACACAATAAATAAAAAAAGAATAATAGGGGGCAGGGTCGTGAAGAACGGTTTGGATTGGATGCAAAATTATTAAAACTCGAGTTAGAATCACTTTTCACTTATTTTAGTATATTCTATAAAAATAGAATGTGGCGACAATTACATGAAATGGCACTCAAGAAATTCAATATACAATAACTATAACTGGCTGTAAGAAAACACACACACACACACACACACACACACTATTGACTAAATACAACGCTTCTTGCTTTCAATTATAATACAAACTCTCAATGGACACCTTTCAGAAATACTGAGAATTGTTAAAAGAAAATTTTTCTTTATACAAAAGAAAACAAATTGAAAATCAAAACTAGTAATTCTGCATTAACATTGATATTAAATGAACTTCCTCTCTAAGAATTCAGATAAAATTTACAGCATTCGTCTCTTACTCAGAATCTTATTCACTAATTTACAAATTTTACGTTTTCAAATCCTTGAAAAAAACGATTGATTCTTTCTTCTTGTGTTAGAGATAGGAAATAAATGTACTGCTACTTCCTCTATCTTTTAGTAGAACAAATACGTTACTCTCCCCTCTTTCTACGTAAAGAATTTAGAATAAACTTTCCGTTTACAAACGAATTATTCCTTTCAATATAGAAACTGTTCATTTGGCACGACCTTACTTTTGCTTCTCGGCTGCGTCAGAAAATCCGTTGCGCCTGCTGGGGTTGTTGGCCTTGAAGCGCCGGAGCTGCGGTTTGAGAACAGTGCGGAGCCCTCTCTGCAGAACCTCTCGCTTTACCGGTCGAAATTCAGTCGCCCACCAGAAACGTGTTCTCCGTCTCGTACAATGTTAATGTTCTTTCGTACTCTTATATAAATTTTAATTTACTTTCAATTCTGACGGTTAATAACCATACAAGCACACAAACTTTGAGAGAGCAAATAATCAAAAGACCAAAAATTTAAAAAAAAACTCGAAAAAGAGAAATGAATGCAACTATTAATTTACTGCCACATGTTCAAAAACTCCTCTCCCTTCGTTCTCCTTTCATAAATTCACAACGTCTATTATTCAGAATCTTTCTCTTGAGATTACGTTCAAATTAATAAAGGGATATTTACCTCTTCTTATCTTCTTGAAGAGTTTTATAAAACACGCCGATCTGAAGTCCGCTGCAATAGGAATCCCTGGCGTGTCGTCAGAACGTCTGCACAGTTCCGCTGCTAGCCTCAGAAATAACTTTTTTTTCCTCTGACTACCGGTCTCGCACGATCTATTGTGGCGTTCTCTATTGACTTAATTTTCAGTTAGCATTCTTTCATATTCTTCCGCGTTGGCGTGCGTTTGAACTGCTCCTTTCTCGCTCTCTTGGTCGATCATGTGACACGTTTTCTTAGTTAAAGAAAACGGACGGTCACAGTATATATATTCAAATCTGGCGCGTATAAAAGACCGCAGATCGATCTTTTAGGGGAACGATTCCAGGAACGAATCACGGCCGGTGAGAAGAGAGGCAAGTTTCAGAAGAGTGCAAGGAGAGATGAATGGCGCGCACGAGTCTGTGTATCGTGTGGGACGCGAGAGAAGGAAATCGGAATACATCGAGGGGTGAAGGTGCGTGGAAGTGTTAATATGCGAGAAAACGAGCACTCGGAGCATCGGACTAAAGTATAAAACTAAAAATCATTGCGTTCCGAGAATCAACAATCAAGAAACTGTTAAGTGATGTGAAAGCACGTGGTGCGGCGGTGTGGGTGGGCTATAAACTATTAGGGTAAGGAGAATTCAACGGCTTCGAGCAAGTACATCGCCACAAGGAGACCGAATTCGTGCCCGGACTTTGGATGTGAACGGAATAGGAAATGCGGGGCACGGCACGAGGGCCCACGTGGACAGCACGCAGTCGGCGGGCGGGGGCCCTGACTACGCCAAGGACATTAGCAGAGGCGGCTACATTCTCACGACAGGACTGCGGTACCCTCAGATAAGTAACGAAGCTCGTAATATTCATGAACGTCGGGTTGAATTATTGCAATCATAAGCTCCAGAGTGTACAATGTGGGGAAAGGACATAATGATGAACAATCACAACCGTGCACAGAGGGAAGGATAGATGGTGACTGGTTAATTTAGTAAAAATACTGAATTTTAAAATGAGGATGTAGAATATTGGTATTTAATTATTGATAAGAGGTGGAGCTCCGGATGATTAGATATTTCAAACATCAGGTTGGAAATTATGTTAATCACGTTAACAGCATGCGATTATATAATGAAGATTTGTCTAGTTGTTAAACATATTCATGTTTTTATGAATAAACGAATAATTGTAATGTAACTTGGCATCTGAATTGAATGAGAAAAGTATCTAACCTAAAGCCAACATCCTCCTAATAAAGGCGCCCCCTTAGAACGATCCCTGCCCTTATCATTTCGATCTTGCATTCAAAATTCTAATATGTAGTAAGTACTGGCTTGTTAACCTGAATCCCTAATTCAAACTGAGGATGGTCATTAATATATATATATATATATATATATATATATATATATATATATATATATATATATATATATATATATATTTTGGAAGACCGGCGATTCGGTCCTGTTCTACAGTAAATTTGTAAAAGGATCGGGTATTTTTTCTTGCGAATGGGCCTAGTATGCACCAACAAGAAACTACTTTTAATGTAAAAACCAGAATGGTTTATTCCGGGAAAGATAATAGATATTACAAATCATCGTTCCATTGACTGTAGAAGGTAAAAAAATAATGGTTAGCATTGAAAACCCTTTTTTATGATACTGATAAACATGAACAATCCTTTACTAACTACGTGAATATTGCTGATGAACACTTTTCTGCTTTAACTTTACACTTCATATTGTAATTGGGAGCCCTTTGCAGGGCATTGATTTAGAATCACCCTGTTATTTCAATACTTAAACTATTTACAGACAATGTGCACTCTTCCAAACACTTTCTATTCTTCCTAAATAGATTATTTATTATTACATGGCAAATTCCTCAGCTAATATCCCTCACAATCGTCTACCCTTTCCAAATCAGGATTCTTTTACCCCAAATAATGAGTTTCTTCTAGTAAAATCACGGGTTTTTCTGCGTCTGAATTCCTTTGGAGCTCACCAACCCGAATGCGCCGGCGCGATGTGACGAGCCGGGACCGTCTCGCCCCCCACGTACCACGGCGCTTGTCCCCCCGCCGATGCAAAATCCCACGCAGTAGTCGTGCTTCGCCGGGCACGGCGATGTCCACTCGCCGCCAGATCCGCAGCCGTCCTGTTTCCAATTCTTCCAAATTCGTTTGTTAAGCCCGCCGATGTTGTATCGCTATGTTCGTTTCACTCACGCTGCCTTTGTCGCACACGTTCTATACACTCACTATTTCCCTACCCACGCCGTTTAATCTTTACTGTACATCACTTAACTCGAAATCACTAATAGTTCTCGCTGTTTATCATTGTCCTACGCTTCGATTTCTGCTCGATGTCATCGGATTCCATCAACTATTTCATCGCCGCCATCATTAGTTTTTCCGCACTACCGTCCGTTACCCCCTTCCGCACCGACTCTCCTTCCGACTGCCTCCTCCTGACCGGGCCGTCGTTCCCACGATCCACTCCTCAACCGTCGGAGTCTCGTATTTCGCGCTCGCCTCGTTCGCCCACCGCGGACCCCCTCCGCGGGCCGAGCCCGTCCGGACGGCCGTCTCCACCGCGCTGCCCAAACCATGCTGGCACCCGCGTCTATGTTCAGAAACGCGGTGCGTTTCAATATATATAATACAAATGTCTTAATTCCTGGTATCCTCATATGATTGATCCTATATGGTCCATTAATATTAGAAACGAGCCATCTATTTGCAATATAATAATATTATTATTATTATTATTATTATTATTATTATTATTATTATTATTATTATTATTATTATTATGCTCGCGAATAGGCCATCTTGAACCACGCAGACATGCACTTGTCAGGTTCAGTATCATTTTTATCACGTTGCGTCTTGTATGTAACTTATCAGGGGAATCGCATTACGCTGAATCCGATTTTTATACCCCAGAGTTGTTAGTCCTGGGAGATGAGATGAATGATGATGATAATGAAGGATAAATGGACGGCACACACAAACTAACGAACACAAATACAACCATGTCCGAGGCGGAACTCGAACCCGGGACTCTTCGGTCCGAGATCACTAAAAAAACTACTGTCTTAGCGATTTCGGTGACCGGATGGACTATTATTATTATTATTATTATTATTATTATTATTATTATTATTATTATTATTATTACATTCTATCAGCGATTTTGTTTTTCTGTGATACAATTGATGAGAATTATTTCTTCCTTACTCAATAGAAAAATATTATGTTCTAACCTGAGCGACGCAAATAGGAACAGAAACGTGCAAGTTCGTGGAAATGAATGTTCATTTTGCTGACGAAAATGGTGCCTGAGATTAAAGTAAGCACCGTTATTCCAACGCAAATTGGAAACGATTCATTTGCTTCATTTACATATAGAGAACATTGTACATTACTAATTTTCTGTCTGGTGAGTCACATGCAACTAGAATGGTTCACGCTTGCGAGTTCCAAAAACGTAGGTAATAAACAAGATTGAAGCAGATGTCGGTCGATCATTATAATTATACTCTTTTGCGGGTAACACGTTATCAACTTGTAATTTTTGCCATATATATTTTCTGAATACTTATTCATTTTTTAGACCAATTATGATGGAATTTTGTGTTCTTTTTCAGTTTTTTATTCATAAAGGCGGTAAGATTACTGAATGATTCCTCAGTTCATGATTTCAAGGCGGTGCTGATGCTCGAGTAGTTAAAACGTGACCCGACGTGGCGTTTTATAGGGAAAGGTCGCAGATTCCAGTCACGACGCAAGAGTGATCATTTTTATTGTATGTTCCCGCGCAGAAGAACGCTCCTCATATCCGAGGAACCCATGTAGACATGTGTGCATTGTATAACTAAAAGGGCGCTTGTGCTGAAATAATAAATAACCGGCGGCAACCACAAATATACTCTATAAGTAGGAAAAAAGTCAAACCTTTTAACTTCTTCGTGACTCTGAGTCGATTTCAAAGTTCTAGAAACTTTTGGAATTTGCAAGAAGTGTTCATATGAAACTTTTAAACAGTTATGTTTCCTTTTGCTATTGTTTTCTGTTTCAAAATATTTTACTGTATTCCCGAAGGATTAATGTTAAACGTAACCCGGAATCATCACAGCTTGAAACAGTTAATAAAAAGCTCATGATTTGTGTGGGAGAATATTTGAAGAATAATCCCGGACAAGATATAAAGAAATAAGAAACAACAAAATAGTACATAATAATTAAAAGATTGTAAATTAAACAACCAAAATACAGCTTAAGTACACAAATTAAACATACATGACATATTTTGTTGAAATGATCCTTTGTGAAAAATATTCTTATAAAATGCAGGAGGTTTGAAATATATTTTAGGAGTGCGCTTCAGAGAACTGTAAGCAACCGGGCTGCTGACCTTACCTTCACTGAGCCACCGTAGGATTTTCTTAATCCTCTCCGAGGGCGTCGCGACTTACAGCAGACGGAGAGTGAGATGGAGACAGGGAGCGCCGCTGACCGAAGCCTCTGGAATTATCTCTGTACTACGTCACGAGCAAAGTGAAATCTCCACAGCAACCTTCTGGACCTAAAGAATTAAAGCACGATAGAGTACTTTCTTACCTTACCACGATACAGATATGCATGATCAATTTGTCAATAATTTCAGAAGGTAAATTAGAGAAGAAACATTTGATGACAGAACTAAAATCTGAAATACACAAGCATAAAAAGAATGTAGGAAATAATAGCGTGAATTTTCAAAGATATAATCTGGTCATCAGAGAAAAATCCTATTCTTCATGAAAATCACTTCTGTTTTTATAAAAGTGTGAGTTTAATTTAAGTAAGGATTACCTTCATTTGATATCTGTAAATTGCTAAGAAATTATTTATAGAAGTATAACGCGCCAGGAAAATGTCTTCGCAGTGCCACCTGCTTGTGAGAGAGCTTGCAACAGAAATGATGTTGGTAGCTCGAGCTGCAGCGTGCAACAAAAGAAAACGTAAATTGCGTACTCACCAAAATCATAAGGAAGAATGGTCTCATTCACTTGTTTCCCAGTTATCCCAGTGATCAACATAAATACAATTTTTAATAGGAGACGCTGTTTCGGCTCGGTGCGGAAGACGTTCCTGGAGCGTTGTGCATTAGCTCGTATACTCCACTTGAAAAAATTATGAGAGCGTCCATTTGGTTTTCATTTTTTTAATAAACCTGCATTAAAAGTAAATAGTGAACACGAATTCTAATAGAGAAGAGTAAAACTTTTAAGTATATTATACACTGACAATGAATCGAGAAAAGCTACAAAATACTTCTCTTTCAACCGCAAATCGGCACAGGGGAAAGGTTTTCAGCTATCCGTCTTTAAATACCTAAGACAGATTTTTCCCGTTGAACTTCCCTTTACGTGTTCTCGGCAGACCTTCGTTGTTCATCAGAATCGGATGAGAAAAGAGATGAGGCAGCGACTAAGCCGTTGAGATATCTCATGTAGTTGTCTCCATCAATCAACGTTCCATCAGGGCTACAGCAATTCTAGCGTCAGCAACTCCCAAGGCAGCCCTGCTATAAATTCGATTACTTCGATTACTTCGATCGATTACTTAACCATATTAATATAAAATGGCTGTCAAGAAAGTTTTAAGAAAATGTATGTATGTGGCATTTCATGGTCAGATTAATCCGACATTTGCCAGTTAGCGGTATTCTCAGTTCCTGTTTTAATTTTCACGCCTCTACGTAAGGGAGACATGGCTAGCATGAAATATTCCCGTCTCAGCACCGAGTGCTCTGTCTGAGCTTTCCTTTCGTCACATAGGTACATAAACTGAGACATTATATCAGAAAGCTCTATGTTCTCCCATCCAGGAATCGATTCTGGGTTTGCACGACACAAAGCTAGCACGCTGTCTATGAGCCTCCCCAGGAGGAAGTGTTTGAAAACAAAAAGGCATTTTGAATTCATGAGTGATTTGGTACCAAGAACATGTTCTACTGGCTTTTTGATAAAATGTGGACGGAGTTTTTATACTGATGCAGATATTAATCATAGCTGAAATAATATTCGGGTATTAGAAAGCTGTCATATTACCAAAATGTGTTTTTGTTAAAAGATTATAATTTATCCTGTTTTGATTTATTTATAATGCAGATTTTTTTCATATATGTGCAAGAGTTTGTAGCATTGGGATGTTCAATGTTGATATCGAATCACATTCATATTTAAAATGCTTAATTTACATTTAACCATTTTCTCTTGTCTATAACAAAATCTATGAACCAAATTACTTCCAGTTGTAGCGATTTGAGAGCTACCATTATCAATACTCATTCGGTGTGATTTTAATTATCACATTACAATTTTTTCCATGACTTTATATTTACCAAACTAATATTACAACGCTTATTTCGTCAAATTATGTGATTCACATTTTGCACGCATCTTTATTGTATGGTTTGTGAGATGTGTAATGACATTGCCAATTATTACGAAAACTACAACATAGGCAATTACTCAACGCACCCTTGTGGAGTGTCTCGTGAAGCATAATGAGACAGAGACAAGAGGGTAACAGGCGGGCGGTGTCGCCTGGGGCGAATATGGTCGTCATTTAGCGCCGAGTAGAGCATTAATCCGCCCGGTCGCAGTCGCCTTAACTACCGCCTGCCTCCCTGCTTCACCCCTTCTGTGACTTCTCCAGCTGCCGCTACAGCCAAAGTCATCTCCAGGTTTGGTGCCGCTACCACCACTATCATCTCTATCAAAAGCTTCAATGTCACCTCTATCACCTTTCCTACCACCGTGACTGACGTTACCACCGCCGCTACTGTCACCATCCACTTCGTCTGTCAACACCCCTACATGCACTACCTTCACTGACATCACCACTTCCACCAACGAGCACTACGAACACTTCCATCATCCCTATAATTGGCAGCATGAGGTTCATGGCTACCATCACCCAAATTATCATCACCAATCACACCATTACCGTGACAATCTCATCTATCACCTCCAGCTGGTGTGTCTCCGCGCGTTCGGTCCGCGCTTAGCATCTTCCCCACCAGGCGGCGCCCGACGGCGCGGCGGTGACCCCGACTGCAAACTTCGGCGGCGCCGCCCCCGGCCCCGGGGCAGCGAAGATCTGCAGCCAGCCTCCGCCGCCTGTCGGAGGCCGCGCTGCCGCTCCCTGCCTCTCGGGGCCTGGGCGCTCTAGGAAATGTTTACGGAGGAGAAACACAACTGATGAAGGCATGCTTTTTGCAAACAATTGAGTTCCTGAATTGAATGTTCTTTGGTAAATATCTAACGCTAATAATTATTGTAACAGTAAAATATTCCCAGGTCATTTTGCGACCTAGAAATCATGCTTGTCATGATCTACACATATTAAACGAATAACCATAAATAAGTTTGATTTTACTACTGAACCAAAACAAATGTATTTACCCAAACATTAATGGATGTATTACCGGGTTTTTATCGAAATAATTAGATGTTATAATATATCTATTCATATTTGGACTATATATTGAGCTGTCGTTAGAGATTTAATGTTCCTTATGGATTTACATAACCCACAAATATGTATTAATAACATCTTACTAACATTTGCACTGACATGATTGTGGAGAAGCTACGTTGTATAAACATTTATTTATATTTCCATTTTATATTCGCAATTGTTCAATTGTTTCAGCGGGCCACCTACATTTGTATACCTCTGTCGGATACCGCATCCGATGCAAACCACGTTTGTCACCTCGTTTGTTGCTGAACTTGTACTGAGCTGCAAGATATGACTGTAGGTGGAGAAAGTGACAAAATTCACACTTATATTAAAGCGGTACCGGAGTTGGGAAACTAGGAGTCGTAACTTCCGTTGGCGACAGCACTATCTACTTGATTGGTGTTCCAACTGCAATAGTCATTAGTGCTTTGTTGATTGATAGTGTAGTGCATTTTTTCCTCGGGAGGTGATTTTTCCTGCTGAATGGTGAGATCCGCCACCGACCTACCTGTCGACTAGCGGGGTTTTCTCAAACAAGGTATCTCTAACCAGCGGGGCACCACCCCAGCCGGGATAGCTCTAATCTCCCGACTGGCCTCCCGGCATGTGTGTTAGTGCAGTGCATGTAAGAGTAAGTGAGGGGTGAGGATAGGACAAGGAAGAGGAAGGAAAAATCGCGCGTGGTACGTGAACCGTTTGTCGGGATACTACTCCGACATTCGCCTGGTATTGATCCTAAAAATCACGAAAAACTATAAATCAGAGCAACCGTCCGCTAGAATTCTTACTTAAACAGCGACTGAATTAGACCTAGCAATCTAGCTAGTGTCGCCGAAGCCCCCTAGTGGCATCGTCAGAACTCCAACCTAAGACCACCTGACCACAGAAACTCCAGTGTCATTAGTTTATGCCCTGAGCTACACGTCGAATTAGGGGGCATATTTCCCTCCAGATACCGCTCCTAGCGGGGCAATCTTTTGACTCCCGATTGGTCTTCGGAAATATAAGATAGTGTGTAAGTCCATGTAAGTGTAAGCGTATATATAAGGGGCGAGGATAGGAAGTGAAAGTGAGAAGAAATATCACGCAGGGTTTGTTGCCGGTTTTTTAGTGTTTCAGCATTTGCCTGGTATTGCCTTGGTATTTCAGTAGAAACCACAAAAAACTACAGAGCAAAATATAAAATGCAAAACGAGTTGTATTTGGCCAAGTCATTTCTGCCTTAGTGTCTGAATAGAAATATTACATAGCGCTTTCAGCATCGAGACTAGGCAAATATTGTCAAGATCATTATATTGATTTATAAGATATTTCTCTTACACCATGTTTTAGTGGAAAATAGTTTTCGATCAGCTTTCGTTTCTTTTGTATTGCAGTTTTGTCTTTTACAATTTATATGCGTTGATTGGCTACTTCAAGTTTTAACTCTCGCCCATTGAGAGGTACGTCATTCGCTTTACACCACTATGCTGCAGTGTCTCTGATCGGGATGTCCTAGAGTTCAAGTCCCGACGCCAGCAGGATTTTTGAGGCTAGCTTGTCAGCTATGCCGAATTCAGTTGCTGTCTCTAAGAATTCTGGCGGTCGGGTGTTCTGATCGGCAGTTCTCCGTGATTTCTCCAATCAACACCAGGTGAATGCCGGAGCAGTATCAAACGGCCACAGACCGCGCGCGATCTTTCCTTCCTCTTCATTGTTCTGACCACACTTATCGAGAGACCGGTCGGAAGCTCAGTGTTTGTGCTGGCTGGGGCGGTGCCACGATGCGAGGTACCTGGTTGTGGAAACTCCCCGCAAGCCGCCGCGGGTCGGCGCCTGACCTCGCCATCCGGGAGGGGGGGAAATCACCGCGACGTGCAGCGATGAAAACAGGCACTAATATTACGAAGAGTCGAAGCTAAGGTTACGAGGGACCCCGGCAAAAGTTTAATTTTGCGCCCCTAAGACTTATTTTCTAGGAAAAGAAGCACCACAATAACTTTAAAAGTCTTACTTATATTTCAGTTATGTATACATTTAAGCCTAAAATAAGTTCTTACTATTACGTAGGAAGAGAAACTATTCAATATGAGTTAATTCATATTATTTACTTAAGCAATTTACTTTCTTGCTTTTTCTGAGGCCAATTTGTCAATAATATGGTCTACATTCGCAATCTTTGCAATGTCATACTCAATCGATAGTATAGCGAGAATACTCAAACGATCTCCATCAATCTGCTATCGTATGCATTTTTTTTATTAATTTCATTTACTGAAAGATTATTCACTACTGACAGAAGTCACAGGTAGCGTCAACGCTAGGCGAAGTGCAATGCCTTGAAGAATATTGTTTAGTAACCAATTATTGGTTTCTAAGCCATATTCTTCGTGGCAATTAAGAAGGCCAATGTTATTTACATTTTTATTTCCTTTATACCGCTACCGCGGTAGAAAGTTATGTAATGCTGCGAGAAAGGAACGGCGAATTTTCGGCAGAAAAACTCATATTACAGGACCATTGCAACGAAAAAGTGGACACATACAGATGCTAAATTTAGAAATAAATTCTCCAATTGGTGTATCCAGAATCCATGTTTTGTGGGGCCATGTCAAGCTGGCACAACCACCATAGCACAATCACATCAAACCAAGTGGAATATTTAGTACTCATTTATTACTAATTTATTACCCCCTCCCGTTTCTGAAATAAAGGTGGTTGTGCCAGCGTGACAGTCACGCTAGCACAACCCAATTCAAAAAATGAGCACAAACGATCCAAACTAATACGAATGTTTAGAGGAAATGTATTACTAATTTATTACTCTAAAATGAAACTCATTACTCAAGCGGTTTACGAAAAAAAAGTCAAACACAATTATATATGCAACCCGCACGACATTTGCGTATATTACTAAAGAGTACCAACGACCTCAAAACACTACAACCAATTACAAAAATAAATATACAATCAATAGTACACACTCAGTTCTAAATTCTAACACGAAGAAAAAATTTTGAATGTGAAAACGAATTAAGAAATATTGTAAAAACTAAATCGTAATGGTCAAAACATGCAAGAGATTCAAATTCAAAAATAGAGAGAACTAACTTGCACACTCGCAAAACACAAACTCAACATTTAACAGACGAATCACACTATCACTTAACATTAAACAGAAATTTATTACTCCTGTTGTTTACGAAATAAAAATTTTTAAAAATCGACATACATACGCAATACCGCACGGTATTCATGAAGTAATTTTAGAGTATAGTAAGCCATAAGTAAATGAAACCAATCCTGTACAAGTGTAGACATTATCTTCTGTTATTTAACACCCAGTAGAAAATTATGAACGTGGAAACGCATTTAAGAAATATTTTGTAAACTCAAACGCAATGGTCAAAATATGCAAGAGATTCAAATTACAAAATAGACAGAACCAACGAGCACAATCGCATTAAACCAAACACATCATTTAAGAGACGTATTACACTGTTATTTTAAACTAATTAGAAATTTATTACATTACATTTTATTACATTTGTACAGGATTGGTTTCATTTACTTAAATAAATATAAATAATAAATTAGTAATAAATGTGCTCTAAACATTCGTATTAGTTTGGATCCTGTGTGCTCATTTTTTGAATTGGGTTGTGCTAGCGTGACTGTCACGCTAGCACAACCACCTTTATTTCAGAAACGGGAGGAGTAATAAATTTAATTTTTGGGTAATAAATTAGTAATAAATGAGTACTAAATATTCCACTTGGTTTGATGTGATTGTGCTATGGTGGTTGTGCCAGCTTGACATGGCCGTTTTGTGGGTCCATTTGGTGTTGATACCGAAAAATCGATTAACTACAAAACGTCTATCACTCCGTCCATTTGTCCGTCTGTCTGTCTGTGAACAACGCTAGTGGCTTCAGCCGATCTTCTCCAAAATTGATATTCCTCCATCGATCTGGCTGATGTAACGGCCCATTGAATTTGAAACGGATATTTTAATTTTGGGAGATACTTGACATAGAGTACAGATAGTACGTTTAAGACAATGGCGCAGGTCTCGTGTTTGTTGAAAACCCTGATATTTCGAAAATAGAAAAAAATTCAGTGTCTTACTACAAGAACGAATATCAAGATATTTTTTTAAATACAATTTGTTAATCAAAATTAATCTAAAAATAATGTCATGTTCAATTTTTCAAAAACATGAGTAATTTTTACAAAATTTTGTGTTAAACACAGGCAATTTTATTCATCACGAAACCATTTTTTTCTTAACCACAGCACACAATTTTTGATTAAATTTGAACCGTAGATAGCATAATCGACGCTTAAGAGAATGGTGCATGTCTCATGTTCCTTGAAACACCTGATCTTTCGAAAAATAAAAAAAAATTGTGGCGTCTCCCACAATTGTGAAGATACTTTATTCTTAATGAAATGTATTCATCAAAAACAGATCTTCAAATAAGTTCATGTTGACATTTTTGATAACATGAGTATTATTTGTGTAATTTGGCGACATAGTCGCCCGCACCCAACTTTGTGTGCTTCGTGAACATAAAACGAATTGTGGTGCTATTCAGTTGGATGCTACGTAACTTAGAATACGAATATTATTTCATTTTTTCTTTGTTTGTTCCCACTTACAAGTTTTTGTTAAACGTTTTAAAATATTGCAAAAACGGTAATTTTGATGAATATAAAAATATTATTTTAATTACAATAGTTTTCTATCCATTTGCATTTTTTGCTAGCGGTATCAAGTTAGTATTCATTTTTTTTTTTTTTTTTTTTTTATTTAAAGTTTTTTAACCCCCTTAGGAAGTTATTTGCTTTTCTTAAATTTTCAATACATATTACTTCAATTTTTTATACATTACATTGATTTACATTTTACCTACATTTCAACTTTTACATTCAGTAAATTTCTCTGTTTCAACAATTCCATATATCTTATACTTTTATTTTACATAATGACAGAAATGCATAAATGTATTTCATACCGGTGCTATTGGGTTGTGCAAGGAATATTTTGACATCTAAGGGTAAAAATATTTTTATCTTATTCAATCTTTTGATTAGGTATTCCCTTTCCTCTTTATATATTGAACATTGCCATATTACATGATTTAGATCCTGATTATTGTATCCCCAATTACATGCTGGATCAGATATCAATTGACTCTAAATAATGAGGAGTTTAGACTGTAATGGCCAGCTCTACATCAGTTCACCATTGAAGCAAAATCTCTCAATGGATTTGCCATGAAACCAAGGTCTCTCAGCTTCTTTATAAAATGATGCAAATATTCCTTGCCTTTGATGTTTGCAGCTTGCTTAATACTATTAACCGTTTCCTTCATAGCACTGCTCTTAAAATATAATGAAAATCGGTATAAGGTATTTTTAAATTTGAAGGTTTCTTAGTTGTAGCAGTTTTTGCCAGCGAGTCAGCCATTTCATTTCCACTAATCCCTTTGTGTGCAGGTATCCAAATAATATTAACTTTAAAGTTATTGTCAGTATGAAATTCCTTTATCTTATTTTTTAAAATCTAGTAAATAGTAATTAGTTCTTATATTTACTGTCTTTTTCTAATGTTAATAACACACTAAGGAATCAGTGTAAATATCAACATCTCTGTCTTTGTGCTCAAGCTATGTCCATTGCATCTCTGATAGCTATACATTCAGCAGTGAAAATTGATGCATATGGATGCAGACTTCTAATTACGTGAACATTGATATCAGGACAGATACAAGCAGTTCCAACTGCTTTGGCATCCTTGACTTTACTTCCATCAGTGTAAATGGATATAGCTTGTGAATTTAGTACTGACTTTTGGAAGAATTCATTAGGATTCTTTGCATCCACTAACAATTTTCCATATTCTTTATCCAAGAATACCTGGTACATTAAAGTGTCTTAATTAGATTTATTACATAAAAATTTTACACGATCCTCAATTCTCATTAATTTGGATTCAGCCAGAAGTACATTAGTGGGATGTATTCCTGTATCCTAGGGCTAATCTAATCGCTGTATACTGTAATCTTTCTAATTTGTCCTTTAGTTGTTTTTGTTTGGGGTAATAAACAAACAGCCATATCTATTATAGATCTCACATAGCTCTTATAAAATGTAATAATGTAACAGGCTCAGCTCCCACCATTACCTCTGAGAAATTTAATGATATTCATTGCTTTACAACATTTTCTTGTATATACACTTATATGTGGCATAAAGTTTTCTGAAATCAAATATTAGACCTAGAAACCGAACAGATTCAGAAGATTTTATTCTGGAGCCTCCTACATTGATATCAATTTCCCCTGGGATATGTTTCTTTGATTGAAATGAATAAAAACAGTTTGTGATGTGAGCTCAGCCCTAACCTTAGTAGTTCTTTTTATAGTTTCAATTGCATTCTCCATTATTTGTTTATCACTACTTGGTCTTTTAGTTTTCATATATAAAGCTATATCATCAGCAAATTGAGATACTTTAATACACTCTGGAAGATCATTCATTATTTTAGATATGTACAATGTGAATAAAGTTGGACTCGACCTCCTCCTTGACCACACCTTTATAAACATTACGAAATTCACCCTCAACACGTTGTGTATAAATACCTCTTACTGGTCAAAAATTTATAAAACATTATCATGCGTTCAGGACATCCTATTTCAGCTATCTTTTCCCATAAGTAAGTCACTATTAACATTGTCAAAGGCTTCACTTACATCTAAAAAGCAGCAAGAACATCTTCTTTATGTAAAAGCATCTTCAACACATAAGTTCAGGGCAGTAATATTATCAGCAAGACAAACCTTGTCTAGACAGTTTGATTCTTTGCTATTATATTATTTTTTTCTAACCACCACTTTAACCTTTCAGTTATCATTTTGTCAAATAATTTACAAATGCATGATGTAAGAGCCAAGGGTCTTAGATTGTTACTATTTGGCTTCTCAATGAAATGAACATATATTTCCTTCCAACTGTTTGGGTATTTTTTTTTACTTATTAATGTATTCAGTTGTGCTTGGACCTCGACGCAGTGCACTTCAGAACTGCGCTCCCGCTGCTCCGTGGCAAAAATTGTGCGTGGTGTTAGTGAAACCAGTATTTTGGTAGTTTGAAACTGTGGTAATTACAAGTCGGAATACTGTATCCTCTTTGTATTAATAAGTGAAAAGGTTAATATAATTTGGCAGGCTAGAGGTGAACCCACACCTGGGCTCTGGCCTCGGACAAAGTGATAATCGTCAGACATGGGGGAAGCTAACGAAAGAAGAATATGTACCTAAAGCTGTTAAATATTAACTACAAGCTATTTATTATTCAACAGCAGGAACTACAAATTAATCATTTACGTCAACACTACAACAACTTCAGCATCCAAGGTAACCAAGAAAATGCCAACAACAGAAACAGCTACAGCAAGGACAGCCTTGAACCATGTATCAATCTATCACAAATGACGGGGCAGCAACCTCAACTTCAGTATTTCAGAGCAGTAGCTCTTCGTCACACACACTGCCCACAATTCCAAGAATCATCTTCTGTAAGTACTAATACCAATAATTATGGAAATGAACCCAAAAACCAATTAAAATTCCCCCTATAAATATTCACGCAGTTGATAATTATGCAAAACGATTAGAAGACATCAAAAATGTAGCCGAAAATGACTTCACAACTAAGCCAAACGAAGACGACTTCCGAAATTTAGAAACTTTTGTGATGAAGAAAGAATTCAATACTATTCATATAGATATCCCGATGAAATATTTATCGTGTATGTAAAGACTTCCGTCACTTACTCTGAAAAAGAAATCAGTGATGAACTAATACGGAACAGTTTACCTGTAATCAAAGTGTAGATTGTACAATAAAGAAAACCATTCAATCTGCTAGTGGACTTAACAGACAATAGAGAGGCTCGGAATGTATTCAACCAAAAAAGACTTTTATATAGTGTAGTTAGAGTTCAACAAAGAATGAAATCTAGAATTATAATGTGTAAGAAGTGTCAACGATATGGCCATTCACAAGCTAATTGTGGTTTCGAAGCCAGATGCGTCAAATGCGTAGGGAACCATTACTATTCCGAGTGTAGGAAATTAAAAGACGCACGCCCTCAATGCGTAAACTGCAACGAATTTCACGCATCTAAATATAGAGGTTGCACATATTATCAAAAACATGTAAATTCCTTTAAAAATTTTCCTTCAAATCTACACTTAAGCAAATCAATTAATTATAACTCCAATTTGTCAAAGACCACCCCTACCCTACCAATATTCTCCAACCAACAATTCCCATCACTACAACAACGTCCTTATTTAAAAGGTACTCAAACAAATACCGCATCTCCGAATATTAACTGGTCCAATATAATATCTTGGATTGTCTCCCAAGTTAGGAAGGCGATTATTCCCCAAGTACAAAATATGATCGATCCAATGGTTTCTTCATGCCCAAGTAATGGTAAATAAAAATGAAATCTATACTGAAATGTACCCATCCGTCTTGCTGCCCTCAAATTCGTGTAACCTGTTTCCGAATTTCTAATAAATATATGGCGCCAAATGGTTCGAAAATGAGCTTCCAAATTATATTTAATTATAACTCCGTTGCTGACTCAGTCGGCGGGTTCATTACTGAAATAATCGTGAATACTTAAGATTACTTAATTCGCCTCCCATACGAAGAAGCGTGGACTCTGAAATGCAAAATTTAAATATCCTACTGGATTGCACGTGACGGCAAATAATAATCAGCTTTCATCAATAGAAAATAACAAATTTATTTATAAATTTTAGTAACTTCTTTTAAAAAACAAAGTATAACATTCTTTTTGGTCATGACCTTTACTATAGCGCTATAGAACCTGTTATCCATGAAAATCGTGGGCGCTGCCCTGGTAAAGGATGTCTCCCCGTAGACTTCAGCAATGGGCCTCGCCCAATCTTCATTCTTGCTACCGACCAAATCCGTTACCTGTCGTTTCTTCTCATAAAATGTACACTGTTTATCCATTGGTTTTCAATCCCTATTCACCTGCTTGAATTGCTGCAAGTTCTAATACTCCTTATTGTTCATACCCTAAACAAAATTTTAAGTGCTGTTAAAATATTAGCATATAAGTTCACCAAGTTATAAATTACGTCCATGAAAATTATATAAGCCTCAGACCCGGGTTCCTATCATCGGAGACTAAGTTTGATTATCACTGTCCGCTTAATAAAATTTATAAGTCCCACTTTTGGCATTCACTGTTCACTTCTTATAAAACAATTTCTGAGTTCTATCTTTTGAATACTAACAACGACAAATTACTACGTCCGAACTCGCGTAAATTTTCAATGTTCAAATTAGCTGCTATGTATCTAGCACTCTGATCCGATCGCTATCGTGTCGAAAGCTCGAATGAATATTTTTGTATCCTTCCTCAACATGTCAACTTTCTTCATCTTTTACTCTCTTGTTTAAAACAAAATTATGCGATCTACCTCGCGACGTCATCTACGTAATTATTTTTGACCAATAACTAACTTTTTACATTCCCATGACACTTCCGATATATTAGAATGGCATTTTTCATGCATGTAACTAGACATCTCTTAAGTTTGTTTATATTTCTTCGTAGGCGAAACCATGGATGCTACTTATCGTCCGCTTTTGAACTAATGGGCATTGTTTATATGTTCCACTCCGGTACCATGGCAACCAGCATCTTTTTGCTAATAAAGTGTTATTTTAATGAAATTCGCTGAATTTCATATTGGTGACAATCTGCTATGTCACAATACTAATAAAAGTGAATTCAACGACATGTAATCGACATCGATTCCACAAAAATGAGTGTATGAATAGATACGAAATATTTACAGGCTCTTCTTCAGGATTTGACGCAGTGTGCTTGCAAAATTTGGTACAGATTAATACTACACAAATGTGGAAAATAAGTAATTTAAATAATATGCTGGTAGATACACCACGGCCGTTATGTTTTGCTTGTCGCTAAGTGACGGGTTCCTGATATTTTCCGCCAGAGGCCAGCAGTAGTGCGGTAGAATCACAGAGTAAGTATAGGGGGATGGCCGTGTGACCGATCTCCATGATAGTTGGCACATCTATCTGTTTTCATGGAGATTTTTTGCTGTTCATTTTTTGTAACTCCACTAGAAGGACCTGCAGCACAAGATGGCGCTTCAGTTAAATGCAATTCGTAATCACGGGAACCCAGCTTCATTATTGCTGGGCGTTGCCGTGTGACGCGGGGCGAGGCCGAGGAAGCCAGGAGCAATCAACAATGCAAGATAGTGAGAAGGGAGGGAGAGAAAGAAGGGGTGGGAAATGGAGAGAGGAATGGAAAAGTGAGAGGAAAGAGAAGGAAAAGAGAGGAGGCAAAGAAAGAGAAAAAAGATAAAGAGAAGGGAGAAAGTGGAAAAAGAAGGAGGAAAAGAGAAAGAAGAGGAAAGACAGAGGAGGGGGAAAGGGTAAATAAGAGAGAAGAGAGAAAATTATAGGGGGAAAGGATGAAAGCAGAAAGATAGAGAAGGGAAAAGAGAAAGAAGGGGAAGAGTAAAGGGAAAAAAGGGAGGGAAAAAGAGAGGTCGGGACAAGAGGAAGGAAAAAGGAGGAAAAGAGAGATGGAAAAAGAGGGAGAGAGAATGAGGGAAAAAGAGAGTGAAGGAAGAGAGAGCAGGACAACGTCTGCCGGGTTTTGCTAGTAAATAATATTTTAAATTTGAATGCCAATGGTTTAAAATGACAGGAAAATATGATGAGAGTATTCTTACACCAACATAATATAAAAATTGCGTACATCACAGAAACATACCTAGCGCCTGGCAACAGGTTTAATATTCCACGTTACAGCTCTTATCGCAACGATAGAGTGACCTCTAATATAGCCTCAGGCGGAGTAGCAATATTCTTGTCAAAAAAATTTTAAAAATCTTAAATTTTAAATCTTAAACATGAACAAATTCCGACTATTTTGCACTGTTCCGTGAAACGTAGTCATTTCTGTTGTTTCACAAAACGCATGAACTCCAACTAAATTTAGTGAGTGAACACTACAAGGTAAAAATCTGGCATGTTTATTCAGTAGTAATATTCGCGCTTGAACACCATGACTTACCTGCCATGTTATACCATTTTCACAGGAATGTTCCCTGCAGTCTGAAAGTTTAAGATCGTCTTGGCTTAATATATTTATAATTTTATCCGTAAGTCAATTGTCGGTTTTTTATCAATTTTTATAAACACTAAAAAAATCTCTTCCACCATACACTTTTCGTTATTTGTGTCTACATGACGTGCAATTTCTGACATTTGATTTTGGCGTGTGTTATCTGGAGTACAATCAAATGAGATTATATAATATTTTTCCTACAGGATCCTTACCACAATTTTAATTCTGACTGCTTATCCTAGTACAGAAATTATTTCGTTTTGTGTAGTTGGTGAGAAGAACGAAATACTTCCTTTCTCATAGAGGACACGTGTTCTTTCGTTTGTGGATTGTGTTTGAACAGAAGTTCTATAGTACTAAAAAATGTACCAGAGTTACGATGATCAAATTGTTCGACTCCTCCTCTGAGTGCCAGTTGTTTTTGGCACAAAACAGTAGTAGTCTCTTACTACATTTAGAATGTATCTCCACTTTTCTTTTTCTGCAGATATACCACATTGCTACTCGTTGTCTAAAGTTATACATTTAATCAGCTGCAATTCCATTTCTTTCCATTTTACATTTCATTTACGGTGTTTAGCAGTGTTCTCGTGTTCTCCTATTCTTGGATTTAAATGTGTCCAATGTCGAAAACATTTAGAAAAATGGTTTCATTCGTAACAGGGAAAACAAAAGAAAGAGTTGGCGTTTTCACTGTAAATGAGCCACTACCTCTCAATTTTTCCTTTATTTGACAAGGTCTTCTGAAACCATCCACTGAAAAAGGTTTGCCATCGTCAGTCATTGAAAGCCTAAAATACCGTCTTTTCCTTGTTCTGGTCCACGGTAAATGAGACGATACGGAACCTTGTCATATATCTTTGGCCATGACTAGGGTCATTATAATTTATGCACTTTGGCTTATGAAAATAAACGTCTTCCGAACCCATTTGATTTGGTACGTCTGAAAACAAAGTGATTGAAAACTATGCATATGATTTGACATGATGGTATAACTTAAATCTTTTGCGGCGGCACCTAACTTAATACTAGAATACTATATTAATTAATTCATATCATGATTATTTTTCTTCTGAAGCTGAGTCATTGTCAGTGTCACTGTTGTTATTTACTTCGTGTCTATCCACTGGAACATCACCGTCTTCTCTACAAGAAGGTGTGGCAGCAGGTTGTAAGTGCGATGTACTTGCCACGCTACATTTTTTCTGTATTTAACGATATCCATTTACTTAATGTGTGGGGAAAATGGTTTTGTTCTTCTTCACGTGCACCTCTGCTATTTCGGAACCAGACGGTATTTTCGGAGTTGGCCATCTAAATAAACAAACATACCAACTACGCTTGTCGACGAGTTCTGTTCTAACATTTTCAAACTATTACAGAGAACTGTGTTTGAACATGTTCAACGACTGTAACTCGAGGTATCTGATTTTAAAAATGTCTGATATAACAATCATTGACCATCTTTTTATAATGTATATTTTGCGTTAAAATGGTCCATTTGAATCTGATCAACTACTCGTATATACCTTCCTCTCGAGGTGACCGCTTTGCACATACTACTGATTAGGTAGAATAGTTTTTTAGGTCGTTTTTATACACTACATTTTTTACTCGTACGTTTTAGATCAACAAATTTAATGATGTTTTTTCGCATGACGCATTACACAGAAAGGAATACGTCAAGCCTATTCATTTCCATGCGACGGTAACGTCGCTCTAGCTGAAAAAGTGCCGAAATAGCTAGCGTGCAGTTTTAAATTTGTGTTACGATAGTATGTAAATGTTGGCAGAAAAGTAATTAAAAACAATTTTTGAGATATAAAAATGGAAGTTATTATTCGATGTGGATTTCATTCCCGCCCTTCAACTCGCTCGATTGCACTGAGTTGCCATTGCGACGGTAATAACAAACCTGTCACATTTGTGACCACATACAGAT
Organism: Teleogryllus oceanicus; assembly: GCA_964035755.1. Classification (NCBI taxonomy): domain Eukaryota; kingdom Metazoa; phylum Arthropoda; class Insecta; order Orthoptera; family Gryllidae; genus Teleogryllus; species Teleogryllus oceanicus. The sequence goes on from CAXIVR010000003.1 coordinate 11,903,020, forward strand.
GTAAATATTAATTTTATTGAAATTTACGATACTACCGAGTTATTTTCTCCTAATTTAAATTATATTTTATAAAATAAAAATTTCAGTAGTTTCAGTGTTATTAAATATTAATTTTTCTTCTAGATTCGATAAGTTAAAAAAAATTAACTATATAAATAATTTCAATTTATTTAAAACGAATTAAGTTTTTGAAACCTACTGAAAAAGATTTGCTAACAACTATAAAATTATTTTCAATCATAATATTTACACATTTCTGTTTTCATAAAATCAATCTTATTAAGTGCTTTGATTCAACTCTCAAATTCATTTATAGTAATTGAAAATATTAATTGTTAATAGTGTGACATACCAGACTGTCACACAATATTTTTATTGGGAATTAGGGACAAAAATTTATTAAATTCATTATAAAAAGTGTAAAATGTTGAGGGCATAGGCATGCAGGCAGGGCGTTCTTTAGCAACCAGGGAATCGGAAGTAAATAAACATAGCGTGGCAAGTAACGGACAGAAGATTGTGATATAAGGGCATGTAGGATTGGTGGTAAACTGGTAATGGGGTATGACGTAGAAGGAAACTGGATATTGTTTTGTAAAACAAGAGACAAGAATGTATGAAAGTTATCGAAGGTTAAACTTTGTAATATTGGAGAAAGGAGCGTGTACCGTACACATCGTACTGCAGAGGTTATTATAAATGATAGATGCGTGACTTGGTGGAATTTTGCGGGAATAATTGAGCAATGAGGACTTATAAATATTTTGTGGACGTAATTCTATTTGGGACTTTTGAATAATTCTGGCACCGGGGGTGCGCAATTCGGACTTGAAGAAAATACGGACGTGAGAGCAGGGAAGAGAGGCTCGAGACATATCTTGTAGTTTAGGGGATGAAATTTATATATATTGCTTTAAAAGTTGGAGGAATTAATTAGAAGAAATAGACTTTCGTGTATCGTGGATTAAGTAAAACGTGACAGTCTTGGAGTTAGTGCCCATCCGTGGCAAAGAATAGGGAAGTAAGTGAAACAATTAATAAGTTGAGGAGGACATCGACCCGGCAGCGGAGAGTTGAGAACAAGATACAAGAGAGAAGATTGGTCGGAGCGGTGGATTCTTCCTGGCCTCATTGTCCAAGAGCGCATGGATATCTAAAATAGTAAGAATAATAGCGCTATAGACAATTTTTACGATCGGTCATGACCAAGGTGACATTTCATGTTAAAAGGAATTAATCGATAAATAAATTTAAAACGTTCTCATTGTGAAAAAAAAGCTGATTATCATTTCTTTAGCATCTTTGCAATCCACAGTTTAATAATTTCTTTCCAGAAACAAATTTCAGATTCCTCGCTTCTTCCGTATGGAGAGCGGATCGAATGATCGTTTGCTAGGAAGAAAGTAAGTACCGGCGACGATTATTTTCGTAAGAACCCAACCGGCAGAGCTAGTAGGATAATTATTTCCCTTTAGATGTGTTTGCGGGAAATTTAAAATCGCAACCTTTTCCTGGCGCCCAAAAATTATACAAATTCGGAAATCGGTTGCAGAAATAATTTGACAGAAACGGAGAGCGTTTCTGTAGATCTAAGCGTTTCTGCGTTTCTAAGAACTTGTTTTTTTATTAATTGTTTACTTTAAATCCTTGTTTTTTTAGTTACCAATTGATAATTTTAAATGTATAGAAAAATACTTTCTTTCGAAAAAAAATTTAAAGCCGCCAGAAACCGACTAGAAGCGACTGACCAAGTCAAAATTTTTGACCAAAAATTAAATAACGGTCACAAATTGTTTTTTTAATTTTTATTTGGGTTTCAGAAAAAAATGGTGTGTTAAGTTCGGCGCGCCGTTGCTAATCTGTGCGCCTAACGTAATCAAGTGCAAGTTTGTTTTATGAGAGTTCTTTTCCTTTCTGTTTCAACTTTGTGTGCCTGTGCCCCAGCGGCCTGCCGGCTGTGGGTCTGTAAAGTGCATCGCCCTGCGGGTTGAGCCTCTGGCAGCCGCCCCTTGGCCAGCCCCTAGCCATGGCTGCACTTACGGTAGTAATGACCTTAGCAGTTTCTGCGCTCGGAATCTCTAATCAATGAGACCACTACGCACTATTTCTATACCCTCTGCAGTACGTGTCACATTCCATACTGAGGCTGCGTCCCTGGGACGCCCACTCGGATTTGTGTTATCTAAAAAAATAATTTAAAATAATATGACTAATTGGATGGAATTATGTAAAGGTTATATAAGAAACTTCTTGTTTGTTAAACCCACGGTGGTTTGGTTGAAGGCACAGAGTACGGTGCTGTACCAGCACGTATTCGAATGGGCTTTCAGTTCTCGTACAGCTCTCCTTTATGCACCGTGCTTATACATCTAGTGTCGCAGCTCATTCATCCAGGCAATGAATAGCCTTTAGGCAGGAATCAGTGGACATAGTGAACCATACGTTCGCACAGAGGATTATCTGCAATACTGGACATACTATGTCTCGTATGTGTCGTCTCTAATTTCATGCAGGAGTTGTGTGTGATTAAGCTGAGGGCTTACGACCTGTCAACCTCTTTTGAACTTGGAACAGAGATTCGAAATATAATTCATAATTCAGAAACAATCTGTCATTCACCATTTCATCGAAAAGAACAAACAGCGATAAAACAAACTTGTAAAATTTAATTTAGCTTTTCGTAAATTTGCACAAAAACATTGACGTAAAATGCAAATCTCTTTATAATTTGTTTATTATTTTTGAAGTTCAAATCTACTGTTTCACAAGCCTCTATGCCCGCAAATAGGTGGAAAGAAAAATGTTATTTATTCTTTTCTTCGTACAATTGCATATTTTCGATACCTAGACTACAAATTCTTGACCATATTGTTAAACTAATTTTTATTCCTCGCCGAAAATCCAAATACATAATCCAAATACCTTCGTGCTTCTGTTCCTTGAGTCCCATCGTCTTGGGTTTCCATTGGTTGATAGATTAAACGATGCCGAGGTAAAATAAGGTGTTTCTGAGTAGTTTTGAACAGAATGAGAAGAATGTTTGAAGGGGCTTACAAATCTTTAGCACAAAACAGAGAGTTGGTGAATATTAGAATTGTTCGAAACTTTCCCTTTCACAGCAGATTGCAGATTATGAGTTGGACGTGAATGGTGCGGAACATTTCTTAATGGCAATACAACTATCGTCAAGAAATTCTTCCACAAGTTCTGAAGAACATCCTTTGACTCCAATAGCTCTTCAAGGAAATCTGCTGTCTACTCTTCCGTGGGACTATTTTCTTACCATAAGAAATTATTTTGATACTCATAATATATATTAAAGCTACAAAGAGGCCGATTGTGATGTCCCTCTTAATCGGCCCCTAGTGAACAGTTTTAAACAAATTGGGTACTAAAAACGTTTAAAAAATTGGGAGTGGAGGAGATTATGTACTAAATAGATTGCAACTTTCCTTTATTAATAAAAAGCTACGAAATTTGCGTTCTTTAAAATCCTCGGGTAGAAACGGGAAGATGGCGTCATGCGCATTTTCGTAAATTGGCGGGAAATGGAAGAGTTAGATGACCGAGCGATTTCTTGCTTTGAGAACGTCTTGCGTTGTGAAACAATTGTAATTGTTACTACCGAGAAAATTACGGTTATTACAATTGTAAATATTTATTGAACTTTCTTATATACTAGCTGAACCCGTGTGATAACATCGCACAGAAGGAGAGCTGTAGAGAAGTTAACACATAAAGTACTGCATTTCCATGAACATTCATGTTTTTTTTTCCAACATTTTAAATGTATATGAATACTGCTTTGGCCTATAATAGCAAATACTTACTTATGAGATTACTAATCGTAATTGGACTACGGAAGGTTTGTAAATTTTTGTTATTTTGAACTGACAGGTAAAATTTATTGATAGACATGTTGGTTAATGGTACTGATTTAAAATATTATTGATAAAACAGAGATGGGGTGTATTTTATTTTATTTTGTTTAACTAAATATTTGTAAGTGCGATTAATTTTCTTAAGTTGTTAGCTGATAGTACTTAAATAGTAAGTATTTTCAGTGTTTGATTTATAGAATTTTTGGTGTCGGAACACCTTCCAAAAATATTTATTTAATAGAAATAGTTATAATATTTACATCATCATTTTAGTATTGTCTCGATGTGAATGTAATGATTATAAAAACAAATAAAAAATTAATGTTTATAATGATTTTTTATCGTTTTTAATTATATTTTTATCACTATAACATCCCGTACTACCCGAGCTGCATCCCAAGATGTCGCCGACTTACCTGTTTCCTCGCCTACTGACGCGTTCAGCATTGCCCGGCTGCTCAGCCTGTAATTGGAACTGGATCATGCGTGATTGTGGCCTTTGCATGCATTACGTCACTGAAAATCATTGTTTCATAACAATTAAACGTTAATTGACAATTTTAAACGTGAGGTGAATCCTCTGGTTAAATAGAATTTCATTCATCTAACTTATAACTAACTTATCTTAATACAGTCCCCTGTGGGTCATTATCCCTGTGGGGCGTTTACGCCCGTCAGGCAGGCCAGCGTAGGTCCGACGAGGCTCGGCGGTGGCGCGTGGGTAGGCATCTTCTAGGCGCTCAACGCGGCCCCGTGGTCGCGCGGCAGCGTTTTGGCGGCGTCCAGATGCCTCGGGCGCTAGCGGCGCCTTCGTCGATTGCCGGCAACACGGCCCAAAGAGGCGGTGATTGCGCCTTTGCCCGTGGCGAGTTCTGGCCGAAGTTCGGGCACTGTGACAGTCATGGGATGTCCCGCGACGCTCCAGGCGATAGTTCGCGTGCGGCCGGTCCAGTCAGCACAGGAGCGACCAGCGAGGTGGCGGCGACGACAGTCTTGCGTCTCGATGCGGCGTCTCGGGCATGCAGCAGCGTTTGGCGGCGTGGGCAAGCGTTCCCGCACGATCGTTTATGCGCCATTAACTTCATCGGAAAAGCACAAAGTCCGATCTCACGCACCCGTTTAAATCATTGAAAAGAAACGTTCGCGCTTCGTCCTGGCCAAAGCCAGAAACCCGTCTACTATCCGTTGCCAATATTGGAAGCCCCAGTACTCGTCCGTTGCCAAAGTTAGAAGAACGTCCTTACTCGTCCGTTGACAAAGTTAAAAGAAGGTTCCTGGGATGAGCACTCACCTCCAACGGGTGGCGAGATCACGTGGTCCTCCCCGACTCGATTTTCAACGATTCGACCCCCGAAATCACGCGGTGCGTTGTGCCCAGTCGCGGTGTCACCTACGACCGTTGCAAGTTTGCGTCTGGCGAATCTCGCTGACGTTGGGCGTTCTCGGAATCCCGGGGCTGGGTGGGTAACCACGCCTGTCGGCGTAGCGTACGTAAATTCCGATGAGTCACAGCGCACCCCGTCTGCGTCCCTCCGACACAATGGAGCGACGAGCCAGGTACGGTCCTTGCACGGCAGATATAGCTCTAGTACATCCTTCCTGGCCCTCAAACCTTGGAGGCTCACAATTTAAATGAAATAAAATTTATAATGTGCGTCGACACCTGACGCGCGCGACCGTACCCTTATATACGTTATTTGTTACGAAAGTTACGTTGCGAAAGTTGGGCGAACCAAAAATCGATGTTGCCAAGTGTTTGCCCTCCGTTTTTTCTTTGCTTTATTTTGTTTCCGAGTTACCGGAACAGTGTTGCCATCGGTGCCGCATTTTGACCCAGGGTTGTCAGGTTGAACGGAATTCTACTTTTTGGGCTGAAAACCACTCTCTTTCGCGACGGACAAAAATTGACTTTGTAAATCAATATTTCTTCTTGATTGTCAAAATATGTTTACAAATAAAAGTATCCAAAGTTTTTTATGACAATCATTTATTCAGTAATTTTACAACGTTTCGTAACTCGTTTTGTTGCATCTTCAGGTGCTAAACTTAATGAGGTAACGCTATCCCACTGAATTACCACATCAGCAGAACATTCAAGGAACCATACCGAAAAACCTCACTCTCTTTCTTACAAAAAAAACTGGTTTTGCGAGGGTCTGGGGTCTGGGTTTTGCTGGGAATTTTGTTGACGTCACCGGCGCGCCCCTCGCCAGACCCTCGCTAACAAAGACGGGCCGGATGCCTCGCTGCCTCTGCGCTCAGGTAACGGTAAATGGTCGCATTCTAGCCGCCCTGTGACGCCTATTTCCAACACACATTTTAACATGCGTTGTAAAATGAATTTTAAATAAATAATTAGTCGTTGCCACACGTGGGCGACTGTCCCATTACAATATATATATATATATATATATATATATATATATATATATATATATACTCCCAATTTGGTTAAAAATGTGTGAACTCTAGAGCTGCATCTAAATGTGCTTCTGAAAATTTCATGTTCTCACTAAATATCACGTATATACGAGTTATTCCTATGCTATTTCTCTCACCGTCACGTAAGTACGTCACCTATCTTAACCGTATCGTGTAGGTTCATGTCAACTCCATCAGATTAATGAGGAAAATATGCTTGATTTGCTACTTCGGACTTTATCAACCTAATGGGATAATGTAAAAGTTAGCCTGTTAAGTAGGATATTAGTCAGAGTCACACTTCATCCATACAATATGAAATGTGTAGACACATTCAAGGTGGACTATTTGTTTGGAGGTTGCGTTATTATTTTGCCATGAAAATCAATTCTCTTAAAATGTTTTATTGGGAAGATCGTTACACGCGTTCTGTGCAGTCGCCGATAGTAGCCTCCTTGCACTGTGGTTTACTGTGCATGCATTGGCTTGGAGGTACAGTGAGCCTGCAGCGGCCGAGTCCTCGCCCCAGCCTTTCCCCTCCCCCACTCCGCTCTGACGGCAAAGTAATTCCTGTTGGAGCCTGCCCCTAGGCTTCCCCAGGTACCCCGCGGGCTGCTCCTAACCCTGGGAAAACATGGTGTCCTGGTCCCACAGGGTGGAGCAGGGGCTCAGCCGCGTGAAGAAAAAACAGCGACGGAAGGAACTACAGGAAGATACTATGAAGTAATCAGGGCGATCGGACGACGAAGAAGATAGAAAAATAGAAGATAGCATAAAATCAGTATCATAGTATTAACTCTGTGTCGGGAAGTGCTGTCGTATATTGTTTTATTAGGCAAGCTGCTTGACTTCTAAGCGTTACGCTTTGCCTGTTACAGAGACCTTGCAATTGACATGCCGCATTAAATGTTAGCTGGAACACTGAGAGCAAGGACAAGGTGGAAAAGAGAAGACGAAGACGAAGTGGGAATGTAAGAGAATTGAATGACTGTTTAGTGTTTTCAGGCGCGTTATTTGCCAAGGTTATTAGTCCCATACGTGTGCGTATATTTTATCGCGGGAGGTGATGTACTTCCCCGCTGGATGGCGAGATGTGGAGCTGACCACATCAGGTTACAGAGTTTTCCCCAAATAGGTATTTCCCGTAAGCAGGACATCGCTTCAACCGGGACAAGCTCTAAGTGTCCGATTTCCCGATCAGTGCGATCAGTGCAAGTAAATGTATGTATGTGTAAGTAATGGTGAGGGTAGGACGAGAAATAGGAAGCTAAGATTGCGGGCAGTCCATGGCCCGTTTGTTAGGATACTGCTCTGGCCTTCATTTTATGTTGACCGGAGAAACCACGGAAAACTACCGATCAGAGCATCCGGCATCTAGAATTATCCTTCAGACATTGGCTTTTTAGCTAGTGTAAAAAACTTGCCACTTTCGGATTTCGAACCTTGCGATTGCCCGGTCAGAGGGACAACAATGACATGCGTTGATGCCCTGAATCAGCTAAGTCGGTATGAAGAAGAAGACGGAAGAAGTTTTGCTTTAGCCGAATATAGTGTAATATACCGGCATAACAGCGGAACGCGAAAATCTAGGATACGAAGTAACTTTATTTTAATGTTAAAGCACGATTTACAAATTATATTAGTGTATTCATGTAACGTCAAAACAGTTAAAGCAGAGTGACGTGCTATGCGGAGAATTGCAATGTTTGCACTGCTTCTTGAATTCTGGAATCTCTCCCCTATAACTAGTATGCGTATTAAACTTGTAACCGCCCATATGTCGGTTCCATTGATTTTTGAGAAGCACCCCAGAGTATCAAGACACGACAAGTTGCAATTATAGTGTTATCGAATTGCAAGAGAACGCGACAGCAGTAAATGGTATCCCTTGCGAGAATTGATTAAAGTTTCTGAACGCACTTGCGTAGAATGGAACGACAACCAATCAAAAATCACCTTTGAAAATATCAGCAGTAGCGCAAAGCACCGCTACGAAAAGCTCTCTCTTTTGCTGCCGACCACCGATCTGGACGCACCGCAATTGTTCGTGTTGGACGGAGAGGAGAATTCGCCGTATTTAAGATAAGAAGCTTGAAAAACGTAATTCGTCTCATCATGTTAAAATAACGATACCATGTATGAGAGAATTGGGAATTTTAAATCTTGAATATTCTGATAAATTCACGTGAACGCATTACGTAGAAATATACTATTATTCTATCAACGAAGAAATAATATATTTCAACTTTCAAGAACGTACACTGAAGTAGAAAGCATGTGCTATAGGAAATGTTTCTTTCTATTTCCAGATTTTTTGGCTTTCGTCTTGGCTTACTACGTAAGAAATTCATTACGCGGAGATAATGCAGTCATATTGTATAAAATTAGAAGGACTGTGGTAGCGATTCACCAGAGGACGTGTTCGCCGAAGCAAGGGGTTGCCACGACCTTGAAAGGATCTGGGTCGCCGTCGCCGCTCCAAGCTGTGGAAATATTTCTTCGAGACGACGTGTCGTAAGTTAGAAAACTTCACTAGAAATTCTCAAGAAAAGAACTGTTTAAAGAAGCTAGAATTATTATATAGAGATAGAATACACCTCACTTTCAGACGAAGATAGTCCAGTAATTATATTAAAATCATTTAGACGTAATCTTTTACAATATTAGTCGTAAAAGGAAGCCAGATAGCTAATTCCTGTAAATCATTGTAAAAAATCATTGTAATTTTTTTATTTTTCTATTAACTTTTTTTTTATGTGCGTTTTCAATTTATAGTTTAATCGTTTTCAAATTGTTCAAAACCAATAATTAGTAAAAGAGTTATTATTAATTGTACGTTCATTGCATAACGAAATTTTCTGTCTTTGCTGGCTAAATTGTACAAAGTAATAATCTACGTGAAAGTGAAACAACATCTTGTACATATTTCATTCACTATTCAAGTGACAATTTCTTCGAAGGTGTATGTAAAGGGTATTTTGGTATATGATTCTTTTTCAGTAGTTTGTGTTTCCATGTATTACTGTCTTGTGTACAGTTATTTTATTGTGTTTTTTTGTGAAGTGAAGGGTAATATTATTTTATGTAAAGTGTTTATGCAAGTGTTAAAATACAACTGCAGTTGTTAGGTAATTACGTAATTGCTAAACGTAGAGCAAGTGATAGAATATTTCAATGCAATATGTAAATGCTAGATAAAATTGTATTCATATATTTAACTGAATATATCTAGAACTCTGTTCATAGTTAAAAGATTAACTTGCCTATGTTTCTTTTAGTACAAAAAAGCAGGTTAAAAGACGAATTCTCTTCTGTAGGGCAGTAATAAATTGAATTTGGAACTAAAAAACACATTTCTTTACTTCAAGAAATTTTGATCGCTCGTTACTGAATTTTCATTTGTAAAAGTCAGAATTTACTACTCTTCCGACAATCGAAATAAACGTAGGTATGCACCACAGACGCATCGTTTGAATTGGTTGGGTTTGGATTATATTAGCATTATTTCTAATATTTTACATGAAAGCAAGATTGAAAATAGTGATCACTTAAGTTTGTACGAAAGCTCGATAAATTCAATTTTATCTGAAAGTGATTAACGTTATGGTGCAGTATCACGGATGTTTTTGCTGCAGCTGACTGCTGTTGCTATGTATTTGCTCAGCAATTATTTCAAATCAAATCGTTGTTCCAAAGTTATCATCTTCAATCCTAATAATTGTTACTTAAGTATTTCACTCTGACTTTTTTTTTTTTTACAGGCGTATGAACAATGTATTTTAAATTTTTTAAGGACAATAATTTTGATACGAATTATTAACATTTCAGAGTAACTAGTCGCAATTTTCAGTATTAAAAAGATTCGAAGTAGGGTAATACCATAATTGAATTATTTATTGAACAAATGTATCTTCTTCGCGCTAATTCTCTTTTATGTGACGCACATTTTGACAGACAATGATGAAAATTAAAGTACTAGCCGTTAATACTATCAGCACCAAACTCCGTTAATATCAAAGGAACACAAACAAACATACGTACAAAAAATTTTAATGACTCTCGTCCTTTAAGGATGAGGATAATGCCCATCGTCAATGAATGACAATAAAAACAAATGAGTTGAAAACTATATATATATATATATATATATATATATATATATATATATATATATATAGTGATGTCATGGGATTAGACAACCCAAACCGCCACCATCGGCTACGAAAAGAAGCTCACGAACAAAGAGGAGTCGGGTACGCGGCGGAGTGATTGCTGGTAAACGCGCCATCTGTCCACAGCTTTTCTAACTATCACGCCCGAACTAGTGAATAATGTTTTTCCGGGAGGCCACGAAAAGAGGATAATATTCACCCCTCCAAAATTTCCCCAGGCGCGAGTACCATAAGTATCGCGACGCGCCTCAGAGGAGCCCTCTATGATTGCAGCAGCGACGGCGACTAGACTGAGCTCTCTTTGATTGGAGCAGCGACGGTGACTAGACTGAGTTCTGAAGGCGAGTGTAACTTGATAGAATAGGAGTTTATTTTAATTTGGTAGTTAAAAGTTAGCTTGAGAAGAGCGTCTTCGAAAGTGATGTAATTGAGAAGTGTAGTGCACGAACATTCTTCGCATTAACATTTACAATATTTGAGAGAGCAACTGAAGTGACTGTTTGACTTCGAAATTATTTCAAATTTGTGAAATTCGCGCAGAAGGACATTAACTAAATCCAGCATCTCATATTGCACGCTGAGACCACACACGCACAAAGTGTGGTAGGTAGGCCGAGCATTTAAAGCGTAACTTCAGCCACATTAATTATTCGAGGCTGGAAGCGCGAACAAACTTGTACGAGGCGCGGTAGAAGAAGAAGGACGACCACAGGAAGAGAGAAAGATTTGGACTGGAACGAGAATCGTACGAGTCCGGAGAACGGGAGAAGGGTGTGGAAATTGTAAGCATAGCGGAGTCCAGATTTCGAGGGAAGGAAACTGGTAACGTCGTGAGACAGCAAGCGAAGACGGTGGCGATGAGGGACGAGCGGCAGAAAATCCCCAAGGTTACCTACGGGCGAGCAATGCGGAGCTGTTGAGGTAAAAGAACTGGTAACTTTTATGCGGCAATCAGTTGGAGAAAGAGACTAGCAGTAACTACACAACAATTCGTGTTTAAAGTGGGTGAAAAGTTCAGAATAGGTGGGAGAAGTATTCCGAACGATGTGAGTGGCCGTTTCAAGTTCATTTATTGCGTGTTATTGAATTCATTTAAAGAAGCCATACTTTGTACAAGTTTACTTAAATAATTCATGATGTTCACATGTTTTACAGTTGATGTTATCTGGAAAAGTCAGTTCATTGTATTGTCTTAAAAGTAATGTGTATGTTACGTTTTATTGTTACGCCTTGTTTTTGTTGGTTTTTTCAGTGACCAACTACTTAAAGTGCATTATCCTGTTATATAATTGTGTCACTGTAATTTTTTATTGAATATATGCTCATTTTATTCGTATTTTATCTGATTCATTGTATCAAGGGTTCAGACCTTTCTCATACCCAAAAGATCCTGCTTCCTGAGAAGTTTAAGTTCGCTTCACGAGCATTCATACTATCACGCCCACACCACGTGTTAAAGGTAGAAGGTGGGTGTGTTAGATATATATATATATATATATATATATATATATATATATATATATATATTCTTTTTTACTTCTTCTCCCTTACTTCGTTAGAACAGAAGGTTTTGCAATCGTATCCCCGAAAAAGGAGATGTTTCGACAGAAAAACACTTATTGGCAGGGTTTGGAAACCAAAAAATGGATCTTGTTTCTCTATACAGTAAATTGCTTTTTCTGAAAAGTTGTGTAGTCTGAATTCATGTTTGTGGGTTCTTGACATCGAAAAACTGATCGACGACAAAAAATCTATCCGTCCATCCCTCCGTTTCTCTGTCTGTGGTCAATGCTTGCGCCTAAATTCTTCAGCCGATTTTTTTTCGAAAATCGATATTCCTCCATCGAGTTAAATAGACTCGATGCCCTCTGAGTTTAAAGTGGATATCTTGATTTTCGGGGTACATGAAGCCTCTACACAATTCTCAAAATGTTCTCAGAAATAGCTCCAAAATTATTCTTTGTCCTCGGATAGCGTAAAGGGGCTTAAGAAATGGTGCAGTTCTAATTTTCGTTGACATCCAAGATTTTTCGGATTTTCAAAGTTTCAGAATTTTTTCGTTTAATATATTAAACTACAATATTGAAGTTAGAAATGTTTTCGCAATGAAATCTCTTCGGTAGAGATATTTTGAAACAACCCATGTACAACTTTTCGAAAACAATAGTAATTTTCACGTAATTTTGCGGGAAATATTGGATATTTTAAACAAAAATGTTTCAAAAAACTTTCCAATTTTTATTATATTTTCTCCTCATAAAGGACGATAAAAAACGTTTATTTCTAGCAAACTCTCTGTATTTTTTAATATTGCAATACTACGTATAACAGAACAACATCGGTTCTAAAAAAAAACAGATCGTCATTGTCAAAGTTTTGAAAAAGACGAACGGCTATCGCGTAATTTCTGTTTGAAATTAAAGTAATTTATAAAAAATCTTGAAAATCGTTCCAAAATTTTTCCTTAACTTTTCCCCAGATAAAGCAAGCAACCCTTAAAATAATAGCGTAAGTCTCATTTTACTTGGACATCACTCAGTGGAAATAAAGGGAGAGAAGTAGGTTTTTAAACGTCAGTAAAAGAGAGTACGTCAGAGCGACAGCGTGGAGTAGCGGTAATACGCATGGCATGTTAACTCAATGGATCTGAGCCCGAGTCTCGACGCAGAAAAATAATTTTTCTGGTTGAAAACTCTTTGTAGGATAATCCTGAAACATTATTAACTAGGTACAATAAATGTATTACTCATCTAATATTAGCATATATCACAATTTTGAATAATTATGTATCAATATTTGTATAATTACCATTTTTACTTCAGGTCTCTCGGATATATGCACCGTTCTCATGATTCTTCCTTCCCCCATTTCCTTCCTGCACTTCCTGGTTTTCTTTTCCACACATTAGTTTCATATACCACGCTGTGCCAAGGCCGCTGTGCCATGGTATTTCCACATACTCCTTCCTGCATTTCCTGGCTTTCATTTCCACACATTAAAATTTTAAATCTGACACTTAAGTACGTTACTACTCATAACAAATGTTTCTTTTTTGTTACTTTTTGTGAAATATTTAATAGTCTACTACGTGGATTACATTTTCTACGTAGTCTTGAAGTAAAAAGAGACATGAAGAGTACATGTGAATTACATATAGAAAACACGCGTAGATGTAAAATCATAGTCTACAGAACAATTCTGGTTATATGTAAAGACTACATCATTCCATTAAATACACAAATAAGCTTCACGAACCTAGATGGTTACCTCCGAGTTTGAATAGCACCCAACTGAAACTTGTCTATGAAATATTTTGTTTGTCGGTCTGGAATGTTGCAACTCCGGGCAATTTTTTTACAAACTTTACCCGATTATTGAATGTTCTGATCCTCAAAGTTTTTTGGCGTTTATCGGCTTACTGTTTTTACAAAAATGTTTCCTGTCTCTAAAATAAACCACAACAAAACAGTTTGTTGAGCGTATGTAATCCTAACGAAAATAATATTAAATGAAAAAATATGCTAGTTCTGTTCTATAAATTTGTATCACTTGAGTCGTCCAAATAAAATATATTTGATTAAAATGTGCTCATATAATGTAATAAGATTCTTGTCAGGCAAATATGGAAACTAAAACGTTTTTACTGTCAGTTCGTAACATGAAAGTACGTATTTTCGTTAAGCAAATTCCTAACTGTTCACAAATTTTGTATGCCACTAAAATGCAATTATTAATTTCGACGCCTTTATAGATACATATTGAACAATCTGAAATAAAACTTTGGAGAAGGTGGGATAAAAATTATTGTGCTCATTAAGAGTACTCGCTGAATTAATTTTCTACTTCTGGCAAATTTTTAACCCTTCACTTTTAACGAAGGAGTCATGTATTTATTACAAGATACTTAATTTTAATATTTACATTTTATCAATAATAAAAAATAAAATATTTAAACAAATATTTTTCAGAACAAATATATGTTACGCGTTGATTTTCTCCCACCATTCTGTGAACTTTTTGTTTTTTACAGGTTTATTTGCATCCCCTGGCGAACTATCCAAGTCCGCTGAAAGTCGCGTTTTCCAGATTGGAAGATCAGTTGGGTGAGTTCACATATTGTCTTTTCCGATGTTTTCTGTTGCTGAAAGCATATAGTCGAATAAGATGGTCAAAAGTGCCTCCAAATAAATCGATAATGCCGATGCTTATATAAAAGAGAATAATAAATGACGTACGTTTCCCAAATAATGTCTCCTAGGGACAATCTGTCGCACAGATACGAGAAACATGTTTTTCATGTTTTAATTTTTTCTCACCTTCTAATGCATGTATCAGGTTGAAAAAAGTAAAGAGACGTGAAAACAGTGGAATTAGAAGTTATTTTTGTCAATCACTTTTGACGCTGAATTCAAATAGAAAAAAATTAATTGATTTTCACGTGATAACCTTGGAGTACTGTCTTAGTTCTTTTTCCTACAATGTGTCTTATAACATATATTTTTTCAGATTTTTAAATTAGGTGCACGAAATAAATTAAAACCAATTTAATCAGTTCAAAAATTAAAAATTCGCGCCAAACGCGATTGGAAAAAACGTTTTTACCAATATGTAAACAGATTCAATCACTATATATGAACTCGAAATCTTGAGTTACATCTTTTATGCACCAAACTAAATTGCAATATCCATGGCGGAAAGGGAAGGGTGGCCTCTTGCGCATCCGACTTCAGCCAATGAGTTTCAGGCAGCAGTGTGCGACATAATATTTGCGTGAGTTGTAAATGACAAAATTATCACAGTTAAAGGCCAATGACACAGAAAATGATAAGCACTTTATTTTAAATATTGCATTTTTTCAATTCACCTTCATGTGTTATTTTTGGTTGGTCACCGTTGAAAATTGTCACTTTATGCCACTTTCAAAAACGTTTCTCAACACTTCTTGCTCTCCATTGAACATTGCGGCAACGTCGAGTCCTCTTTTCAAACAAAGTACGTCCGTACGTCACGTTTTTCAACCTATTGTGGTCACATGGTTCGTGACACAAACTGGTGCTGCGCAGAACGAGCAAAGATTGGTGCATCGGTGGAGCCCACCTATCTCTTTCCATCGTGGAGGAATATCGGGAATGAAACGATATTATTTTCAACGTACGAACGGTACTCGTTGTTTGGGATACTTTTTCCACTTAGCTACGATCATTTCTAATTTGGCACATGCTAGTTACTTGGGGAAAATTGATAAATCGTCAGAAATTTTTAGTAGATTGTTTATAAATGAACGCCTGATCCCAGTTATTGAAGACAGTGACAATGATTAATTGTCTATGATTGTGTAATTGTCAATGATTAATAATTGAAATGATTGAAGGCGTTTTCATTGTCTACAATAGTACAACAATACTATTCTTGACAATGACAACGCCTTCAATCATTTCAATTATGTAAATGTCAACTACACCTCACCACTGAATCAGCGATTAATAAATCTACAACTGAGTAATATGATTTATATTATAAACATGAAGGATTAATATACATAAATTCCAGTAATTTGATTTGTGTTAGAAGCAATACATAAATCTAAAAACAAAAGAGGTTTGATGATTTTTATTTCAAGAATATAAATATTTTCAACATAAAAACAAATATTTGTCAGCAAAACGGTGTAAGAAATGTACTACATATTAAAGGTGAGAACACTTATAAAATATTACATTTGTGTAATTTTTGAAAAAACAAAGGAATATACCAAAATGAACTTCACGTCATAATAAACAGTGCAATTGGCACTATTGATTGGAAAAGTTTGAAGTCATTTTTGACAAAATGGCGTTTCAGCGTTTCTAAGAATGTGGAATTTTGAGTTCATTTTCCCATATTACTGATGAGTTTTCGAGAATCTTTATACATTACTTAAAGCACATGTACTGATAAATATAATAATATGAACCAATTGCTGCTAATGTATATATTAAGAATGTTGGTAGGGATGTCAAAATAATTACATTTTTGTAATTTTGAAAAACAAAAACAAAAGAATAGAGCGATATGGCGTATATGTCACCTTATAGAATATACTTAGCACTATCCGTACCAAAAGTTTAAAGCAAAATTTTGGAGCCTTTTTTGAGAGATTCCTCTTTTTAGTGTTATTTTTTAATATTGACACGTATTGCACGCCATATTGCGCGAAAACTACTAAAATTTTCAAAAAAATGTTCATGACCTTAATGAAAGAACTATCTGGAGAAAAAACATACAATAATAAAAGAAACTCTATCTCAAATTTTGTAGTTGTAGCAAGAAGTCGAAAAAATTCAAATTGCTGCAATTATCAAAAATTGAGTTAACCGTGAAAATCAGACCTATGCCACCTTTATAAGTTCATTTTACTCCATTATTACAAGAAATTGAAAGAAAAAATTTGGTTAAATGTTTTTGAAAAAATATTGAAAAGTCCTTGGGGCTTCATGTAAAGTACCCCCAAATTTTAAAGAATGTTTTACAAAATTTCAGAGCTTGAACTAGAGCCAGATGGACAGGGGTTTCTTTAATTTGAAAAAAAAATTCTACGCATGGATTAGGTGCTAGTAGTCTTCACAAACGGACAGGCGGACGGACGGATGGACAGGCGGACAGAGGGACTGTCGGACTTTTCGGTATCAAGATCCCACAAAATATGGATTCTGGCAACACCATCTGTTAGAGGATTTTATTATTAATTTAGCAACTGGATTTATCCACTTTTTCGTTATGAGGGCTCGGCAATAAATTTTTTTCTGCAAAACATTCGCCGTTTTTTCGCGCAGCAATACATAACTTTCTCTATATTACGTATATTACTCCGTATATACGAGCGTATAAGAGAATGTAAAAAGCAACAATTTTGAAATCACTGAGAGACCCACCGATTTTATTAGTATAGATGTGTATATGTGCCCAAAAATATTGCACTTAGAAATGAATTTTACTACACAAAAAGAAAATAATGGAGGTGAATTAATTATTATTTTCATTATTATTATTATTATTATTATTATTATTATTATTATTATTATTATATTAGAATGATAAAATCGTATTTTTGTCTTCATTATTCAATTAATTTGAATGAAATGTACGTTTCTCTATTTATTTTTATGTTAAACACAGAATAGCATGGTCGTGTCTTCCATGTTATTGTCAACGGAAAACGGAAGTGTTTTTCTTCGCCCTCATTTTTCACCCTCGCCTTGTCTCATATTTTGAAGCATTCGAGTTCATTTTCTGTAAGACGTCCCTTCGGACTCCTTCCTGTGTCCCTCCGAAAAGCACCTCCTTTGATCTCGTCCTCCGCCATAGAGCAACTCCGTCGACTTCTTTCGGGCCATATTTTCCTTACCAACCTCGTGGTCTGAAATTTTATTACCTCCCTGTTCCGTACAACTGAGACGAGTATATCACAAAGTTAGATCCTCTAAGAAAACTTCTCAAAATGAACAGTCTTTTGTAAAGGATAAATAGAACAATACCCCACAGGAGCTTGTTGGTAATGCAGAAATCTTCAGTTTGGTAATATATTTCCGTGATACACCAACGAGGTGAGCTAGAGAAGATCAAAAGATCGTGAAGTAAAAAAAAATATGTCTGGACTTTGAAGTTGGGGTCTTCGAAATTACATTTCCAAGGAAGAACAAATAAAATGATATCTGTATTAAATCAAAAGATTTTATACAGATATTATTCGCCGATTATTATTACAGATAATATATATTACTGTATTCGCCTTCGTGTAACTATTTCTATCTTTAAGTTTTTACAATAATTCTTACTTATTCATGCTTGTCATTTTTGTGGTTTAATTTCTCCAGTGAGTGCATTTACAAAGTTCCAATTTTATATAAAGAATATATGTAAATGCTGTGTAAATTATTTATTGAAAACGAATTTGAAATTGTGTTTTGTAGTCCTGAAAAAATATGAATGCCCTGAGTAAGACATCGGCACACAAATATTTCAAAGAGTAAACTTAATTTTTATTTATTTAGTAGTGATTCAATGAGATAGTGAATATTTAATGATCTCTACGAAAATTTTGTACAAATAATTTTATTTGAGAGAAATGTTGAATTTCAAAGAATTCTAAAAATAGAATGCATTTGAATGCGGGTGGTATTTTTTAAAGAATGTAGAAAATTAATTGGGTTAATTTGCAGCTGTAGATCTTTTGAAATTTCTGCATATTTATTCTAAGATTCTTGCTCACGAAAATGCAGTCTCTCTCCTTCGGACCTTTTGAGAAAGGAATAATAAGCGCTGGATCTAGTATTGTCACCATAGACCTGCACAGAGCTTATGCTGCCTGAGAATACCTCAGTGGTTTTAAAAAAGGAAAAATTATAATTTTTAACAGAAAAATAAGATGAATTTGAATGTTCGTAAAAAACGTTTCCTACGCAATAATCCTGCAACTTTGAATTTTCAAACACGAAGGGATGGAATCGATCTCAGAGGACGAAAAAATGTTTGTTGCATCAAAACTAAATGATAATTATTACATAATTGCTTTTTATAATGGTTTTTAAGCTGAACTACTTAATTGCGTTTTACAATGGAGGTCAATTAAGAAAAGTCACAGAAAAATCAAGTCACGTCACAGAAAACAAAATTGCGAGGTCACACAAGGAAAGTTTTCGCTTAAGAAACGAAACCTTCATTCACCTCTAAAATAAGACATTTGCTTAAAATACTATAGCAAGATGGTATGCAGTCCTTTTTACTACCGCAATCTCACTCTATCAAAGAAATGCACTAGCGTTCATGTTAGCGAACGTACGATACTTTCCGTAGCGTTTGGCTACATTGGGAATAATCATAACAACTGCGAATCGCCATTCATCCGTCTAATTCTGTCTCTTGCAATATTAACAGGATTCAATATTTTTTAAATAACAGTAATAACACGTAATGTGTAATGACATGCAACATGTAATACACGTACAAGGAACGCCTCATCCCTGCACTTTCTATGACAAATGTACATTCAAATAAATTAATCTGTTAGAATGTTTTTTGCAGAACCATTGTTTATTCTCTCTACCTCGTGTTAGTTGAAATTATACCATCTTAATCCTAGTTGTACTCTCTCAAGTAAATGTGTAGGTTATGGAAAGCTTAAAATGAATAATCCATTCTCACAGGAATGTCCGTGAATGTATATCATAACCAGTGATGGTATAATTTAACACAACACTTTCACTTCCATTATATTCCATACACAATATTCAAAATCTAAAACGAGTCACTTAGTCACCTTAAGTCATTTTTGTTTTCTGAGCGGCATCCGCATGTTGGTGAGTTCATGTTGGTTTTGGCGCAGGCTAGAACATCGCATGGCATTGCGGCGCCCCCTCCAGTGGCACACAGAGGTCGAGAATTATGACATCAAAGATGGCAGCAGCGACTTGGAATCCGTCGTCACAGCTCCGCGAGTCTCGCCTCCCCCACACTATCGGCGGCACCAGAAGAGCCTTGCAGACGATTGGGGCGGACGCAGCGACTCACAAGGCTACGGCCCCACTCCTGAGTCCCCCTCCGCGCCCTCGCCCTCGCTCGCGCCCCTGGCTGCGTCGTCGGCGTCGTCTGGGCCGCGCCGCCGCTGCGCGCGCACGAGGCGTGCTACAGCAGCAACGAGGTGCTGCTGGTCATCGGCGTCACGTGCGCCGTCAACTTCGCCTTCATCCTGCTCGTCGTCTCCCTCGTCCACCTCTGCAACCGAGGCGCCTCCAAGACCATCCATATCACTTCTGAGTAAGTTCACCAGTGTTAATGATTAATGAAAAAGTTTGAGAAAATGAAATAATAGGTACTTTGTTGGTACCACAGAATAGCCGCTATATCTCTGTGACAGCAACATTGTCTCTGCAGAACAGTTGACCGGGAAGCCCTAAGTTGAGAGTCATATAGCGGCGGATTTTCGATCCTACCTATATGAATAGACCAAATTCAACCATTAACAGAACCAGTGTTTTTGAGGGAGTCTGATCTGATCGGTAGTTTTCCTTGGTTTCTCCCACGAATCGTAGAAGAATGCGATGCAGTGACTGAATGGGCCAGGAACCGTGCACGATTTCTCCTACCACGTGCTTGTCCCTTCCTCTCTACTGACCCACACGCACACATACTTTCAAGTTGCACACTACCATCTACGTTGCAAACCAGTCGGAAGCTTAGTATTTGCTCCGACTGTGGAGGTGTTCTGCTAGGGGAGATACCTAGAGAGGAAAACCCCAAGTCGAAGTCGACCTGTAGGTGGTAGTCGAATCTCACGTTCTGACGTGGAAGAACACCCCTACCTCTCGTAGTTATAACATTCACTGGTTACCCAATTGTGTGACGCGACTCCCCCTGCCCGCAGGTGTGAGTGGCGGTCGTCGCCGGCGGAGGAGCTGCGGGGCGAGGGGCGCGGGTGGCGCGGGGGCGCGTACGAGCGCGTGCAGGAGTACGTGACCCCCCGGCCCCCCGGAAGACGGGCGGCTCCCGGCCTCCGGCCCCCCCGCCGCTCCGGCCCCGACCCCTTGCGCGGCGCGAGCTCCATGGAGGAGCTGCTCTTCCGCGACTGACGGCTCAACCGGTACGACTCTACTCTTTTTACTTTCTCCATCTTACGAATGTAAGAAATGTGTTTTTGGACACAAAAACTCTTTATGTCGGGCCCCGGTAATGAAAAATGGATAAATCCTGTTCCTATATATCGTAAACTAGCAGAACTCGGTAGACGTCCTGCTTTCTCTCTCTCTCTCTCTCTCTCTCTCTCTCTCTCTCTCTCTCTCTCTCTCTCTCTCTTTCTCTCTCTCCTTTACCTCTCTCTTTTCCCCTTTCTCTTTTCCTCCTTTTCCTCTTTTTTTCGCTTCCTTCTTCTCTCTTTTCCTATTTCTAACCAATGCAGAGGGAAATAAATTTAGGAAGGAAGGTAAGGAAGGTAATTAATTTAATTTAGAACTAACAAACATACTTTTTACTTTAAAAAATTTTGATCGTTGATTATCGTATGTTTCATCTGTAAAAGTTAGAAATGACTACTGTTCTAGGCTACCAAAATCAACGCAGGTCCTTCGTTTGAATTGGATGGGTTTGGATTATGTTAGCATTATTTGTAATATTTTACATGAAAACAATTGATTATCATAAATTTGTACGAACATTTTAACTTCAAGTTCATATTACTACTTATGCTGCCATGGAGAATAATGCAGCAATTGAAATTTGAGAAGTTCATTGTTGAACGGCGGCAAGATAAGGTAACGAAATGCGAAATTCTTTTGAATTCTTCTCTTCGTTAAACGTTGACACGGAACCATTATGTGACTTTGTTTTATTTATTTATATTTTTAGTAAACGTGAAAAACAGAAAAACTGAGTGTGACGTTCTATCGAGATAAATGTGTTCTGTGAACTGTTTTTTAAAATTCTGGTATTCCTGCCCCAATTTACACACATGTTGAATTCTGAATGCAGATGAAACGAAACGTTTAATGTCTATTAGTAATGAGAATTTGAGAATTTTCTTAGGTGTGAAAATTTAACTTCATTTAAAATAAAATTAAACATTTAAGAACGAACTTGAAATATCTTGGAGACACTGCTTACATAAGTAAAATAACTCGTTATAAACCTGCTTTTGCTTAGTTGACATGCAGTACAGTATTATTACATAACCGTTTCTAAGGGGCGAGAAAGTATGGCTGTTTCAGCACCGCTAGTTACAAACAAAAGTTACATCCTCTATCACGAGGTGTAGGCAGGACCATGCTTTGTAACTTTATGATACTGAAATATCAATTGTCCTTCCATTTGTCTGTCCGTTACCTGTTGCTCCGTCCGGCTGTCCGTCCGTCTGTCCGTTCGTCTGTCTGTCCGTCCGTCCGTCTGTCCGTCCTGCGCTACGCATACACCGTTCAGCGGGTTGTCTTAAAAATTGATGTTCTCTGGTCGATCTGAACAAAGTTTTGGCTTGGGGGGTATGATACTGATATTCTGATTTTTGAGAGTACATGACAGGAAAACTCAAAATAATTTTCAAAATTTTCTCAAAAATGGCTCCAAATTTTTTAATTAGTCTTTGACCTCGGATAGCGTAAAGAACGCTCAAGATAGTGATGCAGGTCTCATGTTCACTGAACTTCCTGAGTTTTCGGAAATTGCAAAAGTGCAATTTGTGGGGGACGTCTTCCTACAACTACAATATTGACGATAGTGATTTTATCCTGAATTAAATCTGTTTTTCAAGCCGGATCGTGAAATAAGACCACGTTTAATTTTTCAAAAACGTGTAGTTTTCATGTAATTTTGAGCGAAATATAGGCAATTAATTTTATGCATTTTCTTTCAAAATCCTCTGAATTATTTTCTTTAAATTTTCTCCGCTTCAGGGGTCGGCCTTGTCAAAAACTGCAAAAACTAAACATTTCAAAATTACAAAATTGAATTTTTGCCTTTAAGAAATTTTGTTGAAAAAATCAGCTTTTTAAAAGAGATCATATACGCTACAGCCTTTTTACGGACTTTCAAAAGGGCACAGACCGATGTGCCGCTACAGCCTATCGTCAGCACCATCAATTCTCCGACTTATTCTCAGGCGAGACTTGTCGCTACCCATCTTGCGCCGCTCTCCGAAGACATGCGTTACGTTGTGAGGAACTCTTAGCACTTCGTGGACATTATTAGACAACAAAGACTAAACATGAATGACTTGTTGGTCAGCTTTGACGTGACGTCTCTGTTCACCAAAGTTCCGGTGAACTAGGCCGCGGAAGTGTTGCGGCAAAAATCACAAGAACGGAGCCAGCCGACAGAATGGTCTGAACTGGTCGCCTTCTGCTTGAAGTCCACCTTCTTCCAGTACCAAGACCGATTCTGCGCACAGGTGGAAGGTGCGGCTATGAGTTCACCACTGTCACCCATCGCTGCCAATTTATTCATGGAAGCGTTTGAGATCGAGGCTCTTCGAAACGCCCCTCACAAACCGTCTCTCTGGATTCGCTACGTGGACGACACTTTTGTAATCTGGCCACACAGACCTGAATTACTACAAGAAATTCTACTGTACCTGAACAACGTTCACGACAACATCAAGTTCACCATGGAAACCGAAACTAACAACTGTCTGCCCTTCTTGGGCGTCCTTGTCAGCAAGCGCGAAGATGGCACCTTGGGACACTCGGTCTACCGAAAGCAGACTCACACGGACAGATACCTCCTCGCAGAGTCGCACCACCATCCATCTACAATATTCGGCGTTTAAAGACACTATCCACACGAGCTGTCAAGGTGTGCGACGAGCGCTCGCTGCCTGAAGAACTCCGGAAACTCGAACATACGTTCAGGGCCAACGGCTATTCCGAAACTGCGATCAGACGAGCGCTGACCTGTGCTACGGGTCACTCTGAAGGTTGCGGCAACCCCCTGGGTCGTGGTGTCCCCGAAGACGGCGGCAGCATTGAAGATCAACAGGCTACTACGGAGACGGAGGAGAGTGGTAGAACCAAACTAGCCGTCCTTCCTTACGACCGCGGTGTCACCGACCGGTTGGAAAAACTAAAATCAACATCCGCACGGTTTACACAGCTCCTGACAAATTCACAACACCCTGGTACGCATCAAAGACTCATTACCACCTCTCCAGTCGGCAGGTGTTTACGAAGTTCCCTGCAGCTGTGGCAGGACGTAAATAAGTAAGACCGCGCGCCCTGTGACGGAACGCCTTAGGGAGCACATCTCCCATTACAATAGGAACAACACCAACCGTTCGGCTGTAGCACACTACTCGGAGGTTTCGGGACATGCCATCGATTTCGACAAGACTCGGCTCCTGCATAAGGAATACAGGTACTGGCCCAGATGCTTTAAAGAGGCTTTAGAAATTAATAGACGACACAACATCAACGCGGACGCCGGGCTCAACATTAACTGGAAATCGCTACTTCCACCAATCCGCGACTGCGAGGGCGCTGCCCCACACCGTCCAACCACGAGGACACGTGGTGCGAGGCCCGGGTTGGCACAGACCGCCAGGCAATCAGAGCAACCCGTCCTCCAATCACGTCGCACCCACCCCACCCGGCCGGACCGGACCGGACAATATATAACACCCGATGCACAACATCGCGATGTCAATGCCCTGAAGAAGCTTGCGACATGTCAGGCGAAACGTCGACCTCTCAGCTCACTACGCAGCGCCACCCGGACAGCCAAAAGTTACAAACTTCATGGAAATGTTTGCGTGAAACAAAATCTGTTCTCAAAAGTCATCTCTAAAAGAGAATCAACCACTTTTGAAGAAACATGAACATAATTTCTTGGTGAAATCAAATGCAAGTTCCAAAAAGAATATTTTCTGAAGAACCTGATATATTTTCTTTACATTAAAAAAAGCATTCTTAAAATAATGATGGTTTCATTTTCATTGATCTCTCTGTATTTTAGGAAATGGTGTGCGGGAAATATTGGGCTGTAAATATTACATTTTATGGCTTCGGCGCGAGTTAGAAACTCATACAGTGTTGTTATGAACAAAAGGCGATAACTAAGAAATATCAAATTTATTACGGTCGCCAGCTGTACTGAACAGCGAATCAAATTTATAAAGGAAGTTATGACCGTGTATGGTCCTAATGGAGAGGAGCGGGATTAACACAAAACTTCCTAGGCATCAAACTTTTATGAAGGTGCTATTTTCTAAAGGAGAAAAGGCACTTGATTCGGGAATTCCAAGTGAATTTCAGACTATTAGATCTATGATGCAATCCACTTACTTGTAACGTATACATTTATTGCAAAACATGGGAACAATTACATAAACCACAATTTTCTCAACAATAGTAAATTCCTCTTGCTGCACAAACATCGACTGTAAAGAGGAACAATGCAGAATTACAATTATAAATAATGTTAACAAGAGTTTAGTGAAAAAATAGCAGCCAAACAAATGCCTTTGGTAATACCTTTACGCAGAATTACTACGTCGAAACCTGATTGCCAATTGATCCACTTTAGGACCGCAAACGGCTGACGTAAATTAACAACATGACAAAAACTCAGATTTCGGAAGCTTTCTTACAAAATAATACACAAAACTGAATTATAAGCTGTAATGAACAAATTTTTCTAACCTTTTACGTATTAAAACATTTGACAAACATTAATACTTAAATGAGAACTCCAACATTGCCACAACATATAGCGTAGATGATAGAATTGGATTCATTACAGAACTAGGATTTACGCCTTTTACCATGAATACCATTTACAGTGTCACCTTTCGCGAAAGCCGTTTGAACACCTGAAAAGTGCCAACTGCGGCTTGATACCCGAGAGACCTTGTTCCGCCGCTCACGGGGCCAGAATACGAAGTACTCAATTAAGCCAAGGCTTCCTACTGCCGTATGGGCCCTTCCTTCGTCTTGTTGATGCTCCAGAGGTCCAATGCGAAAAATCGTCTTACACAAGACTTAGAACTGTTCACTGCAACATTCAATTAAACATACATTAGAACATGAAGTACATTTACATTAACATATGAGACTGCGCCGCCATTACGCCCTACGCAGCTCGATGTGGAAAACGCCGCTTGTCAGGCTCGACGCGAGTTCCTACATAACGTGCATTTGCACCATTTATATACATAGCAAAAAATGACTCTAAAAGAAGGCGAAATTAAATCACAACATACTTAAACATTAACATATCATACGAAAATTAACCAATTCAATTCCATCACGATGTGGCGTATTAATCCACTTACAAAAATTGAATCTTACAATGGAGTCTCAAAAGAAAAACCTGTAAAAAAACTCATAACAAACCCTATCGGCACAAGGCCGAGGCACACCCGCCGCAGGCAAGACGTTGTGGCTAACGTGGCGGATGGTGGCTGTGGGGCACGTAACACAGTGCGGAGAGCCCTTATATAGCTTCCCCAGAGGCGTGGGGGCGATAACAGACGTCACTGGGGCGTGACGCAGTACTAATCGATAAACAGAAAGTTGTATGCTCACTTTCGTTTAAAGAGTAACCTATAGCGCCTTATTGCTAGGCAAAATGTCAAACATGCACATATGGCGGGTTGCCTATGCACAGGCGTTTACAACCAGAGCACATATTGTTCAGTGCATTCTAGTGGGCGCCAGTGGAAACTTAACATGTACATGGAAATAATTTTTCTTTTGCCTTAAAAACAGCTTTTTGAACCTTTTTGAAGGCAGACCAAGGTACCAATCAATCCGAAAAATGCTCTAAATTAGGAATTTTGTTAGTAGAAACCATTTCTATGGCTTTTTTTACAATGAGATAAAGTTGTTTTAAATGCAAAGTTTTGTGTCATTAATTATCAATTTTGATTAGTCACCAAACTATTGCTGTTTACAGCTTTTTGTACCAACACATAGAATTTTCAACACTTTTCTATGGCCATAGAATTACATTTGGCTTTTAACCACCAGATCTTGATTTATAACCACTTAAAAATAAATTACATGTGGCACTTTAGATTAAATTTAAAAAGTAACCCTTACCTCTAGGTTTTACAATATTTTGGTCTTCCAGTGATGGGTGAGATGGATTCTCGGCTGAAATTTGTTGAGGTTCAAGTTCAGTCCAGTTTTTAAATTTAACAAGTGTAGAGGTAAGGCTCACTGCGTGTTAACTCAGAAGACCTGAGTCCGAGTCTCTGCGCGGAAGAAATTTGCTTTTTAAAAACACTCTTGCAGATGTTTGTAGTAGTATAACATAGCGGAGCAGTGAGAAATAATTGAGAAAGTATGTGCTGTTGTAGCACCACTAGTTTATCTTATGTAATGGATTGTGACGGATCGACCCACATGCGGCTGATCGAAGTGCTCGGCGCGGTTAGAAACTCCTCGTCTGTGACGGTGGCAAACACAAGGCATTTCCCGTGCATGACATTGTCAAACGTAGAAGTGAATTCCCCATAATTAATTGCCGGAGAACCACAACAAATGACTGACAAGGCATTCTCGAGATTCTACCGACAATTTCTGTTATTCACCTTTCACGTGACTAAATTCGACAAATCACTGTTCAAGACGTGAACCAATCAGACTGACGAAACGAAACACGAGCCAAGAAGGGGAGGAGACGAGTGCGGATGAACAGCGGAGAGACGAAAAGGCTGATTCTCTAAATTCCTCAGAGGAGAATCAATCAAGAGTGAGAGAGAATCTATACGTTTCTCGTAGTAGTGAGAGAGCTCTACGTTTCTCGTAGTAGTAGTCATATGGGAAAGACAAGCTGTAAGTGCTCGGAGAAGTTGGACGCAAGAGGGGAGACAAACCTTCTTGGGAGTTCGCGACATAGTGTGACAACACGAGATGAGCCGCGATGTGACATGAAACAGATTGCCGAATGTGAGCAATGCGAGACAATTCGTATGTGCCGCACCTGATGTGAGCGTGGGCAATGGCGGAGAGCGAACGGGGCCTGGAGCGGAGCGCGCCGAGCAGACGAGCAACGACTGACGACGTAGGAACTTCATCAGCCGTCACGTGACGGCGCTTCATGATGCAGTGCCCGACAACGACTATTCCGTGCCCATGTCATCAATCTGCGATCGCGCGCTTTGCGGACAATGCGCTGCTGCGGTGAATAAATATACTCATGCCACGCCTCATGATATTATTTCAACGCCAGGTAATCGACCCTATATTTTCCAAGCCAAGCAACCCTGAAAATAAACCTATCCCGATTTGTTGCTTATCTAATGAACTTCGTGCTGCAACAGTGTATGCTTCCGTAGGCGCCCGCGAACGTATTTCGAAAGTAATTGAGCTCACTCTTGAGGTAATTTCAAATGAAAAACTTAAATGTTCGAACAAAAATTAAATAAATTGTTCGTAACTTCTGGATGGCTAATTAAAACAGGCTATCTTGTTCTGTATTCTTGAACCATCGATTATCTTCTAATAACTATCTAGTACCTTCTCTTAGGTGTTACCAATCTTCTAAACACTTGAAGTTGGGTATTTAAACAAGTATTTCACTTTAATATCACGACTTCATCGCCATTAGTTCATTTCTTAAGAACTCTGGCCATCATCTTCCAAAACAAACTTGCCTTCGCAAAAACACATTACATTTCTTAACTCTTCTATCTTTCACGAGTTGATACACTTGTACCAAGTTCTATATTTACATTTTGTAACACGATTTCAGCTCGTCTGGAGTCGACGTGTAGGTTTATGGCTGCTGACGGCGGAGTCCCGACAAAGCGGCGATCGTAACAGCGATCGCTCAGGGCCTCAGACAGGTCAGCGGTTTCAATCGCCGCAGGACGGCGCGCAACAGGTCAGCGGTTTCAGTCCGCATCCGGAAGGGACTGGCTAAGTCGGCGGCTGCAATTGGTACCCGACCGGAGCCAGACAATTGGGCGGTCGCAGTATGTGGCTGTTTAAGTTCAAAAATATGTCTAAGTCGGGAACTAGTCAGAGGGTTTGGATAAAGCTGTATATATGATGATATAGGGATAATTTAAGAACATCATTCAGCGAAATAGCGATAAGACGCTGCCTAATAAGAAGTGATTATCTGAATGTCAAGTACCTTGTGTGTTCTTGCGTTTTCACAAGTCGCATTTGAATCGTAGTTTTCTTTTACAATACGTATCGAATATACTCTGTTATTGTTTAAAATTTAATTTAAAGACAACTATCACCATAATAACTTTTACAATATTTATAATTATTATTATCATCTTTACTATTACAATAATACGCATCACCGTTGCAATTGCAATCATAATCAAATCATCAGCGATAACTCTAACACGTATTGCCGGGAACGGTAGCTCAGTGTATCAACTGATGTCACTGCAGCGCCTCTGACCGGGAGGTCCTAGGTTCGAGTCCTGACGGCGGCAGGATTTTCGACAGTAGCTCTCCAGCTACGTCGAATTCATTCTCTGTCTGGAGAAGAATAGCCAGCTGCTCTGATCGGTCGTTTTCCGTGGTTTCTCCGATCAACACCAGGCGAATGCCGGAGCAGTACCCTAACAAACGGGCCACGTATTACGCGCGATCTGTCCTTCCTCTTCCTTGCCCTATCCTCTCCCCTTGCACACACACTTTCACTAACATGCACTACACTACCACATATCCCGGGAGACCGGTCGGGAGCTTAGAGCTTCTCCCGGCTGGGGCGGTGCCCCGCTGTTGGGAGAGTCCTGGTTAGGGGCAAACCCCACTAACCGACGGTAGGTCGGCGCCGGATCTAACCACCTAGCGGGGGAATATCACTTCCATCTTCCGAGAAAAAACATGCACTACACTAACTGGACTAATAACCGAAGCAGTTGACGCACCCGGAAACACGAAAAATCAATCAACAAACACGTATTAAT
Source organism: Teleogryllus oceanicus (assembly GCA_964035755.1). Taxonomy (NCBI): domain Eukaryota; kingdom Metazoa; phylum Arthropoda; class Insecta; order Orthoptera; family Gryllidae; genus Teleogryllus; species Teleogryllus oceanicus. The sequence goes on from CAXIVR010000003.1 coordinate 11,932,887, forward strand.
TATTATATGACGTAAAATTCTCTTATACTGTGAAGCATGTACTGAAGTACCAAAGGAAGTATTTAATCAAATTGAAATAGAGATTAGTCGGAGTATACGCAATCTTCGATTAATATTCCGTTGCAGAATCGATGAAAGTGACCAGGCGGGGTCTACGCGAACGCGAGGCATCGATACGCTGTAGCAAGGAGAGTGTGTGTGCCTGTGTGTGTGTGAAGGTGAGTGTGTGTTTGCGCTCCGACGCACTCCGTCCCAAAGCTTTCTCGAACACTCGAGTTCTCCGAGAGCCCTTCTCTGGGGACAGCGACGCAGTCGGCAAAGGTTAACGGAAACCCTCCCCATTCTACCCTCTCCGCCCCCACCTGTCTCGAGCGGCTCAACCGTTGCGACCCACCTCTTCCTATCAATATCCATCTCCAAGACCCGGCTCTACCTCTCACCACACTGCCTCACCTCGTCACACCCCGTCACTCCTAACCCCCCCTCTCCCACTCCGTCCCCCTCCGTCCCCTCCCACCCATCACACACGATACCCCGCCACACTCCGGCACCTCCTCCCACTCCGTCGCACCCTGCACCCTGTCACCCTCACACCTGTCACACCCCGTCACATCCTGTCACACCCCGTCACACTCCGACACACCCCGTCACACTCCGACACACCCCGTCACCCTCCGCCACACTCCGTCACACCCCGTCGCGGCGAAGGCCTTGGAAAAGCAGCGGTAGCGGGGCGCAGCGAGCTCACAAGGGATCCAGGCAACGGCGGCAGGCTGCTTGCTCTCCTGCACCGGTTCGTAATTATTTGAATGCGGGTCGCGTCCACGAAAAGGAACCAGGACACTGGAAAGATCCTTCTAATTACTTGTTAGAGGTAATTTCTCAACAGAACATGTCATATTCGTAATCTCTGATGGAGAAAAGGAACGTTAATAATATGTAATATTGGAACGGACCGTCAATATTAAATGTAAAATGACATATACGAGTATTAACTGATTGCAGTATAAACTGATGCTGTTTGTGAGCTGCAGTGAAAAAAACCAATAAGAATCTATAAAGTAAATAATACAGTGGTTAAAAAGAAAGGTAATTAAAATTCTAAGGCAATTAAAATGCCAAATTTTGAAGGATATAATAAATACCCTATTTCAATTTCTATGCATTGCTTGTTGTAACACTGAGTCATTCAAATAGATTATGCCTAGAAATGTCTCTTTTTAGGATACTACTGGTTCAATTGCCGACCTCGATGGCCGAGGTGGCTGAGACAGTGTACCGGCTGAGCTCTGCGGTCCGAAGGCTCGCGAGCTCTAGTCCCGCCATGGGCATGATTGTTTATCCCTTGTCTCTCATATATGTATTGTTGCGGAGAGCCTCGTGTTCTGCTGACCTAACCCCAGGTCAGAAAAGTTCGCACGTGTGTTGATGTCTAGTTTATGGCCGAATATTCGTTCCATCGGGACGTTTATGGTAACCGGCTGACGGTTGGATAAAGCTCTAGAAAGAAAACTTGTTGAAGAACCCCACCTTACCGGGGTATTTATCATAATAGTTTTTTAGACTCAAAGAGACATTTCATCCATTCCCGCACTGCGACGTTGCCTATTTCTATCTATACTCTTGTCTCCCCGCTCTGCTCCGCCCTCCTCCGTCCCCCTCTCTATATCGAAATATCCGGTCTTGGATTTGATTTGATTTTTTTCGTGTTTCCGGGCGCGTCAACTGCTTTGGTCATTAGTACCGTTAGTGTAGTGCATGTTTTTTTCTCGGGAGATGGCGGTGATCTTCCCCCGCTGGATGACGAGAACCGGTGCCGACCTAACGTCGGCTAGTGGGGTTTCCCCCTAACCAGGACTCTCCCACCAGTGGGGCACCGCCCCAGCCGGGACAAGCTCTAAGCTCCCGACCGGTCTCCCGGAATATGTGGTAGTGTAGTGCATGTTAGTGTAAGTGTGTGTGTAAGGGGAAGGATAGGGCAAGGAAGAGGAAGGACAGATCGCGCGTGGTCCGTGGCCCGTTTGGTAGGGTACTGCTCCGGCATTTGCCTGGTGTTGATCGGACAAACCACGGAAAACTATCGATCAGAGCAGCCGGCCACTAGAATTCTCCTCCAGACAGCGAATGAATTCGACCTAATTGGAAAGCTACTATCGAAAATCCTGCCGCCGTCAGGGCTCGAACCTCGGACCTCCCGGTCAGAGGCGCTGCACATATCCGGTCTTCCTCACTCACTTTCTCACTAAAGAATATTTGTATTTTTTCCAATTGGGGTTTCTGGCTCCCTAAATTTCACTCATTTTATTAGTAAAATTAATAAACAAAACTAAACTAAAAATCTAAAATACATCTACTCAATTATATCCTCTATGTGAAATTTTATATAGTATGCCAAAACTTTGAATCCGTTGCTACATTGTTTACTACTCTTCTTCATGTTTTTTTTTTATTTTCACGTATTTATAAAGAAAAGTTTGAAATTGATTTTTAACACAACGTCGTGTCGATTGACGTTTAAATACAAATGTTGTAGATAAAAAGTCTTTCAGTGTATCATATGTTTATTATACTTGACCTTTTATACATTTTAAGTTCGAACAAAACGATGCACATAATTAACTTATTATTAAAATCAATTGTACATCGTCAAGACGTAAAACTCGTTGATTCGCAACTCGTTTTATTCATGGGTAACATAAATTCCATTAATAACTAGTTTTATTGAATTCGATATCGCGTTTTAGGGTCCTTGACAAATAGCAGTTTTCGGAAAGGAGTTATTAACCACTTAGACAATTATAATATCTCAAAAATCCGATTGCTTAAATAATACAAATTGCTTTCGACAGCGTGAGCCCGGAAGCAGTGTTTCGTGAAATCTGTTGCGGTGACGAACCGACCTGCTTGCGATCTGCCTGTCTATCGTATCTCTGGCACAGGCATATCGGCACTCACTCAGCCGATGCACCAACGGTCGTGATTGCGGAACGGGCACGTCATTCCTTCGTGAACACCTTATTGTCAGGCGACGATCGATCGCGACGCGTCGCCGCGGCGACTCACACGCACGCCTGCCGACGCTCCGTCGCCCTCTGGCGTGTCTCGCCTCCACTTCCCCAAAACACCTTCCGGTCTCCCTCCCCGTCTTCCCCTCGCCCGCCCTCCTCGGACTCGATTCCATCCCATCCCGTCCCATATTATTTCATAGTGAACATACTTTTGCGGCGCTCACACACAACCAATCTTCATAAATGTGACCTCTAAAGAAAGAGAATTTCACGGAGACGTGACGAATTGCACTTTGATATAAGCAATACGCTATTGATTTACACGGGTGTACCTCTCTCCTCGTTAATAGCGTTAAATAACAATAGTGTTGTGTTTCTCTCTATTAGAAAACAATTATAAAATTCATTTAATTTTTTTCTTTGTAATTGATGAGATCTTTATTGGACATATTAATCGCAGGTTCATATTCGGTTATAAACCCCCAGTCGAGTCCTTGATCATCGTTGACCACCCTCAAAAGTTCATTGCCCTACAAGGGGTCGATACCGACCCGATTGTGAGTCCCTGCTTTAAAGTGTCCTTTGGTTAAAGCAATGGACATCATTGAAACCTTCTTGATATTGAAGGCCATTTATTTTCTTTCTATGCTTTTGTTGCTGCTGGGAGCATATATTTAATTGTGCATTGCGTTCGAAATTATATTGTCAGGTTCATTAGGTTGTAGGGTTAGGTCAGAAAATGTAGCAGAGATAGTAATTATTTATGCATTTATGTCATCTAATTATTTACGCACCAAGGACGTTATGAGAGTTCTAATGATCGAGTGGCGACAAAAGCCCCCCGGGCTTTTTGCCGGAGCTCGATCATTAGTACCAATTAATGCCCGTGGTACACACAAGATTTTATTTTTTACCTAATTTTAATTATTCAGATTTACTAGTTAGCTAGATGTTAGCTTGACTCGTTTGTCTTTTCTTATTTTCCTCCCATAATTCCCCTTGATAATTTACTCTATTTCCCTCCATAAGAGAACATTTTGTTGTTTTTTATATTTTCCTCGTAATCACGATACTCTCAATCCAGATAAGTTATGCAGTGTATATGCAGATCATTATCAAAGGCAATAACAAGCAATAACGTATTAATAGCAAATAAACATTATATCAAACCTCCAAAATAAATGATATTTGAAGCTGAATGGTAGGAGAGTAATATATTTAAATGAAATCACAGAATTATTCTTCAAGTTCCCAACTAGAGGGAAAAAATGCATACATGAATTTACACATTGCTGAAAATAAATTTTAAAAAACATTTAACATACCAGAAAGTCCATAATGAAGATAATTAACTTGAATTGTTTGTCTGATATCAACAATAAGTGTAGCATACCTGCGACATAATCTTGTTTTTAGGAGAAACGAGATTGAAAAGAACTGGGGCAGCTGGATTCTAAGTCAGACGTATAAAATGGAAATTTCAAAAATATACTGTACCAAAATATTTAGAATGTTTATTTTTCTTCGAACTATTCCCATTACTATAATATACTTGAATTAAAGAAAGACAACTTATTTTCACTTACTTGTAATTGAAATCGGTAAGCCTTTCCTCGATTGAAGTAGAGTAATCTTTGCGACAACACATTTAAAGTCTGGAATTGGGATGATTGAGTCACGATCGGTGGAGAGCATTACCAGCGGTGATATTACTTTTGCAATTCAACTCGTATGCCTCAGGAAAGTTTTGCGTCTCTTCAGATTAGAATAACAACGTCTGGCCTCGCCATTGTCATGTAATGTCGGTCCTGCAAACGTGCTACGTTTACGTGCAAACGTACAATGAATGTAACCTCAAATTGGCGTAAAGTATTTACATTGCAGTCGGTGCGGCTACTTTTGGCGGTTATTGCAACCAACTTCTCGCTGTATCCGCGTCAAAGCCTAAGAGTAGAAAGTGGAGGGTCATATTCGCTCTGATTGACACCATTGATAGACACACCCCGCAAATTCCCGTCCCTCTCCTCTCGCAGCCAATGGTTTTTACCGCCTTTGCTTTTGCATTATGTCTGTCAAAGCAAAGCAAAGCTGTGTAAACCATCAGGTTAACAGTAAATGTGGATCATTCACTGGTAACTGATTTGCAGTTAATGCCATAAATGTTACTGACGGATGTAATTATGAATGTCATAAATTGGCATATTATATAAAACTTTTAGAGTCAGCTGTCGGGGAATCATGCCATAACCACTGAGCAGACCGGTAATTGCTACGAAGGGCCCGGAATGGAAATTGCAAAACTTTCATATCAAAATATTACTAAGTTCTGAAACTATTAATTCATTATTCCCATTTGTCCAATTATTTGACGTACTACGCTGAAAAGTGTAGAAATAGTTTAATAACTTCGGTTTGAGAAGTAATGAAAGGCAATTTTCGAAACAACGAGAAGAAACCTCTCACAGCTATTAGTGTGAACTTCTTGCGTAGCAAATTGAAACATTCTTTATCGTATAGTTTCCTAATGACAGTGTTATTTGGAGCTTGTCCATAGAAGACAATATTAGGAACACTGGCTACATGTGACTCCCCTGCACTAAGAATGAAATGAAAATATGACATCTTTGGTGCACACTAGTTTTGTAAAAGATGTAATTAGGTTATGTAGTACAAATGAGGTAATTAGATGTTATGAATTAATTGCCTTCGTATTATCTCTTGACGTTGTTTCATTATACCATTACTACATTTCTTTTGTACTACCACTTGATTGTAGTCGTTGGAGCAAGCTCCTAAAACTACTTCAATTTACAATTGTACATTTAACATGCACGCTCTTGTTACGTAGTACGCAACGACTGATAGTGGATGTTGGGCGTCTGCTTACTATGCTTCTGACGCTGTTTACTGGCGCTGTTGCATGCTGTTTACTATGTTACTGACAAACAACCTGACCAGAGAGTTAGTGAAGAAAATCCATATTTATAATAATAACCTATCTTCAAAATAATGCTTTAATTTCTTATTTATTGCTTTTTATTACTTTTCCTTGACCCTTCAGACGTCTCCATGTTACAATAATTTTATCACTCTACTCAGAAATTATGAAATTGTAATCTTACGTTGTTTACTTAAACATATTTTCACCCATTTTTCAGATGCACAAATTTTTCCATCAATCACTGAATTTACTAGTTTTACGGTTAAGTTGTTTCTCTACAAGTATTTGACAGCATTGTGAAGAGCATTCTATGAGTTGATTTATCCACTTCATTACTGAAAATAATTGTGCACTCTGAAGAAGTCTTTGGAGTAGTGAGAAGAATGCGAAGAAGTTTGCAGACTGAAAAACATTCTTCCGACACTTCATTTTGCATCATTACTTGAAATTTGGTACCGCACCTACAGCATTTATAAATTTCTTCTCTTGTACCTTCCTTGTACCAACAGTGTTGTGTACTGAATTTGACGTCCCTTTAAAAATGTTGCACCTTCTAAATTATTTTTAAATGACCGTCATTGGTACTAACAAAATAATCCAAACCCTGGAAATATCCCAGGGTTTTCCATTGTTCACTTTCACCGTGCCCTCACAACGCAAGCTCAAAAGCGCCACCAAATTGGCAGTTAATAAGTGTGTCCAGAATACTCTGTTCTTAGCATTTCATCAAGGTCGTTTTACAGAGAGACGATAACTGTTGTCAAGCTGTGTCACAATAATGACGCGTCACAGTAAAGCCAGTTCAACACAATTGTTTTAATGTAGATGTCTTTTGATCCTTTTCTCACAGAAATGGTTCATGACATTATAACCGATATTCGTCCACACATTTTCCTCCTTGTTAAATAAGACGCAAGGAAAACAAAATAATGCACTTTTTACATCCACGTTGCAACTTGTATGTCGAAAAAATATTATCAATGAATCGTTGACGAAACTCTCGTTTTGCTGATTCCAAAGTTGTTTCAGTTTATAGAACAGGCTGATCCGGACCGAGCTTCTTAATTGAATACCAGGATGCATAGACGCAGAAGTGAAGCACTATTCAAACCCGAGATGTAAAACACTCTTTTACACTGATTTTAATTCGACTCTCACCATCCACATCAGATCCAAAACTGACCTTTCGAAGTATCAAATCGGGGGCACTATTTCACTGTCAGTGCAACGGAGATTTCGTCTCGGAGTTGGGTGACGGGATAGCCTGATAGTGCTGCACCAAGCGGAGTTCGCTGCGCAAGTGTGAATATGATCCGGTAAAAGCTCCCAATGAAATCACAGAAGCAAATTCATGTGGTACCAATTGTCCTGGAACGAGGAAAATGAAACGAAGTCTGAGCGAGGTGTTGTTTAAAAACGTGAACAGCGATGTAGCAACATCGGTTCGTCAAAGTAATACTGGTATGAACATTTTAAAAAGAGGAGCATGCCATACTATTAATGAGATTGTAATAATGATGTGAATATTTTATTTTGTTCAATTTTTTGGGTCGTGCGTGAACCTGTGAACCTTATAAAGAACCGCTCGTTATATCTCTAAAGCTTTTCAGCTATGTCGAATTTAGTCGCTCTCTGGACGAGAATTCTTGCGGCCGGCTGCCCTGATCGGTAGTCTTCCGTGGTTTCTCCGATCAACACCAGGCGAATACTGGAGCAGTACCCTAACAAACTGTCCACGGACCGCGCGCGATCTTACCCTCCTCTTCCTTGCCCTATCCTCTTCTCTTACTTACACACACACTTACACTAACATGCACTACACTACCACATATTCCGGGAGATTGGTCGGGAGCTTAGAGCTTATCCCAGCTGGGGCGGTGCCCCGCTGCTGGGAGAGTCCTGGTTAGGGGGAAACCCTGTTAGCCGACGGTAGGTCGGCGCCGGATCTCGCTATCCAGCGGGAGAAGATCACCGCCATCTCCCGAGAAAAAAACATGCACTACACTAACGGAACTAATGACCAAAGCCGTTGACGCGCCCGGAAACGTGAAAAATTCAATCAATCAATCAATCAGTCAATATCTTTAAAGTGCAATAAATCAAAGTTAACTTGTTATTTGTGAAAAAGATTCGTACCGTGAAAAGATTTGCTCGCCTCGACCACTGCATATAACGAATTCGTCTGTCAAGCAGTGGTATTCACACTTGGCAGACGTGCACCGGACTCGCTCCTACTCGTACATTTCTCAGTTGTGTTAAATTTGCAGCACAGTCTTTAAAATGTGCGTGTGTGTAACATTCACTCTAATTTATATGTTCTTTTATTGAAACAAGTGTTCAGTGAACAATCTACGAATCGTTGCATTGCGTAGTCTCATGCACTTGCACTTTTCAAACTGTTTGACCTACTAAATATGTGGTACTCACAATAATTGCATTTCAAGTATAATTATTCATGTGAAATTCTGTTAACTGAACACTAGTTTTCTCATCATGTAACTGCTTGAAAGGAACTTAGTACGCACGTATCATATCACGATTACATAATCTTGCAATTCACATCGCGAGCTATGTTAACTACTCGCGTAATGGCCAGTGCTGACAGCCGCGCAGACTAAACTATATCAACAACCTCTGCATTAGTGATGCTTACTGTGTCAAGTTTTACGATCTTTGGCGAGATGCTGATTAACATATCCGGTGAGCTGCGATGTTTTACGCCAATATCAACATGTGGGTCGTGTGTGTTATCTGGACATGAACCCACGTCTCGCGACATTGGGCTGATCCCCTGCCCGCCTTCAAGTGTTCTAAGGGTGTCAATCGAAGTAGTTCTCTCGGCGTTCCTACTCTTCGGACAACGGAAAATTTGGTATCAATTGTTATCGTTTGTTTCTCTTTTTTTAGCATAATACAGATGCCGGACTTCATCTAAACCTAACTACATATTCATTATGCTTATGTGTCGAAACCGATTTTTTATTCAATTTGAGCCAACTTCAACTTCTGCTAAATTATTTTTATCAGTAATAGTAGCTGTGTTCACCAGTGCTTGAGATATGGCATAATATTCTAGGGAAATACATCTTATAGCTCCCAGTCTTTTATATTACAAAAAAAGAATTGTGCGAATTATAACCAAATCCCACCCACATGATTCTTGTAAGCTTCTCTTTATAATCTAGGAATTTTACCATTACCTTGTCTACTGGTTTTCTAATCAGTGGTTTTTGTCAAAAATGACCCGCCCTTAAGGGCGGGAATATATTTTCAGAACACGCCCATGTTTATAACTATAACACTTGACGTAGTAATCGTATTTATCAGGTGTCAGTATCAACCGCTGGTTACAAAAAAATCGCGTACAATACATGTGAATTATTTTACAACACTTTGTCAGATGACATTAAACGATTAAATACGATAGAAAAGTTTAAATCCCTAGTAAAATCGTTTCTGCTGCATAACTGTTTCTATAAATTAGAAACTGTATTGCATCAAAAGGAAAGTAACATTAATTTAAAGAGAGATTTTAATGTGTTATTTACCATTTGAACTGTATAATTCTGAACATTCTTAACTATTTAGATTATCGTTCTCCGTGTTGTCACAGCAGGAAGTATTATTTCTTGACAAAGGACATGATGAAGGATGTGAGCCCAAATTTATTGCTTATTTACACTTGAACATATATTTGCACACACCGGAGAGAATAGTTTGTTAAGAAACCTGGTAAAACGTTCATTTTCTATTTTTAAAATTCAAGTAGTATGTAGCAAAGGTAGGGATCACAGAATTTCCAAATAGGGTACAGAATTCATGTCTCCCCACAGGAAGTTACATATCGTTTTTAACTGTTTTTATGTAAAATAATAAAATAATAATAATAATAATAATAATAATAATAATAATAATAATAATCAGTTGGTGCAAGTGTAAAGTTTTTTACTCAGTTCTAAGGATTATTCACATTCTATTCAGTCACTATTCGGTAGTTAATTGTCATAGGTAATATATGTAATTATTGACTTTAACTTTATTTATATTTGTGTCATAATGTATTTCAAATCTTATGATTTCCTTCCAGGCTAGTTCCTTTTACTAGCACATTTTAGAAGGTGAGCACAAGGCGTCTATTCTGCCTTTTAAAATATGAGTCCTTTGATCTAAATTAACACTGACTTGTCGAGGTAAGTGGTAAAGTAAACAACCCAGACGTTCAGCAGTCCACTGCTCGGCAACCTCTTCCTCCTGCGGTGGTCTCCATTCCAGAATTTCATTAGTCTTATCGACCTGTTGTTTGCTCATTTTTATGATTTTTATCATTGCGAATGTCCATGAACTCTAAAAATTCTCACTTTTTATTCTGCATTGGCTGCTGCTTTTTATTATTTTGAAATTGGTGATGTAGGCAAACGTCTGCCACTCGAGGCAGTCTTTGAACGTTCCCATCTCTCCTGTGAAAAATAGAATAATATACACATTAAAAGAAACTTCGAGACACTTTATAAAGACCGCAATGCTTTTCACTGAGTGAAGGAGTATAGCTTTCTCCCGGACAACATTCTATCTTCTTTATATGTCTCCGGTGGTTTTCCTCTCTAGAGGAAGAAAGCCGACCGACTTCGCCTTCCCTCATCTTATTACTTCTCGTAGAAAATGCAGGGTACGGAAATAATATGTTTACAAAAAATAACAGGTTATTAGGATATGTTCATATAACATTTTAAAATCAGGAACCATGGAGTAAAACGCTACTTTTTGTCGATAGCCAAAATTTTAGTACGCACAACTACTAGAACGAAGTGGACCTGTTCGTCAGAAACGTATAGTACACATTAGCAAGCATCTCTGTTTGTTATAGAATATATACAACAAAGATTGTTGCTGAATATCTTGATCAGTCTCTTCTTATCTTCAAATTTTCTTCTACGACAGACACCAAACTTTTCATCTGAAAATGATATTTTTTACGTAAATTATGTGTAGTATTATAGGGCTCCTCATATACATCCTCTATTATATTCTTTATTATATCAACGGTTCCTTATCTCAAGATCCTCGTATGTTACTGTTCTAACACACAATATACTTTTGCATTAGTTTTTCCTCGAACTGTGAATCATTACTTCCGTTCGATCTACTTCTAATTTACTACATTAACGTAGTAATTCTCATGAACGAACACATTCCTTCACTTGACCTACATTACCTCGAAGTTGGCAATCTCCCTTTTTCGCATTCTCGTGTGTATTGCTTTTCTCCTTGCCCTGTATTAATTTGCGTCTTGCTCCGTGCGCCTTCCGCGCAGTTTCTGCCCGCCAGGGACTGCACGGGCGAGTGCGCGCGGCTAAAGGACGTGGAGTTGCTTCTCTCGGGGGACTATTAAGTCAACCGCCGGTCTGTTTGGCCGGCGCAGCGGGACGCTACCCTCCCCCGCCCCCGCGTTGTCGTTCGTTGCGCTCTGCAGCCTTTCCTCCCCTCCCTCCTTCTACCCCCTCACCAGTCGCCCGAGAGGCAGAAGACTGCCGCCATCCGTCTAGCGCGGGACCCTGATTACGTGTGGCGACCCGTCCATCCATAACATGGACGAGGTGTTGTGGAGACCCGAACATGACGATCAATGCTATGACGACGCGTTGCCCCTGAAATAAATTTAAAATAACAAGCGGAATAATAACCTGGGTGGAAACAGGCAGCGAAACTTCTCCTGACAATTTTCTATAATCTCTTGTGTATAGTTCAAGTGAAACAATATATTCAATTCTTAATATTATTCCTTGTACATAAATTTCTTCTACTGAAGAAAGAAGAATCTTTATTAAGAAGCAAAGCAGATCCATAACAAGATAATACTCGCCTCAACGCGCTTTCCATCATGTCTTTTAGGTATCTGTCTAATCAAAATGTTTCTTTTCAAGTGACACACTATTTATTTATTTATTTATTTTACGTCAAAAAACAGTTAAAAACTGCGTATGACGTGCTATGGGGAAAAGTGAATTGTGTGCACATTTTCAAAATTCTGTGATCCCTACACTAAGTCATATACTACTTAAATTTTGAATTTTTGAAAGGGAGAAAAAAAAACTCCCATGTAATAAAATCTATTTTCAAGGATAAACAAGCAATAAATTTTGAATTTTGAAAGGGAGAAAAAAAACTCCCATGTAATAAAATCTATTTTCAAGGATAAATAGCAATAAATTTTGAATTTTGAAAGGGAGAAAAAAACTCCCATGTAATAAAATCTATTTTCAAGGATAAATAAGCAATAAAATTTTGAATTTTGAAAGGAAAAAAAACAATCAAAAAAACTCCCATGTAATAAACTCTATTTTCAAGGATAAATAAGCAATAAATTTTGGCTCCTATTACTTCCTGCCGCGATAACATGGAAACGATAATTTGAATAATTGTATTTCCCACTGAATTCTAGAAGACGTGCACAGAAAATGAAGTTACATTTATGTCCAGAAGCAAAACAAGGGGCCATCTCGCATTTGCTCAATGGATCAGGGAAACTGGACGAAAAACCTGATCGAGATGGGGGTCATTGACCCGGAAGCTGTAGTACAATAGCTGTTACAGATTGTTTATACTCGTTTATACAGTCCAAATGGTAAATAATGCATTATGTATCATTGTTAAAATTAATGTTCCTTTTCTTGTGATGCTCAGTATAGTCTCTAATTGTATAGAAACAGTTATGCAGCAGAAACGATTTCACTTGGGATTTAAACTTTTCTACTGAATTTAATCGTTTAATGTCATCTGGCAAAGTGTTGTAAAATAATGTCTAATTAGTATTTAAATGTTATTGGTTAATTGCGAGTAGAGTTGAGTGTGTTTCCGTTAATAGATCTAAGCTGCAAACTAATAAATACAATTAGATTACTATACTTTACCTCTTTAAAGGCCACAAAAATTCACCACTTTGATATTCGTGAATTTGAAATCACAAGGTTCAAAATTTTCCGTTACTAATATATACGAAACTTTGAATTTTGATGTTTTTCACAATTATCACAACACTTTCACTAGTTGTTTAACCCTTTACGCAAAACTAAATTTATTTGTACAGCAAATATGTATTAAAGTCTTTGAACTCGTTAAAATGCACGTTTGTCCGTTACGCTGTCTTTTAAACCAATAACTATTTACTTCTTTTCCACTGCTTCGGACAATATAAATCTCTTTCAGCGTTCCTGTAACAAGTAAACAAGTAAAGAAAACAATTTAAAACAAAGGTACCTGAAAGATGTAAGAAAGTAGTCAAAATTAGTAAAATATTGGAGCACAGTCCGAGCACGTCAGTCACGCAAGGAAGCAACCAACAACCAACACAATTGCGAGGAAGTAAACTTCAGCACATCTATACATTCCCAACTCATATAAAAGAATTCCAGCTCTTTGTTTAGATTTTTTGTATGTCTAGACGTTCGAGTCATTGTATTGTTACCTCCTGGAAATAATATTTCAGAAATTCATTTTAAAAATAAAAATGACTTCACTGCAGTTCTAAATCATCTCTATTACTATTTTCGAATATATGCATGAATTGACTGTGGCCATGAGAGAAGAGTCAATGGTTTAGCCAGATTCCCAGGAACTCCGTAAAAAAACCAAAATAATGAAATAGTTACGACCTGACTGTAAAATACAAATATTGATTGTTTTCTTCTGTCTATTCTCTTACTTACGCACATCGACTGAATTCTCATACTTAATGGGCACTGCTTATGAAACAGTGGACGTCATGCGACGAGAAAGAAATAAGTTTCTCTACTCACGTGTGCCCATTCAGAAAAGACAATTTTTGTCTCCTCCAGGGTCCCATTTTCTACACATTTGATAGCAGCAGTTTTGCTGCTGAAAGCCACAAATGTGCATATTTTTATTACATTTTTGAAGTATTTTTAGAGTAAGTGTTGAAGTGCAAGCCGCACTAGCTGCAGCTAACATTAAATCAAGGAACTTGTGAAATGGATAATAACAGAGATACACAAAAAACGTTGTCGGACTCAAAGACTGAGGACTCAAAATCATAGTATTACATTTTTATGGTCAATCTAAAATTCCATTATTTTACAAAAACTTTATTTTGTTCTCCAATGCGACTACATGTTATTTATATTGACATCACTCTCAGTTTTTAACGAGCACTCTTTCAACAAAATCAAGTAATTTGATCAATTTCTCAATGTATTTTGACGCACTCAATCTGAATCTGATGCCAAATTTGCGCCATAACCCTCCACTTATTTAAATCGCAAAAATCATCATCAAATAGTAGTTTTTGTTTTCGGGGTTGTTCTCAGATGCGAAGACTTGACACATGTTTCCTGTGTCCGAATCCGAATCTGAACCCAGAATTGCGCCACCATCCTCCAGTTTTTAAATCGCAAGAACCACGTCTAAATTTACAATCTACAATTTCAGGGTGTTTTTCGCGATTTAAAAAAAATCTGGATGTTCGTGGCGCAATTCTGGGTTCTAATTCGCATTCAGAGTGTTGACATACATAGAAAGACATACTCGTATGTCAAGTCTTTGGGCCCGTGAAGTTTTTATTACTGTGCCTGTGTAATTAGTTGAGCCATTGTCATCTCCCGTCAGAGAATGGTCAAACATACTGATCGGAAATATAGTACTTGGAACAACGTTTGAACATTTTAATAATTTTGAAAACTGTAACTGCTCTGCAAATTCTAAACAAGTGTCACTTTCGTAAGTGCATCAACAGTGGCAAAAACGTTACTGCACTAAATGAGAAATTCAAATCACAAGGGAATCGTATAATATTAATGTCTAATGAATGAAAAATATTTTCCTTGAAATTCGTTAACTGCCCTGTTATGTATAATTTCTTTAAAAATCTATTTTCCTTGTCTCAAAATTTACATACCGCATTTTAAGCAATTCTTTTTACTTGTAATAGTATATTTAGTCATCGGTTTCTCTCATGCAGAACCTCCTGGTTTTGCTCTAGAACAGTGCGTACGATATGCATAATGTATTAAGAGAAAAATTAATAAGTATTTCCACAAAAGCAAATTTATAACCTCGCCTATTTCTTAATCTGTTTTGCCCATGCGATGTAAAAACAGTTGCTTCATCAGTCCATGAATTCCCGTATTTACAAAATGTTTGATAAATTGAATTTTAATTAATAATTATATATAGTATGAATACTGTGACGCAACTTCCCGTGAACTCCTGTTTTCTTGTGAATATGAGAAATCCCTCAGGCCGTGGCACACGTAATCCTTCTATGAAATTTGAGAGAGGACAAGGCATTATTTATGTGGGTAATAACCGTGCAGATAGCATGGATGTATAAAATTGGTATAATGTCTTTTAACAAGACCCATTTATTACTAACATACATGTAATAACAATCAAGAAACCCTTAATTATAAAATTCAACACGAAGTAAATTATTGACGAACTATTATTAGCCTCTAGTGCCAGTAAATTACGCCAGACATTTTGAATAAGGACTCATGAGTTATTTAACATTCTGAGCTCCTCTTTTACAATCACGAGGTTTTTTATTTTGCTTTTATGTAATCTTACGCGTTGCTTCCTTCACTAACAGATGCCAACTTGCAAGAAAGAGAGAAAAGAAACCCTGATATTCCTAATAATACTCTCATCAGATTTTAATTTCAACGTAACGCTCATGATAATGTGACTATTGACAAAATTTAAATTACACAACAGTACGTAACATTCAATATCATCTTTTTTATTAGTGATAGTTGAACGAGCATGTGTTTTAACTAATACTTCTTTATTTTTAATACTTGAATCGGCTTATAGCAAGTTATAGGTTTAACACATTATTCCTAAATTCCTTGTAAAGCTATCTCTGCTACGGTTGCACTTCCTTCCTGATCGTAACCACCCCTTAATTATATATTCGTCCGAGTCCCAGCCACGGCTTTCAGCTGTAGTGAAGTCCCTCGGGTGCGTCCACCTCCAATCGGAGTCGCTGGCTTGCGAATGCCACAGAGAACAGTAGGGTCACTTCTCACGCCACCCCATTCCCTACTTTTGAATGAAAATTTCCTGCATTTTGAATACAGGAATTACTATGACTGCTTAATACTTTCCCTATATTTAAAAATTTATTTCTTTGCCTTGAACATTCAATTAAATATTAAGCTTCATTTCTTAAATTTTTGTTGGTTTATTTTGATAATTATCTTTTCTAGTTTGAGGTGATATTTATTGGCATTAGGCTGACGACTGGTCAGTGGAGATAAAATACCATATTAAACAGACGTGTATATTAACTCGAAAGATATTTAATGTAACCATGATTTTATACTTGAAGCCTTGTCAAAAAAGGCTTGCCTTCTCAGAACATTAAATTGAAGTGAAGTCGTAGATGGTGCTACTTTCAATCTTCCAAATGGGATTTTGCCTCGTGGCGACACGTAGCTACTACCTCTGAAAAAAGTCTGTCGCCTCTCAAGCCATCTTTGAAAGAAATCGATGAGGTCAACTCAAAGGCGTTGAGTAAGTCAAGATCAAAGGAATAATACAATTTTTTACAATGAAAATATCTTTACTTACACAAAAATGTCATTGGAATTGTGTATCTTCTGTAGGTGAAGACATACTTTGCAAAAATATTTTACACACTGTCTTTTGTGATAAAGCTCTTAAATCCGTTTGTATTTCTTCAGTATCCAATATTTCTTTATTTACTTACTTATTTATTTAGTCAAAAACAGTTAAAAACTGTATGTGGCGTATGGGGGAGATAATCGTCTGTGCACGCTTTCTTGAGTTTCAGAATCCCTTCCCAATAATTTAACTATTAATAGTTGAAAGATGAAAAAATAATAATAATAATAATAATAATAATAATAATAATAATAAAATTAAAAAGAGAGAGATTAACATTTCAAAAACTAGATATTTTTGTTTCCGAATTATAGAAAACTTATTTTTATCTGTAAACGAACGAACAGATTTGATTTTTCTGTATTGCTAAGAAAATAGAAACTCACACTAAACTCTACTACCACTCCAAGCAAAAGGAAAGCTCAACAAAACGTGCGCATAGTGAAGCTACATTTACGTCCAGAAGCAAATCAAGGGGTCATCTCAGCATTTGCCCAATTGATCAGGAAAACTGGACAAAAACCGGATCGAGATGACGGTCATTGACCCGGAAGCTGAAGTGCATTATTTCTTACAGGTATTTTAAGTCTTTTTAGAAAATATATAGAATTCAAAAGTAAACGAATTCATTATACTATATTATTGTTTTACTAAAGTAAATATTATTTTTTTCTTTTTGACAATCAGTATAGTCTCTAATTGTATAGAAACAGGTTTGCAGCAGAAAAGATTTTACTTTTAACTTAAATTTGTGTACCAATTGTAATTGTTTAATTTCATCTGGCAATGCGTTATTAAGTAACGTACATGTATGTGGATTACTTGTAGTGAGCTGTTGATACTGATGACACTTGATGAACATGATTTTGTAAGTATAAATATCAGTGTTGTAACTATAAATATCAGTATTAAATGAAAATATGTTTCCACCGTTAAGAAAGTCAGTATTTACAAATACTACAGATTCGTAAACAAATAGACAAGGTAATGGTAAGATTCCAATCTCAATGAAATAAGGCTTGCATAATTCACGTGGATGGCAGTTTTTCATTATTCGGATAATTTTCTTTTGCAATCTAAATGTTTAGGCACTGAAGGATGCGCTTTCCCCAGAATATTATGCCATATCTCAGGCGGGAATGTACATTTGCAAAATACACGCAACGAGCTGCATGAAGGCTGACAGAATTAGAAAGAATTCTGAATGCATAACATATTGAACTTAATTTAGTGTTTAATTCTGTTATATGTACATTCCATTTGAGGTTTGACTGAATTGAGAGACCTAGAAATGTTGTTACCTTAACATCAGCTAATTGTATATTCATTGCATATTGTTCATTTTCAATGGAGAATATGATTGCTGATTTGAACGCAAAATTTCATTGATTTTTTAATAGATGAGAGCATATCGTTTACGTAGAACAGAAAGATGATAGGTTCTAAAATCGAACATTTTGGGACCCCATGTTCAATTGGCAAAGAATTGGAAAGATAAATAAATAATGCCCTTTCGTACCAGTACGGTATTTCTACTCTTTGAGATGGAAGTTTAAGGTAGGAGGTTACACAATCGCGGGCAACACCACGAATTCCATAAGAAGGTAATTTTGAGAGTAAGATGTTACGGTTAATAACATTAAAAGCTTTCGAAAGATCTAAAAATATTCCAATGGGTTCTTCATTTTGGTTCATTGATAAAGCAACATCTTTAAGGAAAGAAAAAATGGCAGTTTCCGTAGATTTTGATTTTCTAAAACCGTGTTGTGAGTCTGAAAACCTATTTTTCCTGAGAAAAGTTTCCAGTCGCGTATAGAAAAGCCTCTCTAATATTTTTAGAAAGCTGACGAAAGAGAAATTGGCCGGTAAGTTTGGATTTCCTTCTTGTTCCCTTTTTTAAAAAGAAGCTTAATTTTTGCTGTTTTAAAATATCTGGAAATATTCCTGTGCACAAGGAAGTATTGAATATGTGAGTTAATGGGTGTATAATGGCAGGTGCACACGTTTTTAATAAACAATCCGGAAATTCATCGAAACCAGATGAATATTTATTTTTTAGTTCACTGTCTATTCTGAGGATTTCGTTGGAAGAAGTTCCGTAAATAAACACCGTGCCGAAATTTTTTTGAGAAGCATATGATGTTGAATTTTGTGGTTTTAATCCTTCGTGAGATCAACCGCAATTCTAGAAAAGTGTTGGTTGAAGAGATTCGCAAATTTTTCTGGATTACTTGTTTCTCTTTCATTATCCTTTAAAACAACGTTCTCTACAAAATATCGTGATGATGTAGTTTTTCCAATATTCCACATTGTTTTTTTTGTTTCTAGCGTTCAAAATATCCTCATTATTTTTCATTATTTTTGCCTGAACTATTATTTTCCTTAAAATTCTTTTTTATTCTCGGAAGTAGACATGGAAAACGTGTGATACGTTATGATGTTTAGAAATAAAGTAAAGTGTAGGTTTTTTTACACGATGTTCTAATTCCTTGTGTGATCCAAGTATTTCTTTTTGGTGAAATGTTTAATTTTCTCTTTTTAATAGGAAAGTACGCGTTGAAGTGAAATGAAAGCTTTGAGAAAATAAATTATATTTTTCATTTGTGTCAATAGCGTTATAAACTGCCTCCCATGATTCCTTCAGCAAGTAGTTCGTAAATACTTTTATGTTAACTTTAGTAAATGCTCTGCACATGCGTGTTTTATTTATAGTGTTTCAGTATTTATGTTATTGGTGATTGTAAGAATTTGTGCATCGTGGTCACTGTAATCTAGATTATTTTTATTATTTCATATCTAGTTGTGGTTTTTAATTATAATTTGATCTATTGATGTTTGAGATTTAAATGTATTCCGTTAAGTACGTTCACTGTAATATCTAAATTAAAAGAGTGAATTAAAATGAGAAACTGCTCTTTTTCGTGGGATTTGCTCAGAAAATAATATTGAAATCTCCACATACAACATTGGATTTAAAAGAGAGATTACCAATTTTGTTCAGAATTATCTTAGGTTTTATAAGAAATTGAAATAATCTAAAGCTCACTTTGTTGGAGATCTGTAGATGCAAAGTAAGATACATTTGTGCGTAGTAATATGTACGACTGTTATTTCAAAAACTTTTTCAACTGCATATAAATTGAATTCTGACAATATAGATATTAGATATTTCAGACGTTTTAGTGAACGGTAATAAATGCAAGTGATTAAAAGTTTTTGCTTGAAATCTGATTACTGAAAAATTGTGTATGTGTGTGAATGGGAGAGTCAGGTTAACTGGATCGGTTGGGATAAGTGGTCCATGCTTTTAAATATTGGTGGGAAGTGATTCCTGCTTTTACCACTGGATGGCACTCGTAGAATGACAGGGCTGATAACTTAGCCACTTTATAAGTTGCAGGCCTTTATTGTTGAGTCAGTAAGGCATTTTTCTGAAATCAGAAGTATTTTCTACCACTCATCTGCTTTTTTTCCTTTAATAACAACTTGAAGAAAAATATTCTCACTAATTAATTGTTGTATTTCTGCCTTATAATAGTGTTTTGTTTTTCATTGAAAACAAAACACGTTCGTTGTTTGTATGTTTTTGAGCGTATAAATAAAATATGTGCGGAGGGGTTAATTGGACAGCTGTGTTAGGTTAAGTGGACCGGTCCAATTACCCTCTTTATTTTTTTTTTCGATAGTAGTATTTGCAAATTTGCAATTAACAGAGACACCTTTTGATACCCTGAGTTATCTCTCCCGAACCAACCAAAATGATTTTGTTTCAACAGTAGATATAGTTACAAAGTTTCCATGCCAACTGAAGTACGGCAGGGAAATATTTAAAAGCATGATTTATTTTAACGTGAATTTGGTAGATTACTATCTTCGCTATGCATTTTCTGCATTTATGTGTAAAAAAAGGTAATGGAAATGGGGGATTTTCCCTATTCAGATATCTCCCACCAGAGGGGCACCGCTCCAGCCGAGAAAAGTTCTGAGTCCCCGACCGGTCTCCCGGCATATTTGTTAGTGTAGTGCATGCTAGTGTGTGTGTTTGTGTGTGCAAGGGGTGAGGATAAGACAAGGAAGAGGAGGGAATTATCGCGCGCGGACCGTGGCCCGTTTATTAGGGTAATGCTCCGGCATTCGCCTGGTGTTGATCGGAAACTACCGATCAGAGCAGCCGGCCGCTAGAATTCTCCCCCAGACAGCGACTGAATTCGACCAAGCTTAAAAGCTAGTGTCGAAAATCCTGCCACCATCAGGACTCGACCCTACGACCTGCCGGCCAAAGGCTCTGCAGTGATATCAGTTGATGTACTGAGCCACCACTCCCGGTTTTAGTGAGGAAATATAACATGGATGCCTCTTACACATCCATTCTAATGTGAAATCGGTACAATAACTTGAATCTACTCGAGACTGAAGTTGAGTTTGAGAAATTATTGGATGTAAATATTTTATTTGCTGTTTATTTATTGAGTTTAACTTTAAACTTCTTATGTTCAAAATATTTAACGAAGTGTCTTTAATGATTGATAGCAATTACTTAATGACTTACTACATATAACGAGTCAAGAGATTCACGAACGAAACTTAAAATTCACTATAACTACAAAATTTACTTTTAGACTGTCTTTCATAGAAAGTTACAGAGGTTTCATTTTTGTGAATTTCTTTGCGTAAGAGAAAGCGTGAGATTAAAGAGATGGGAGAGAGGGGGAGAGAGGAGAAGGGGAAGGGGAAGGAGGAGGAGATAGAAAGAAAGGAGAGAGAGGAGAAAGAAGAAAGGAGAGATTGAGGAGAAAGAGAGAAGAGGAGAGAGGAGGAGAGAGGAGAGGAGGAGAGAGAGGAGAGAGAGGAGGAGGAGAGAGAGGAGAGGGAGAGAGAGAGGAGAGAGAGGAGAGAGAGAGACAGTCAGAAGCAGTTAATGAAATGCATAAAAATATTTCTAAGGCCTTTCATTATGAAGTGAATTTTAAAAACTTACGAATATGTCTCGGACATATAGCATTATTATTTACTCTAATAATGTCCTGAAGTCTCAACTGGATCGTTCCCGCTTCAACACTTCTCGACTCATAGAGATAAATTTTCAATTAAAATAAGAATAAAATTACGTACACCAGTTAATTACGCCGAATGAGTTTCTGTAATACACCTCTGTACACATTGTCTCCCTAATAACAATATAATGTTTGGTGGTTTCCGTTGAAATTCCCATCTTCATTATCCCTCATTCAACTGTCAATTGATTCATAGTTGTCGATCCCGGAATAGAACATTCGCCGTCGGTGGGGCGCCGGTGCCAGCGCCGCGTGTAAATTGGAAATGACTAATCTTTGCCTCTTTGTTAGTCGAGTATTTGATTTGATTGTTCTGTTGTTAAAAAACAATTATTCCCCACTCATCTCAAACATATCCTCTCATTGAACTAATTGCGGTTTAATGGACTACTAACGGGCCATCTTGTGAATAAAATATGGAATTGTTTTATTGAAAAGAAATATTTGATTATCCGATCCAATAATTATTACTGTTGTATAGTGTAGGTTTGTACACCGAAATATGTATAATTGCATATAGAAAGTAAAAATTAAATTTTTGTTTAATGATTGTGATTCTGTTGTTAAACTTTCTTTGAAAACTATAATAATAACAAAAAATAGAAAGAAAATTATCTTGATGTTGCGTAAGAAATAGCAGTTGAATAAAAGTGAAAACGAGAAAGTATCGCTTTCTAGCATCAACGGTGCGTAGTTTTTAAATATAGATTTTTGTGGATTTATATTATTTCCTCGAAAACTTGAAAATTTGTGCATATTCATTTTATGTAACGGTATTTAGTAAGTGCGTTACTGAACTTTTGGGAGTCATTAGTAACATAGTTACGTTGTGTTTTCGTAAAGATTGAAGCTCATGCTCGTACGTATAATATTTCTTCTGTAGGCGTCATATGTGAAGACGATGGTTTCATTCATCCACACATAGGACTTAGGACAATAACGTCAGCTAGTTGTGGGGGGAGGGGCGGTGGCAGGGGCGCCTAAAGAAAACTTGGGGCCTGTGGTGGTAGATCTATGAGGGTCCCTTATTTCAAACAAAAGGTGCGGCCTCCCATACATAAAGATAATGCATTTGTCCATGAATCAGACCTAACGTAAAGCGGTTAATTGGAGTTAGAAGTACAAAGAGTAGAGAGAGAAGAAAGGGAGGGGAGAGAGGAGAAATAGAGGAGAGAGAGGTGAAAGATGAAGAATGAAGAGAGAAGGGAGAGAGAAGAAGAAGAAGGGGAGGAAAAAAGGGGGTGGGTAAAAAGGAAGGGGTAAGATCGAGAGGTGAAGGTAGAGTAAAGAGAAGATAGAGGGAAGAGAAGGGGGAGAGAGAATTTGTAAATACATTTTCTAATTGAACTGAAAGGGAAAAAATACCCAACTGGCGTTCCACTTAAGGAGGTCGCCGATCCCAGGGAGGGCAGTCGCAGTCAGAGTCAGAGTCGCATTCGCTCAGTCAGAGTCGCAGCCACGGTTGCAGTCTCAGCCTGGAACCCTGGTAGTTCCCAGCTCGAGCATGAGAGCAGAGTGGGGAGTGTCAGCGGGCCAAGCGCTGCACCGTCAGGCGACGAGGCGGCCGAGGAGGGTGGTGAAACCTGCGAAGTGACCGCGGGGTGCTGTGGTGTGGACGACTTCATGAGCAGCAGGGGCATAGGGTCACGCGCGCCAGCATCGTGGCGGCTGCGCGTGCGAAAGTGGGGCGGCGTGGCGCGGAATGACGTTGCATGGGGAAGGAGCGGCCCGGAACAGGCAGAAGTTGAAGTAACGTGTATTGTTGTTCCAAGCTTTGAATTGCAATAAAGTTTCATTTTATTGTTAATGAGCTTATGTTTAACTTGAATTTGCCTTGTGTAAAAATTATTTGAAACATTTAATAAGATAATCTATGGCTGGCAAATTGTTAGGGGAAGAGAAATAATTAAGATAACAAGTATGACATGATAAACTTATAGCTGTCAGATTTTGATTGATTGTTCGTGATTCCGGGTGAGTCAGCTACTATGTTCATTAGTCCCGTACGTCTAATGCGTGCTTGTCATCGGGATGTGGCGGTGACCTTCCCCCACTGGATGGCCAGATCCAGCGCCAACATACCGTCGGCTAACGGGGTTTATCAACGAAAATCCACATAATTCAGTGGGGCATTGGAAGGATTTTGCTCAACTTTGTCGTCAGTCGAAAGGACAAAGAACAGATGATCTCCGTGAGTATTAATATATTAATATTTTCCAAAGAATCGTGGTCTTTCCGCTTCTTCAAATATACATGTTCGAGGCAAACGAGCTGCATATTTAGAGAATTGCTCACAGAATTATCTTCAAAGAGTGCAGTTGAAATTTCTGATAGGTCTGTTAAAAATCTCAAGATTGCAACATGGTTTTTAGATGATTTTAGAGCACTTCCAAATTATTAGCTTAAATACATGAGATTGTGAAAATGTGGCTTATTTTGTTAGATAAATTAGAAAATTTTTCATTATCACAAGAAAGTTAAAGAAAGTACAAAAAATATTAAGATTATAAATCAAGAGGGTTGAATTAATCAAACTGTAAGCAGAGATTGAGGATTTACATAGGTTAAATATGTGAAAAGCTATTTTAACGTTTCGTTAGGGAGTAGGTAGTTCGGAAGGAAGGAATTAGGAAGCAAGGGAGCGGTAGCTCAGTGCATCAACTGATGTCACTGCAGCGTCTCTGAGCGGGAGGTCCTAGGTTCGAGTCCGGACGGCGGCAGGATGTTCGACACTAGCTTTTCAGCTAGGTCGAATTCAGTCGCTGTCTGGAGGAGAATTCTAGTGGCCAGCTGCTCTGATCGGTAGTTTTTCGTGGTTTCTCCGATCAACACCCGGCGAATGTCGGAGCAGTACCCTTCCAAACGGGCCACGGACCGCGCGCGATCTGTCCTTCCTCTTCCTTGTCCTATCCTCTCCCCTTACACACACTTACACTAACATGCACTACACTACCGCATATTCCGGGAGATCGGCCTGGAGCTTAGAGCTTGTCCCGGCTGGGGCGGTGCCCCGCTAGTGGGAGAGTCCTGGTTGGTGGGACGGTAGGTCGGCGCCGGATCTCGCCATCCAGCGTGGGAAGATCACCACCGTCTCCCAAGAACAAAACATGCACTACACTAACGGGACTAATGTCCAAATCCGTTGACGTGCCCGGAAACATAATAAAATAAATCAAATTATTATTTTAACGGTTGGTAATTAGATATTAATGCGATTTAGACAAAAAATCTAAATGAAAGAACGTCACTGAAGTCAACATGTAAATAATTGAAAAGAATATTATTTAAACTGTCATTTTATTCAGATTCAAACATTTCATAATTTCATACAAAGATAAGAGTGAAAATAGTTTTGTTAGGATCAGCTGCTAAAAAAACTCTATAGAATGTGGTATTTTGTGTTTTCCAGCATTACGATTCCTGTTCGACTAGAAAGGCAATTTTGTACATTAAGCGGCGTGAAGTTGGATGAAAAGGGAAACGATCGGTTTTTGATTCGCTCAAAGAGTTTAACAAATTAGGATTTTCAGAAGTAAGAATTTTTTAGGTAGAACGTTGGGAGAATTCGGTTCTCAGGTAGGTCTCATTTAGAATTTGTTTAAAAGTCAATGTACAAAAGCCACAAAAAAGAAACGGTTTATTCTCGATGTGGAAAAGGTAAAAGGATTTCGGGATGTGCGAAAGTAAAAGTAAGACAAAACAATAGTAGTGCAAAACAATTGTAAACCAACAACTGCTATGTGCTCGTGTCGCTCGCCTCCACATCTACTCGTTGGAGCCTCCGTCATTGTCAGGGGCGTCCAATAAGGGGGGGGGCAGCTGGAGGAACTTGCTCCACGCCCCGACCAATGAAGTCTGGACCAGACTCGCCGCCCGCCTCGGGGTCTGGTGGCTGCTTGCCCGTGCGCGCCAATTCAAAATGGTGCGCACAGACAATCTCATTTCGAAAGTTCGTCCAACACTCTGTGTAAGTACGGGTCCGCTGACCTGTGATGTTGGCCAAGCGTATATAAAGCCCAGGAGCGTACGTCCAGAAGGCGGGCATTCAACTAGGGCCAGGAAAGCCGGTGATACTTTTAAGTACAGATTTATGACGATTTCGCAGATATTCGCAGCTAAAATCAATATGGTATATGCTTCGTGAAGTTAATAACAATATTTTTCAATGGTGCAATGTACGTAGGTGGAGCTTTCTTAATGCCAGTATAAAAAGTTTAAAACGAGCTCTCACGCCAGAAATCTAACTGTTGGTCGGCTGCCTAAGTGGTTTTTATCTAATCCTCACTATAGGAGGTATTGACCCGCAGGTTGCGACACCACTCCGCGAGAGTACACCACAGAGGCGCAATATATTTACCTCATACATTATATATCATAGGCGTCTAGATATGTTCCTTCACAAACTAATTATAATTATAATCTACATTTTTGTGAGAATTACGAAAAAAAATCACTATATAGTCAGGGAGAGGATGTGTTATTTTCGGCAAATTACACTTCTAATATCCATTATTTATTGAATTGTTTTTACTCTACTTTTGCGGAAAATGGCAGCTTCAAAATCGAAAATGTGTGCTGGTAAATCAGAAACTTTAATTTTATCCTGCCAGTATTGTAAATCCGAACACTGTGCACCTCTCAGACCTCATTGCGCTTCCCTTCGTTGCCTACTCTGTTCAATTCCCGCTCGTACACAGGTTATTAGTTAGTATAATTACTGGCGGTTTATTGGTTGATTAGTCGAGATTGTCACAGTTTCTGTTTCTGGATTGGTTGCTGGATGGTGTAATTTTCAGTTGCTACGATTTCACTAGACGGATCAAATTCATGTTCTACCCTAGAGGGTTGTATTTAGTCTGGTCGAAGGAGTGCCCAAAATAATGGACTGTTTGGAAACATGGTCGCATGGCTGGTTGTTTTTTAATGCAAATGTTTACTTTATGAGACCCGTTGACTAGAACGCAATCCCTTGTTATGTGGAGATAAATTAGGCGTTATTTATAAGGGAGGTGTCTCGGTGCATGGAAGTTGACGGGGCATGTGCAGTTAAGAGGAATGTTTTATTTCTTTTAATAGAAGGAATCACTCCTATGCAACGATGGGACGCTTTGAAGCTCTATGCTATCAGAGTAATTTAGCAACACAACAATTTGGCGATAAACGTTCCAAATAATCAGTATCACATAGATTGAGCTCAGTCCTTGCGTCACATGTGCCCGTGGCAATGTGCGCATCCGTCCTCCAGCAAAAATAATTCAGAAGTGTACAAATTCCTAGCTAATACGATGCCAGTCTCTAAACGTTGTAGCTATATGTTTCATAAATGAATAATTTTACTGATTGGTCTGTAATAGTTTTATCTGAATTATAATGGAGCAATGGTGGAATCAGTCATGAATAAATGGAGAGATATAGGAAACGAGAAAACCCTCAGGAAACCGTTTTTCATTATCCATTGACCTGCACAAACTTCACATGGATTGAGGGGAATTTGATCCACTCCTTTTACTCAGTGGCGGAAGGTAAACTTCCTGATCATTTGCTATGGAATGGCATGTATATCGGACAGCGGTTTCAACCTCCTGGGACGAAAAGAAGCATAGAATACTTCGCAGACAACGGTAAACAGTTTTTGCTAGCCTGATAACAAGCTGGTCTATTCAAAACAGCTGAATCAAATAAAACGAGAGCCAGGATTTTTAACTGCGAATAACTTGTCCGTCCGGGTGACGCCACATCCAAAGCTGTGATATCAGCGTTTCGACCGCCTCATCGCGTTTTTCCTCAGATGAAGTGCGGAAGTCCGTTTACCCGGCCCTTTGCATGACTGGTCACGAAAGTCTTCGACGATAGAATTTTTAACCATTTAATTACCGGAAAACCAATCTTTTACCGCTCCTCTCCGCAGCAGCGCCCGCGACGCCAGCGCCTTCAATTGTTTATTGGCGCGCGGCGCGGCGGCGGAGCGTTCGCCCTTTGGCGCGATCGGATTCCCCTCCGCGCCGCGAGGCCGGCAGCGCCGCAAGAAGCGGCTCCTGAGACGGCGCCGGGCGCTGCAAGTGACGGCATTGTTCCGGCTGCCGGAGGAGAGCGAGGGTCGAGGCAAAATAATTGGAGCTCATTAGGGAGCAACAAATGTCTGGAAGAAAATGGTTGGAATGAAGATGGCGTCTTATTTCAAGTGTATGCGGGAAATAATTAGAGCGATATCCAAATTCTAAAAATATCTATGTGTTGAGTAACTTTCCGTTAATCTTACAATTACTTTCAAGGACATAATTTACTCTTTTAGTGAGAAAAGAGACAAGGGATGTTACATTTATTAGTAACTGAATGGTGACAATTAATTTTGTTAATTCAAATTATCTAAACATTAGTTACTCCAATCATAAATTCAAGTCTGGTATTCAGTTTTTTAGTATTATTTTTTGTGCTATACTAAAATACCAAAAATACTGGACGAAGATAGTGTAACTAGTAGCAAGTATATTAATAACAGAAATAAAAGCAAATATCTACTTAAATACATTTTTAAAGTAAATATTCAAATAATTTATGGTAGTAATATTCTGTTTACACTGAAGGAACTTCTACAAATATGCATTTTCCGTAGGTTTGTGGAGTATGAATGATCGGAATACGCAAAGTTGGCAGAGTGTGCCTCGTTGTATGGAATACTTATTTCAAGAAAGAATAAAAAATGTGAGAGAGCACGAGGGAGTAACAAAGACAAGGGCAGGACCTCCCTTTCTCTATCAAATGTTTACGAAACATACAATGTTCACAATCATGGAGAAATTTTGTAACTCAGTGTGCTTCAAAACACTGAATTCCTTCAAAAATGTACAGTGAATGCATCTGTTTTGTCTTTCATTTCATTTATATATTACAGTGATATCAGAGTGCCTTTTAATGGAATACTTAAGATAAGAGATGGTTATATCCTGTTCGATTCAGATTTATTTTTCCCAGCACCAGTAAGGTTCTAATATGATCCATTATTCAGTTGCCTCTCCTTAACGAATGATAAATATGTGAATATACGAAAGGGTGAGATCCAGTTAATAGACCGGGAGCGGTAGCTCAGTGCATCAAATGATGTCACTGCAGCTCCTCTGACCGGGAGGTCCTAGGTTCGAGTCCTGACGGCGGCAGGATTTTCGACACTAGCTTTTCAGCTAGTTCGAATTCAGACGCTGTCTGGAGGAGAGTTCTAGCGGCCGGCTGCTCTGATCGGTAGTTTTCCGTGGTTTCTCCGATCAACACCAGGCGAATGCCGGAGCAGTACCCTACCAAACGGGCCACGAACCGCGCGCGATCTGTCCTTCCTCTTCCTTGTTCTATCCTCTCCCGTTTCACACACACACACACACTGACACTAACATGCACTACACTACCACATATTCCGGGAGACCGGTCGGGAGCTCAGAGCTTGTCCTGGCTGGGGCGGTGCCCCACTGGTGGGAGTCCTGGTTAGGGGGAAACCCCACTAGGCGACGGTAGGTCGGCGCCGGATCTCGCCATCCAGCGGAGGGAGACCACCGCCATCTCCCGAGAAACAAACATGCACTACATTAACGGGACTAATGACCAAAGCAGTTGACGCGCCCGGAAACACGAAAAAAACAAACGAAACCAATCCAGTTAATAGGTAGTTAGTGAGGGTATTTGAACATTAACAGAGAAAGATTTGAAGTTGATTTCAATGGATACCATCCGAACAAATAATTGTAAACTGTACATAATTTCAATTAAGTTTGAATAATATGCTGTCTTTATTAATATCATCTATTTGGGAAACGATAACAAATGAGAATCCACTTGCTTTATTTGGTCCTTATAAGATGGTTAATTTTGAAAGCAACAATTACACGATGATATGTAACAATGAGGTTTTCAAATTGTCTAACAAGTTAATTTTGACACGTTAGTTAATTTAACACATTAACTAAAATTAACTGTTTCTTTTACGTTCTCGACAAACTAAATGAAGAGGGAGGGGTAAAATTATTTTTTTACTCACGCCTTGGTCCTTCAAACACCTACATTGTGGTTGTAATAATTTTTTATAAGCAAATTAATTAGGTGAGACAAATAAATTCATACATGCCTGAACCTCTCTGCAACAATTTTGGAGTACCTGAATTTCCTGGTAGTGTGAATGTAATGAAATGACTCGTTTCTTCGAGGTGAAAGAGGATTTGTCTCGCTCCCAAACGAATTAAGTGAAGCGAAACTTCTTCTTCTAAGGGATAAATGGAGGTAGAAAAGCTGCTTGAATCTTTTAGGGGACGATGTGAGCGCCGGCGAGAGCAGCTTTGGACCTAGCGTGGCGGCTGAATCCTTCAGATCGATATTCGAGCGCAGCTTCGGATTTTGCACGCGAATTGCACTCATGCGTTTTACCCCCTATCTATTAAATCTCTAAAGGTTCTCATTGTATCAACACTGTATCTACATCTACTGCATCTGTATCTACACTGTATCTACAACATTGTATCTACACTGACCATTCTCCGTTTTGACATTTCGGGCAATAACACTTTTAACAAACTCAAATGAGGGCGTCGTACATTTTATAGACGGTCTTATCACATTAACTATTAAACTTTGACCTAGTTTTTTGACATCATTAATAACGAGTGAAATTTCTCACTTGTCACTATTTCCTCAACATTTATTGGAAAATCTTATTAATGGTTTCACATCTGTCTCTTGTAATGTCGCTAACTACGTTAACTGTGGCCTTTTACAATCCTTCGCCATCCCTCAATAATCCTTCACCGTTTTGAGCCATATCATTTGCTCTTTACTCCGAACTCTTAAGGAATGAAATGTTCTAAAAGTCACCTTCTCACAATGAATTAATAAAACCGGAGTTCAGGTGACTTTACAACAGATTATGTACAGACAACGAATATTTTATAATATAAAATATATTTCTTCATCTTGTTCGAGATGAATAAATATGCCATTAACTCATAAGCATATTGTGGAAAAATTGTTTGTGATATCAAAAAGGGTGAATTTCAAATAAATCTTGCTAATATTATCAAGTATTTTCTGAAGAATATTTCATTATATTGTGTCATATCATAGCACTTCAGATTTGTCAATTATTTTCTTTGAATTACACATTTTGTTGGAGTAATGAAAAGAAAAGATTACTAAAATTAAAAGATAATAAAATAATAATAACAAAAGATTTGAAAAAATACCAAAAAATGAAGATTTTTCAATTGCATCAAAGCTAGAGGTTGAAAACCTTTTAGTTCACGGTATACAGACGTTTTCATGCATATTATTTAACATGGTTACAACATCTACCTTTCTGTCTCTCTTCAAAAACAATTATGGGTTTTATGGAATTCCCCCGGCAGTAAAATAATGTTTCGCTTAGTGTTTATATTTACTTTTGTTTACAATTGTCTGAAGACAGTGTTGCTGCTACACCTTTTTTCTGTTTTGTCAAAATGAAGAAAGATCCCTATTGAAAGGTTTACGTAATCATTCATTATTGATTTCATCGATTCATCATTTCATTTATCATTCATTCTGGTTAATAAACAAATTACAACCCGTGGCACAAATTTCATATATTCTTGTCACAACATCGCGCATCTAGAATTAGTAGTAACATCACTATGCATGTTTTTTTTATTATTTTCTGCGAATATATTATAATTAAAAGTTGCTTAACGCATCCTAGCTTCCATTTGCTTCGATATTTCCAGTCGTTTTCTTGTAGGTTTCTTCCTTCCATTAATGTTCTTCTTAATTTTTCTTTAGTTGCTCTGTTGTAGTCCACACTTCGGCTTACTTGTATATAATAATAATAATAATAATAATAATAATAATAATAATAATAATAATAATAATAAGTCGTTATTAATGGCGAGGCTTAGGCCATAGGGCCTGCTCTTCCGCCTAACCACTGAGTCTACATTGATACAGAGTAGTAACATATAATAGGGGAGGGAAATACATTTACGTCTGGGAGTGCAAAACTAGGGACCATCCCGGCGTACGCCTTAAGCAATTGAGTAAACTCAGTAAATCTCAATAAGGATGGTGGCTTAGGACCGAACAGTATTAATGTATAGAAATGGAAGAGAAGATAAAAATGAGAAAAGGAAATCATAAATGAAAATGAAGTAGAAAATACGAAAGAGAAAGAAGAAAGGAGAGAGACTAAAGGGGGGACAAACTGTACATTTATGACTGGGAGTGCAAAGCAAGGGGCCATTACGACGTACGCCTTAAGCAATTGAGTAAACCCAGAAAAAACTCAATCAGGATGGCGGCTTATGGCCGAACATTAATACAGAAGAATATGGTATGGATAGTATTGAAGGTGAAGAGATGAGGCGTTTAGGGGAAAGGGTCGTAAAGAAAAATGGGGAAGTCTGTGAAGGAAAGGGAAGGAAGAAAAAGCGAAGAAAAGGAGGAAGAAGAAGTAGGTGGAAAAGTAATTTTTTTCCAGAAGCGGTACAGAAATGTTAGTTTGGTATATATTAGCACTTTACATAAATATACAAACATTTGTAACACCAGAGAAGCACAATTCGCTCTAACAGTAATTTAAAGTATAATATTGACAGTATTAAGAAACAATGTAAAAGTACAATAAATATAAACATCAATTGTAATTATTGTTAAGGCCAATAATTGTAGATATGAAATGATGACATACAAAAATAGCTATATTTTAACATTTATTTGGTGTGTGGCTAATCACTTTTAATTATTTTATTTGAACAATTTTATTAGGATACACAGAAAATATGTGGTTGTTAATAATTTAGATGGTGTGAGAGGGAGTGAAAAATGAGAATAGAGTAATGAGTTATGGGGTGGAATTTTGAATTTAAAGAGTGAGGAAAGTGCGGTGATTAGGGGGGCGGTGAACGGGGTGCTTGGTAGTGGGAAAAGTCTGGAGGATGAAGAGGACATTAATGCCATTCTATATGTCGTTATTCCTTACCCAAGTATTTAATTCGTTTTTGAATTTACGGAAAGTAGTCGAATGTTTTAGGCTCCCTGGTAGTTTATTCCAGGCTTGGATAGCTGTAATGGTGAAAGATTTACTGAAAGAAGTCGTACTGTGACACAGAGCAGAGCTGAACTACGAGCTCAGTTTAATTTCAAAGGATTGAAATTACTTATTAGACGTGTTACATGAGAACCCTGTAAAATTTTATAGAGAAGAAGTAGAGAGTGAAGTAACCGTCTTTTGTCTAGAGTAAGCATATGAATTGAGTAAAAAAATTGCGATATATGGTCGTATTTTCTTAGATCAAAAATAAACCGTGCGCATGCGTTCTGTGCCACTTGAAGTTTACGTTGTAATTTAGATGTCATGTTTGTCAGAAGAAAGTCGCAATAGTCAAAATGTGGCTTAATAAGTGATTTAATGAGTGTCTCACGTGTACTAATTGGTAAAAGCGTTCGCTGGCGTTTCAGCGAATGCATTGCGACAAAAACTTTACGGCAGGTTCAATCTACTTGCGAGCTCCAGCTGAGGGTGTTGCCAAGAAACACACTTAGGTTCTTGACTTCGGAACACCAAGGTAGAACGGTGCCATTTATATAAATTTTAGGCAGAGTAGAAGAGGATATTTTATTCACAGTGCTTTTTGAACTGATAATCATGCACTGTGATTTATTTGGGTATAATTGTAGGCCTAATAACGCGGCCCATTTGTTTAAGGTTATCAAATCTTCGTTAATTTTATGTGCGAGTGAGAAGAGTTCAGACGTGTGGCCTCGTAGATATATCTGAAGATCATCCGCGTACATTTGATGACTGCAATATTTAAGAGCATTTCCCACATCGTATACATACATCAAGAATACTAGTGGCCCTAATACAGTGCCTTGGGCAACTCCGCGGTAAAGTTTCAAAGCCCTTGAGCTGCGACTACCGGACACCACTCTTTGGGTTCTGGAAGTTAAATAGTTAAGAAACCATGTACGCGTAGGATGTGCAAATCCCATAATTTTTAGTTTTGCGAGGAAGATGTCGTGATCTACGGAGTCGAACGCTTTGCTGAAATCCAGAAGAATTAAGATAGTTATCTTACTGTGATCTATAGTTGTTCTCCCATCTTCAGTAACATTCAGTAGCGCAGTACCAGTATTCCTGCCGGAACGGAAACCTGATTGCTGATCGTTTAAAAGTGATTGATTTTGGAGATAGAGTTCAGTTTGCTTATGGACGACTTTTTCGAGTACTTTAGAAATAGTCGGGAGGATGCTAATTGGGCGGTATTCAATAGGGTTTCTGGTTGATTCTGTCTTGGGAATAGGATGCACGAGCGCACTTTTCCAAGATAAAGGATATTGTCCGCTCATTAGAGAGAAATTTACTATTTCGGTAATGATTGGTCACACCTAGGCTATTTATTAGCACTTTGGCATTTATTTCATCGGTACCTGAAGCATTAGATTTGAGACTTTGAACTATTTTTATTATCTCCTCATGTTCCACGGATGAAAAGAAAAATTCGTCGTTGAACTTTGTTTCTGAGTTTTGGAGAAGCGCGAGGGATTGACTCTTCAAGTTACTGTCAAATGAAAGAACGTTACTTACAAAATTATGATTTAGAGATTCTAGGGGAATATTCGTTTCAATTTGGGGAGGTGCTTTACCTATTCCTAGATTTTTCCAATTTTTCCAAATGGTTTTCGAGTCGCGGATTCTGCCGAAGGTGGTGTGGTAATATTTTATTTTAGCGTTGCGTCATTTCTGCGTAAGTAAATTTCTGAGCATTTTGTACAGTTTTTTAAATAATTCGCATTCAGTTTTCCGGAAAATAGCATGCATTGCATCTCGATCTTTCATTAAATTCCGAATTTCATCAGTTAATCATGGTGCAGAAGGACGAGTTACGCGTTATATTTTTAAAGGCGCATAGAGTTGTAATTAAGTTAGTGAAAATCGCCACTTTAGCTTTCAGCGATTCTTCTTCGTGGACAAGGTGCCATGGAAGTGTAAATCCATCTACATTTAATGCTTGTTTATCGAATTTTGAAAAATCGCTGTATTTGATTAAGTGCGGTGAGTATTTAGGACACTTCATATTGTTAACAAGATATATTAAATGGTGTTTTGAAATCTCGGGAACTAGAAACTGACCGTGATATCGAATATTGTTTTTATTAGACACTATTGATCGATCCAAGTTTCCGTGCTCTTTGAGTGGTGCGTAGGTGCTAGGGGTAATATTTCGAGGCACATGCTGTGGAAAAGAGCGTAAAGCTGCTGCAGAAGGCGAGGCTTTCAATAAGTTATGATTAAAGTCACCCATTACAATAAGAATGGATCACAGATGCAAAGGTTTCATCCAACATATCTATGCTGCCTGACCTTTGAGGTAAATATATGACAGCCAAGAGACTTTTTTTCCTAAAATTCCGACTTCGATAAAAAGATATTCACTACGTTGGCAATCCATATTTGTTGATGAGAGTATAAGTTTATGTCTAAGATCGTCGCGAATGTATATACCGACACCTCCACCGTGTGCGGCGGCACTGGCTTTCCGATCAGCTCTTATCAAGCGGTACCCTGGAATTGCTACTAGCGCGGAATTGAGATAATTTTTCAACCAGTTTTTGCTTAACAGAAGCGCACGAAGACGGCGTTTAGATATTATTTCCGTTACTTCATCGAAATGGCAGGGCAGGAACTGAGCATTTAAGTGGGCAACGTACAGACAGAGGGAGCGAGGATTAGGTTTATTTCTAGCGTCAGACGCTTGTACCGTCGGGGAAGATTCCGGTCACCCACAGGTAAAAGATTTACAGAATGTGAGGGGAAGAGAGTTGGTAGCATTAACTGAGGGTTTGAAGACGTTCGCAGGAGAAGAAAGGAAGGAGAATTCTCGGAAATATCCGAAAGTGGTTCTGAAAGAGGGGTGTAGAGTGGGGAGGTGGATAGGTGGGGGCGCTCCTACGCTAATCTTGAATTGCCTCCAGCCGGTCCCTGGATTGCACCCGGGCACGACTGTTACCATGTTTGATGACGATGGTGACGTCTTCTGCCCACACGTTCTTGAGGCCAAAGCGGTCGATGCAGCTTGTGGCAAAACCAGGCGCGATTTTGTGACATACTCACAAATCGTGATTCCAATATGCTTCAGCAGCCGTTTCGAGCGAAACATTTCACTCCGTTTCCTGTAACTAAAAAATTTAACAATAATTGGCCTGTTTTTTTCAGGTTCTTGACGACCTATCCGATGGCTCCTATCAATATCTTGCGAGATTAAGTTTACACTTATCTTTTTGGCAACTTCTTCGATGACCAGCTTGTCGGTCTCTTCATTATCATTTTCTTCCACGCCGAATATCCGCAAGCAGTTTCGGCGTGAGTACATCTCGACGGGTCTGTCTTTTCTTCTAACTGAGATTTTAGATTTGAAATCTCACGGTCACGTTCAGCCAGATTTTTCTCTAAACCTGCCACAAGATTAGCATTGAAATTTATTGAGTCTTCAAATGGTTTTGCTACAAGTTCAGTTAGCACAGATGCCAAAGGGTGTAAGGAGGTAGGCGAAGTTACTGCCTTATCCAGTGCCTCATTCACTTGCTCCGTAATTTTCGTTTCAAGATCAATATTGGCACTAGATGCGTTCTTGTTGCTCTTCGTCATCTAAAGAGAAGAAATTAAGCAGAAAGTCAGACCAGAAAAAGACACTAGGAGAGAAGTTTCGTGAAGGGTGGTCGAGGAGTAGAAAACTAAAAGAACAGTAGAGCAGATTTCAGATCAAATAAGAGTAAGATAAGTAAGAATCAAATACAAACTCAAGAAGAAAGATGCAATATAATTTCACTGAATGGTAAAGTACAGCAAAATATACTTATCTTTTCGGGCTTCTACAGTGTCAGGCGATCGTTGAGCGCGAATGTTATAACGGTGGCTGCGAAAGAAACTACCTGCTGCCTAGTTCGGAGCGCCAAGGGACAATGCTTACACCGCGACGGTCATCCACAGGCTGTGATCTTTATCTTCGTGCTGTGTATCGCTTCTGTATATCTTTATCTTCGTGCCATTTAAGCTAAGTTATCTTCATCCCATTTCTGGTGTTCTTCAAACAGCTTCCTCAATATGTAATAAATATCATTTTCTTCTATTATCAATTGGTTGTCATGCGTCTTTTATATACGAAAGTCAAGTGGCTTTCAAGGTCTCTTACCAACTGGAGCTGCTTTAAACAGAAAACACAATCCGCACATGACCTTCCAACACCCAATCCATTTAGTCCTAGGTCGTGTATCTGATTTCAATTCTTTGTTTTATAATTTCGCCATATAATCTTGAAAGAGAATTAGACACACTTATTCCTCTGTAATTGAAGCAAACTCGTCTCTCTCCTTTCTTGTAAATGTTAGCAATAAAAGCAGTTTTTCACTCGGGGGAACAATTTCATCCCTGAAAAAACAGCTGGAAACATGACTTAACAGCTCGTGAAGCAAGTCCGTCCCAAAGCAAGCTCTATGAGGAGTCCGTTTGATCCAAGTGTGCGTCCATTTTGCATGGATCTAAGAGCTTTCATTACCTCATTCACCCAGATGACGTTCTGTTAAAATGCGATTTGAGAAACGTATCTCATTGTCTGATTGTGTAATAAATTTTGGACGATCTTTTTTTCAACCCTTTTAAGGGAATGAGACACATGCGATATTTCTTTTCGGTTTGTTTAAGATATTTTAATATTTTCCATGCTTCAGGGGCCTTTGTAGATCCCACATGCTCATCAATGCTCGTCTTACATTTTTTCTCCATAACTTTTGGCTTTCATTACTTCTTTCTTTACTTCTCTACAGTACTGCAAATAGTATTTTCTATCCTCATGGTTGTAACCATGGCTCTCAATCATAAGTAGGGGAATTAATGAATTGTCATTTTCTCTTTTAAATTTAGAAAAATGTCTTTTAGTATAGACATTAATTTTATGTTATGACAAAAGGTAATCACCATTTTTAATACTTTTTTAACTTTTTAATAATTTAATTTTGCATTTTTCGTCAATTTCGACTTACAAGTCATTTTTACAATTTCACGTCATTTTTAAAGAATTTTTTTAAATTTCTTTGATTTTAACATCATTTTAATGGTGCTTGCTTCAAGTAATATTTACGAGATGCAACAAATGTTCTCTATAGAATTCCTGCGTAACTTATTTGATTGCTTCGCTTAAAAATTGTAGTGTCAGTCATTGTGAATATGTAATCTAGGTTTCTATGACTCCCGTCAACGCCATTCGACCGATTTCGCGATAACTAAAAACAGATTTCCTGGTAAAGAACAGTCTAAACCAAACGTTTACTTGCTGAGTTCACTATAACGAAGGAATAAGTCTCGATTTCTTCAGTAACAGTAATTTTTTTTTTTTTTGCTTTTAGGGCATTTTAGAAACACGTTAAGAGCATTTCTTGGATCATTGTTGCCGATGTTTTAGGTCGTCAAAATCCGCCCCCAATTTACAAGCTTTCTTTTTCTTATTTACAATTTGTTCAGTATTAGGATTTGTTTATGATTTATTTTTATTATTAGATTTTAGCAATTCTCCAAGAGGTTCTGATCCAACTTCATTGACTTATATTATTGTATCATTGTACATATTTACTGCATCAGAATATGTTATATTATTCAGTTTGGAACACAATCTAGCTTTGTACAAATACCCAATCGAATCATCATTGAGAAACTGGAGATTATATTGAACGAAGTTTAGCACATCCTGCTATAATCATATTCACAGCGTCTCGGTTGAAGTTTCCGAGGGAGAACAATTTTTGCTCTAAAGAGGTAATGCTTCGCTCCGCATTCTGCGCCTCTGTGCGCTCTGACATCCTGAAATTTTAGCACAGCATTTTGTCTGCGGCATTGACGTACATAGAATTTATATTAATAATTTTGAGAAAACATGTTCTTATTGTATTGTATTGAATGGGGGTACTACATATGTATCATAGAGCCCAAAACAAGAATACTTCATATTATTTTTTAGAAGTAGGACAAATAAATGTATGTATTCGAAGAGTCAATATCCACAAATACTAGACATACCAAAAAATTCTTCAACTTCTTCACCTATTTACCTTATCCAAAAGAAGTTTTATTATAAATATAAATGGAAAAGGTTTGTGTTGGTAGGATTTCTGAGTAAAATTAATATTTATCTTTTGAACTTGAATTGACTTGTTTATTGATAATAATCCATGGTTCAGGTTTTCGGCTACTTTCTTGAAGATACATGCGCAGCTGCTTCAAGGAATGTGAGTCCTTCTGTTAAAAGGTTTATTCTACATTTTATTTATAATTGTATTCCTTTGGGGTAAAAGAAACGTAGAAATATACGGGAACATCCATGTCAAAAAATGTTGATGTTTTTAGAATAATATAGAATGGTTTTGTATACCAAAATTGTATAGTTTATTTTTATATAATGTGTTAGAATAACATTATAACACTAATCGAAAATGAAAATAAATTCACTTGCTGAACAGTTGTTAAAGAAGTGTTTATTTAAATATACTTTAAATGATTATCCATTCTAGTTACGCGACATCCTGTTCAGAGTACGATTGTTTTATTGTGTTAATGCAACATGTAATATTTTCTGTATTTTTACATGTAAGTCAGCCCACTTGCAACCGGATGCCACCTACCAATCCCATTCCTTACTTGGAATCGCTTCGAGTTCAAACTGGCGTGAACATTTCTTAGTATTCAGACCAGAGAGTATACTATACTGTATTATACAGAGAATATAATATATTGAGTCAGACGGCTCCCAACGCGTCGCTCTTACCTAGAACAGCCTACACTACATCTCAATTCCTTTGAAATAATTATACAACTCAATAACTTCATTATTCATGCATGACAATTTTCAAGAATAAAAACCTTATAAAGACATGTAATCCACTTCAGTTATAAGTAAGAAATATTTTATTTTCAATTTTATCAGCTATAAGTCGCGCGGCTTCCTATTGGTCCAATACAAATACTGCGCCAACTCTCATGCGCTTTAACATGCGACGCATCACAGCCAGTTGCGAGCAAAGACATTGGAATAGGAAATTGCGAGCAGGCTACGAGCGTGAGCGTATCTGTAATCTTACGTTCCGTAGAAATGGCTCAATTGGTATCATTTCAGACGCTTACAATGTACTAATTGACTGTAGCTTATTTTATTGCGATGTGTCGCATAACTACAATTACATGTCAAGTCACTAACAACTGTAAGTCATGAACAGATGCTCGCATTATGCAAGACATGTGTTGTCGTCTTGCCCATTATTACACTTTCATGCCATGTACTTTCAACCAATCGGCAATAAATTCATTTCACTGGGACATATTGCATACGCAGTCACATGATGCTACCGGCAGAGCCAATATCTAAACTTGTGCCATTGTCTTAACTTGTGCATTTATGTGTGTGTGTGAGCTGCCTCACACGAGTCGTTAAGAACAGTATTAGTTATGTGCGTGTTGATTTCATGAGCTAACGTGGTTCCAGTTCAGTGCCAATGGTATTGCACATACAACTCAAACGATCTTTTCGCCTTCACTCGGTGCGGCTCGGCGCCGCGGCGCCGGCCCCACTGCTTCAGAGGCATACGTGGACGCCCAGCGCTCGCCTAGAGGCGTCATCTATCTGCCATCGCAGCCAACATTGTATATGTATGTTATATTTCAGCTCATGAACTGCAGTTCCACTAAATGAGCGTTTCCTCTGAATAATCCAATTTAACTTTAAATCACACCATTATGATAAATGCAATTCACTGCTATTTCTCACCAGAGAATATTTAATTTTGTAATGTTCAATTTTATTTTCTTACAATATACATATTAAGTTTCATATGATTTTATTGATATCCTGTTAATGACGGCATCTCCTGGAATCACTCAATTTCAGTAAGAGGTTTGTACTTTTTCTGCCTTAAAGAAATAATGGTCCTCCGAAGGAAAAATGATGTAGTTGATTAAGTACGGATCTGCACTTGTCACAGTCTTTTGCCTCCAGATCAGCTACATCAGCAGCATTGGGTATTTACTTTTATCACTATTTTTATGTAAAAAACATGTTTTTCATTAAAATATGTAACTGATTTGTGGTTTAACATACTCGCGATTAGTTAACAAATTAATCGGATAAGATCAATGTGTTATGCCCCAACACCACCATGATTTTTCGGAGTACAGTCTAAGAATAATCATATAACATTTATTCTTAAATTCTATTTACATAGATAACGTATGGCTTAGCTTACAAACTAGATACTTACAAACTAATCTAACTCTACTTTGTCTTACATCCTGACTTAATTTAACAACGAACATTATTTACATTATTTACAGTAAGCAGTACATACACATGTAACACAAAAACATACGCTTATAAACATCATTTAAATCGCGTCTGCACAAGTCATCCACAGACCATCCTCTCTCATCGATCAGAGGGGTATTGTCTTTATGTTTAGGCTCGCCTGCACTCGACTGGGATGAGGTCATCTTGGGCAGTGTGACGAAAATAGCAGGCAGCGCTCCCTGCTATAGCCTCGGCGACAATGCGCTCACGTAGCACGCGCATGTTTTCGCCAGTGGTAAATTTACGGAGCAGCGCTGCACTTGACTCACACCACTTGCCCAGAGCTCCTACCACGATGGGAAGGAAGCTGACGTCCCGAAAGTTCCTGGCTGCTAAGAAGGGGCGAAAATGTTCGTATTTCGCCGCCTTCTCATCATAGCGTTCACCGGGGCGCCCCGGGTATGCTACGCAGACCGAGGCGTCGACGACGATCGCTTGATGATCCTTAACCAGCACCAGGTCCGGACGGTTCCGCCCTCCAATGGCTTGGTTTTCGAGAAGCACCGTCTACCCAATTGCGACTGCGGCTGCTTTAACGTGTTCCAGTATTCTATTGTGGCGCAGCCGCCAGATCGCGGAGTGGGAGCGGCAGTCCGAGATGACGTGGGCGATCGTTTCGGAGGCGGGGGAGTTCATGTTATCAGCATGCTTGCAGCCGCGGCGGCAGGAGCGCCAATCCCTGGGCCGCTGGGGTTGGTGATTAAGCAGCCGGGAAGAATTAAGGCGTGCCGAATGGATGAATTTGTAAATCGACGGCCTCATATTCACTCCCGACCGCAATAAGAATGTTGATTCTTTACCAACTCCTTTAAGTGCTGCCGCGAAGATACCTTGCTGCGGCAACTCCCGCCACAACTTAGCGTATGCTTCCTGGAATAGGCGGCGTAGATTTCGGACGAGCAGGTGACGGCTGCGGGCGTTAATGCGGCTGCCTGTGGCTTCCACACGTCTTGCTCCTCCACGAGTTGAGCTTGCTCGGGCGTGGGCAGGGGAGGAGTGCGGTGGTAGCGCCGGGGAACGTGGCGAGCACCTCAACGCCGCTGTTATCTTCCAATGAGCACTACTCGGAAGACCTTGGGAATCCTGCTCACTGGCGCTCCGTTGCAGGTGGTCACGTGCTCGGCTGCGAGTACTCGTGACGCTCTGGGGGAGAGCGAGGGGCGTTGCCGCTACCCGCGCCTCGTGTGCATCCACGCAGCTGGCTGAGGGGCGTCCCTAGTGTCGGGTGATGTGCTCGATGGAACCCAGGACTGCGCCGGGGCGATGCCGCCAGCTGCAAATGGCGGGGATGGTTGCCGCTCGAGCCGGGTTCGGGTTTCCTGTGCCCCGTGCATTGTGGATAGTGCGTGACAGGTGCTCGCTGAGAATTGCGAGATTGCTGCACGTTGTGGCGGGCCAGCGGTGCCATTGGTCACGGCGGGAGGCAGGCGGAGTAGCGGAGGGGTGTCTCTGTGCGATTCAGGCGTTGACTGCTCCAGGGCTGTGTCGATGAGGCGGAGGGCTGGGTCGAGGATTGCTCCGGTCCGGCGACATTGTTGAGGGCGGCTCGCGGGTGGGGTGGGCCGACTCCTCGGGCATATGCTCGCGAACGGTGGCTTGTTGACGGTCCTGGCCGGCCGCACCTGTCGAAGCGCCCTGTTGCAGGGATTGGGTTCTGCTGGGTTTTCCATCGTTCCTGGCCACTATCACGTACATTTCTTGCCTATCTCTATGTAGGTTAGATCTGGCGTTTACACGTCGGCGGGGGTTAGGTTTACGGGCGGAGTTTGGCGGGGTCAGAGAAGGTAAATACGCCAGCGTTCGGGGAGGTTAGTCCGTGGCCTCTGGCGAGGATATTAAGAGGCCGCCCGCGTTTCGTGTCGCTGCCCGACGTCTTCTCCGGTTCCGTGGTCTTCGGTTGTGCCGCTTATACTGTGCCCGGTTGCACTAGCTCTCTTCTTCTGTTTCAGGAGTCGATGAGCTCAGGGAGGCCTTGTTCATCCTTAGTGGCAGGTCAGGTGAAGGCAGGTAAGACCTGCAGTGGGGGACAGTCGTTTCAGCTTCGTTGCGGACGTCTGCGCTTGAAGTGCCCTCCGCATGAAAAGCAGCGGCCGGAGTGTGCCTGGCCGTCGGGAGAGGCGGCGGATGGTTAGATCTGACGGGAACCATTCTCTCCTCGTGTGTCACGGCCTGCGGAGTACGATGTTTTCTTCTTGGGGCTTGGAATGTTATTTCCATTGCTTCTCTTCCTCGTTTCTGACCTCCGTGAGTGCAGCGCCGGTCTTCTCCTTGTGGCAGTTTAGGACCCCGTAGAACCTTGCTCGTATGTAGCCTTGACTTATAGTCGCTGGCAGGGCGGTCATGGTTATAGTCGTAGGCAGGGCGGTCATGCCTCTTGCAAAGAACACATGTATTGTAATGGATCATTACAAGTGACGATAATTGTAAACGAAAGTAAATATGACGATAGCAACAATGGAAAGAATGCAAAGACTTGAACATTTAAACAGTAATATTAGATAATGTCCATGGAAACAACTGGGAAAATAAACAATATTGTAACAGAGTTAAGATACATAATGAACACGTGAGCAAATTTCTTTTGGGAATGAAAATAATTTAATAAAGTGTTTCGACAAGAACCAATGGGTATTAAAATAATATTCGCGTAATCCAATGAGATGCGCGTCAGAAATGGTTTTGGTGCTAGTGCACAATATTCTAAACTAGAAGGGCTACAGAATGGCACAGACTCTCTGGTACCAAGTTGGTCTAATTTCCTTGGTGTGGTCTGGCTTTAAGGTTGTGCTTCATTCTCTGGCAGCTGCCATCTATCGTCGCCCAAAGTACTTTTTTTTTACAATTTCTCAACTTTTGTTTTCCTAGTAGTACAACTAAATCATTACTTCAAGTATATTAAGAAAACAAAATCGTCCCAAATAGCAGTTTTTATTGAAAAATTCGTAGTCGTTTTTAAGAAAATGGTGATTAGGCATTACTGTAAATGCAAAATTCTAAGCTTTCACAGGAATCTATTGAGTTTTTGAAAAACTTCATGTAAAGTCATTTGAAGCACTTCCACTCACAAATGCAATAATTTATATCAATTGATGGAAATGTGCATATTAACGGCTTTTTTTAAATAATTACATTTTGTAATTTCAAAAACCAAAGGAATACACCAAAATAAATTTACGTAAAAATTTATATATTGGAAAAATTTGAAGAAAAAATTTGGAGCCATTTTTAAAAATATGGCGTTTAAGCGTTTCTGAAAATGCCGAATTTTGTGCTCATTT
Organism: Teleogryllus oceanicus; assembly: GCA_964035755.1. Lineage (NCBI taxonomy): Eukaryota > Metazoa > Arthropoda > Insecta > Orthoptera > Gryllidae > Teleogryllus > Teleogryllus oceanicus. Next base: position 11,977,197 of record CAXIVR010000003.1, read on the forward strand.
TTCGAGAAACTTTATTTGACATTATGTCACATTATTATTTTACATTAAATTGCCTTTAATGTAAATTTTACAGACGTTAGAGACTAGTCAAAAATATTTAATTTTGAAATTTTTGAAAAATAAAAGAATAGGGCAATATGACCTTTATGCCATGGTATAGGGTTTGTTTGTCACTAACCCTACCAAACATTTAAAGAAATAATTTGGAACAGTTTTGAGAAAATCTGGTTATTGTAATTTTTTAAAATTGCAAATATTCCATGCACTATTGCACGAAAACTAGTGATTTATTGACTGATTGATTTTTTCGTGTTTCCGGGCGCGTCAACTACTTCGGTTGCTTCAACTGCTCCAGTTAATGTAGTGCATGTTATTTCTCGGGAGATGGCGGTGATCTTTTCCCCGCTGGATGGCGAGATCCGGCGCCGACCTTCCGTCAGCTAGTGGGGTTTCCCCCTAACCAGGACTCTCCCACCAACAGGGCACCGCCTCAGTCGGGACAAGCTCTAAGCTCCCGACCGGTCTCCCGGAATATGTTGTAGTGTAGTGCATGTTAGTGTGTGTATGTAGGGGGAGAGGATAGGACAAGGAAGAGGAAGGGCAGATCCCGCGCGGTCCGTGGCCCGTTTGGGCTCCGGCATTCGCCTGGTGTTGATAAGAGAAACCACGGAAAGCTACCGATCAGAGCAGCCGGCCGCTAGAATTCTCCTCCAGACAGCAGCTGAATTCGACCTAGCTGAAAAACTAGAGTCGAAAATCCTGCCGCCATCAGGACTCGCACCCAGGACTTCCCGGTTAGAGCGAAAATAACTAAAATTTACGAAACAATGTACATGATCTTATTGAAAGAACTATTTATGCCCAAGAAATTTGATTTAAAGGAAGAATCAATTTTGTAATCGTAGGAAGGCGCCCGAATAAAATTGAAACTTTTGCAAATTTCAAAAATTTAGAGTTAAACGGTGGCAGAGTTAACGGTGAAAATCGGAACCAACTCCCAGTCGGGTAAATTTATAATGTGCGTTTTCCTTGCAATATTTTTGTTACTGTGTGACGATGAGAAAATTCTATTCTCGTGTTGAGATGATCAAAATACGGTGTAGGGTTGTCTTCGTGCTAACCACACGTATCGTCATAATCCATGGCCACGAGGCCGGGGTACAGAGCAGGTCCGCCCATGGTCCGTACGCGGGCTATCGCGCCAAATCAACACAGGTGGAAATCGGTGATTTCGCGAAAGAGAAAATCTTCTTGTTGAACCCAGGTAACGGAAAAGTGGTAAATTTTGTTCCAAAATGTAATACGTTCCTTCCTCTAAATGTTGTGTTTTGAGAAAAATCGATTGAACGGCAAAACGACTGCCCATCCATCAGTCCGCCCACCTGCCCGACATGGTCAACGATAGCTCCTAAACCACTCACACAATTATCTCCCAAATTGTCATTCCCCAATCGATCTGAACGAAACCTACGTGTTTGGAAGGAATATTTTAATTTTGGGAGCAAAGAGACTTCTCAGGCGGAATTGTCGAAGCAGGTTCTCGTCCCGAGATTCTATTTGCAAATAAATAAACGTTTTAAATCTGTGAATGACTCCTTTGGCAAATTGTCGCAAAGATCCAATGAAGAGGGAAGTTGTGGGTTGTGAGCCTGGCTGCGCTGCTGGCGCCGTGCCCGCCTGGGCGCGTCGCGCATCAGGGCGTGGGCGAGCGGCACGGGGGCGGGGGCGGTTGGGGGGCCGCCGTGCGTGTCCTAGCATCGCGGGGGCGGCTGTGCCGTGTGGAACCACCTGTTAGTCCGCCTGCGACACTGCTGGAGCACGGCCGCGCGCTCGCCCTCCCCGGCCAGCCGCGTCCCACACAGCGTGGAAAGGAAAGTCGATCGGGACAGTTGCAGGTGCAGCGCGATTTCTCTCATTTCATCCAGGTGTGAATGCGATTGGAGTTACAAATAGTTATGCATTGATTTGAGCTTTCTATTTTCATTTATTTAAAGGTAATTGTCTTACCTCTTATGTTACTGCTTGCCCATGAGTCTTAATCAGTAGTGAAATAAATAATACGAATACATAATGAAATGAAGCGCTTTTTTTCCAAATTCTCATTTTATATCACTTTATACTCCTTCAAATTTATTTAAAATAAAAGTATTGATAGATTAAATGAGTATCGTACGATTTTCGAATTTGAAGTAATATAACCATCCAGAATTTTGGTGAATGTAATCAGTAGGGGCGGATTTTGATGGCCTAAAACATCGCCAAAAATGATCAATGAAATGCTCTGAAAATGCTTTGAAAATGCCCTAAAAACAAAGAAAAATAACGTAAAAAATCCTAACAAAATCAGTTTGGATGACCAACTCAAGCTGTTGGATACATTACTGATGTAATCGAGGCTTCTTCCGTTTGTTCGAGTGAACTCGGCTTTCAAACTTTTGATTTGTACTATTCTTTATCAAGAAATCTCTGTCTTTATTTACCCCGAAACAGGCCGAACCCGCAATGGCGCTGATTCACGTCACTAGTGACGTGACTAGTGACGTTACTAGTGACGTTACAAACTCACAACTGCCGTCGAAACAATTTCTGAGCAAACAATTTGAATAGGCTATTGAGTAATTCTGTGAAGAACATTTGTTGCATTTTGTAAATATTATTTGAATTAAGTACCATTAGCATGACATTAAAATCGATGAAATAAGAAAATTGCATTAAATATTACGTAAAAAGGTAAAAAAATGACTTATTAGTCAAACGACAAAAATGTTCAAATAATGACCTATTAAAATCGGTAATTTTGTGTAAGACTTTTCACTAGTTTCAAAACAGGTTTTCAATTATTGTAAGAAACCCACTAATTGTAGCGGGTTCTAACAACAAAATTCGCAATTTAGACCAAATTTAGGGTTGTATGGACACCTCGTTTGCCTTTGTAGCCTTAAAATTAAGATTTTTATGGCAAATCAAAATATTATCTTTATCTATTAGTATGGTTCTCTGCTTTGCTACTAGAAGCCGCCACTACTACAGGCACGCTACGCGTGCTGCCTATTCTTTCAGGCGAAAAGTGTACAAGCTCTTAGGCAAAGAGGTCCGTACTACTCTGTGGCTGTATCGATATTTCCCCGCTACTCCCCTCCACTGCCACAGTGTCACCCCTTCTGGGGTTAATATAAAAGTCGTGCGCTTCTCGCGCACAGTGCCTTTCGCCGCTTTTAGTTTTACGTCTTTTAATTTTGCTACTAGTCTCACGAAAGCTTGTCCATCGTTTTCGTATATTCTTACCAGCATGACGAGTGCATGCTGTTTTGTAATTTTATGAGCCATTAATGGTATTTTTATGAAAGGCCCGGTTCCTTCAGAACCGTATTGTATTATTGTAAATATGTGTATGAGTGCATAATAATCTAGACTTTTAGGAATGAGTGCTTTTATGGCATGGAATTGGATCTTGTATTTGAAATATTTGTTGATTCATATGGTTGCGTAAATTTGCTAATGGTTTGAAGCAGGTTTACTCTGTATTTTGTTCTTGATTTGTATTTGCCGTTGCTTAAAGACACTTGTTTGTATGCTGGCCTCCGATTATGTTGTGGAGAGCTAGTATTTAGTACTGTGCATTACTTATGTGATTGTTAATGTTGCAGTTTTTGTTCCTGCCGTGAGTAAGACGGCGCTTGACCGCATTCGGCAGTTTTTGGATTGTTGCTCCTGCCGTGAGTAAGACGGCGTTCGGACGCATTCGGCAGTTTGAAGCTTTGGTTAGGCGTCTGCTAGGCCCGTGCGGTAGCTCGAACCGCGGCCATTGGATAGCAGCGCTACGCATCCGGTCCCGTAGCCGGCAAAGAAGTCGGTTGGGCGACAGCGCTCATCGGCACGAATTGGTTCGGTCACATGCGGGCATTGTTCGGCCGTGTGGAGATCGGCATTCGTGTGCGGTCACGGCTCTGTTGAATGAGATACGAGCGGGCATGAGAACCATTCCTGCTCATTCCGGAGTATTCCTGTTTCATTGTTAAATTTGTTAGAAGGTTGTAAGTTATGGTAAGAGATCCATTTCCATGTAATTTGGAAACTATGCACTCATACAAAACTTGGTTCTTGTAGGTAATGGCTCATACTTAGTAGTTCAGTTTTTCACTCCTTTTTGTATTGAAAGAAGACCGAGGTCGGCTTCTTTGTCAATTTTGCATATGTGTGTATTCAACTTCCGCACCCTGAAGTGGGCATTGTCGAAGCTGTTTGTAATACCGTAATTCTGTTTAAGTATAGGCGCATTGTTGGAAGTGCCGTTTAATAGTGTTCCTGTTTATAACAGTGTTTTTGTATAGAGACGTCACCGCCGTCTGTCATTCTTGTATTTCTATTCGTAGTTCTGTATTGTTTTTCTTGCAGCAATTTTTGTATCTGCGCAGCAGGAAAAATTGATTTTGTATTCATTCATGGTCTTGTAATAAATGTAATGTTTGAGTTATTTGGATTATTATATCTCCAAGTAATGAGATCCTTAAAAATTTATGATCCTGTTTTATTTAGAACCTGGAGCGTCTTTCGAAAGGTTTCGAATGTGACGACAGTCTTAGCGAATCTGATAGCTTAGGGGTTCTCTGTGTTAGCCCCGCATAAGAATTCATTAGGTAAAAGCATGGTCACCTCGCTTTTTGCTTTATAGCGAGGCTTCGTTTAAAATTTGTACTGTCTTACACAGCTGGCGACCGTACCTTGTCATTTGTAATTGTTACATTTCCCAAGTCACGAGGTTAGCCAAGTTTGAAATATAACATTTATTCTTTGACTACCAGATTCTTTCTTTCTTATATAATTAACTAATTTCCATGGAAATTCATCACGTGTCCATTTCAGTTTTAATCACAACGAATTCCACTATTTTCCCTGTCTTTAATCACATTATTCTTCCCCTTATTCTTATTATTTACAACATCACTATATAAGTACTTCAGGCTCCCCATTGTTGATGTCGTGTACATTTTTAAATGATATGTATTTTTGTTATATTTAATTTTCACCGTAATGAATCATCACAATACTCGTACGAATTTCGCCTCTGAGGAACAAACTCAAAGTACTAAAGCATATTACAAAAATACATATATATTCAATATTACACATTCAGTTCTAATTTTTATCACCTAGAAACAAATAATGAATGTTAAAACGCATTTAAGAAATATTGTATAAACTGAATCGTAATGGTCAAAACATACAAGAGATCCAAATTCAAAAATAGAACCAACGAGCACAATCGCAAAAAAACACATCTATTAACAGATTAATCACACTATTAACACTGAACAGAAATTTATTACACCTGTAGTTTACGAAATACATCTATCTAGTAGTAATGCTTAGATCGCGTGCGATGCTTGGTAATCCCCCTAAGAAGACATTCAAAGCAGTTGGATGACAGCCTGTGGAATATGATGTTGAGAAATGATCGTGATATTTTGGAACCATCCCAGCATTCGTCTGTATGACCGACAGAAGGCTTGAAAACTCCGGTCAGGACGACCGACCCGGAGATCGAACCCGAGCCTTTTGACAGCAGAGCCAGTGCGTTAACTCTGAGCCACAGCGTTACACTCAAACCCAAGAACTATTCGGTCAGAGACGCTGCAGTCAGCAGCCGCAGTGTGACGCTTATTTTCCCCATTTATCGCTTTTCTGAAAGATAAACTGGATTGACGCATCTCCACTTCGCAATTCCCTCCGGCGGACTTTTGCACAAAAAATTAATTGCTCAAGCAAGTTTCCGAGAAGTCCGCATTGGGTTTGTAACCTTTCCAGCAGTTACTGAACATAATTCGATGGTAGGCTACTGCAACCTGATGCCTATTACCGGGAAGAGATATACACCCTCCATGCTAATTTTAAGGAGTTCGTCATCCTTTACTATGACACAGGAAATACCCACGTTTCCTTATTGTTCGGTGCGTGCCATGTGGACTGCACCAAGTTACATGTGTGTGAGGGCTGAACCTATCCCTGACACTGTCCGTCCCCCACTGTCTCTACAAGGACATCGATCGCAGACATGTCACCTTCCCCGCTCTGTTTGCCTGTCCCTTCGCCGGGAACGTATCAGCGGCCCTTCCCCGAGGTAGGGATAATGAACAAGGTGATTAGCGCCTCCCTGTCTCGGTGCTTAAAAGCAGATCGGCGGCCTCTCCTTGTTCCTCAGAGGCGAAATTCGTACGAGTATTGTGATGATTCATCACGGTGAAAATTAAATATGACAAAATACATATCATTTAAAAATGTACACGACATCAACAATGGGGAGCCTGAAGTACTTATATAGTGATGTTGTAAATAATAAGAATAAGGGGAAGAAGAGTGTGATTAATAGACTGGGAAAATAATGGAATTCGTTGTGATTATAAACTGAAATAGACACGTGATGAATTTCCATGGAAATTAGTTAATTATATAAGAGAACGAAAGAATCTGGTAGTCAAAGAATAAATAGTATAATATGCTTAGACGGGATTAGCCAATCACAAAAGAGAGGGCATGAGGGAAAGGAAGCGCTCAGTGCAGGTAAACAAAGAAAGAGGGCGTTTTATGAATAAAACGGGAGACGCTATTCCAACTCAGTGACGTTCGGATGTATGAGTATGAAGATAAAGGGAAGTTGTTCTAACGTTGGTATTAGTTATCGGATGGTATAAGTTAGTTGGCATTGTTAATGGTCCAAATCCTTTAAGTCGGAGAAGTAAAAATTTTGTGTCGGCAGGAGAAAATTGCAAACATGATGAGTCGATGACCAACGGTGTGAATAGATTATGCTGGAATGGAACTTGAACTTGGAATTTACGTGGAATTCCACGGTCAAGAAGGCAGTGGACTCTGAACAGAATATTGACAAAAGGAGACATTATTAATATGAGAATAGTAAGAAGATTAAGTTTTGTTGTAGATTTTTAATGACTTCAATTAGTATCCAAAGGGGTAAATGGCCATGCATGCATGGAAAGATGAATAACAGTGTCAATTGAAATATTTAAATGTGTAAAAAGTTTTTGAGGATTATTATTGGGTTTGGAATGTCTAATTCTTTGCCAAAATTTTATTTCTCTTCCTAAGACTGCACAGCATGTTTGAATGACAAATTGAGCAATACTTTCTTCATTACGCCATCAATGCTGCATCCATTTTATTACGCACACGAAAGACTTGGTATATGACTGTCTTTACGAGAAATCAGTTGACAGTTAATGCCCCAAATTTAGCTACATTAATTTCCATTTTCTCTTTAAAGCAAAGAATTATACATTAAAATGAAATAATACATCAGTCAGGTTTCAAATTCTCAATTGAGAGTAAAATTTAAAAAAATTGAATAACAAGTATATTGATTTTGTAGTACTATTTACTTAAGAATGATGTAAATGCATGAATTTTCTGCGATCAAGTAGGTTTAACAGATAACTATTCTTGTCTGTTACAAACGCTGTCCGTCCGTAAACGATAATTATTAGTTTTTAGAGACTTGTTAATGTATTTCACACTATTGCTAAATGCAATAAATAACTGAATGATTTAATAACACAAAACAAAACAAGGAGATATTTTGTTCAAACATGTTTCTGTGATATTTTAAAAATGTTTATAGAAGGAAGACTTTAGTAAGAAAATAAACATCAAATAGTAATAAGTAGTGAAGAATATAAAAATAATATAGTTCCCAGTTATTTGATAGAAAAAAATTAGAAAACATATTTTCGTATTAAGCTACTATTCACCACCTCGCGCTGCTTTAGCTTGCGTATGTACACCCCTTTCAGGATTTTAAGGGGAAATGAGTGTAGCGTCAGGGGGGAAGTGCCCATAGGAGCGCCGAGCTCCCCAGGCACGTGCGAACGCGGTTTGACGTGCATGTCTTATAATTAGCGTCGTCGTGTATTCTTGGGCATATTTGAAATAATTTGCATTCAGGTTGTATTCAACTATTTTTCAATCGAGATTTGTCGTTACTAAATTAATGGTGCAAAAAGTAAAATTGTATTGAAAAATCACTCCCAATCGACCCTTTTTATATTTATCTAATAAACAATTAACTGAGTGACGTGTCATAATCTCTGGGATGTTCTGCATAAACCATTACGTGACCCAAGGCAACATAAACACCAACTGTACTTATGTAATGAAAACAAACCATTTCTTAATTAATCGTGAGTCACCACTTTATTATGAAAATGTATATGTACGTACAATGTAGGGACTGCTCCCTCAACTTCAGTTAGTCTAATTTTCTTCTCTTTAAAACATTCCATACAAATAATCTCCAAATGATCTTTCACCTCTCAAGCTCTTTGTCTTGAATTTTTCCATTATTTCATAGATAGTAATTTCGAACATGAAGATAAGTGAGACACTAGAGAAATGCATAGTATGCCAGGGAAAATTGTCGAGTTGTATCTCATTTCTTTTACATTGTCGATGTAAAGGAAAGGTGTTACATCTGGAAAACTCATTTTTTCTTGAGTGAAGAAGTTGTGTTTATAAAATAATACATTTACAGAGTAGATATTTCAGAAGGCAGGCGCTACTTTAAATCGGAGTGACTCATTTCAGATGGGAGAAAACACACAACCGTTCTCTTCTGAAGTATATGAACAAACGTTTTTATGTCATTTTGCTGAGAAAATCGTTACTGCATCATCAGTTCTTAGACTATTTCGTTTCCTTTTTATGACCAGAAGGTTGTGCTTAAAGTGATTCGAATTACTGTGGATACATTTATGTAGGTACAAGAGCGATTAAACCACACTGGCGAAATACCCATGTGATTAAATCGTACTGGAACTTTAACGGCCGATTTCATCAATTACTATTTAAGTATAACTTAGTAAAGTCATCTTTAATTTTAAGGTCGGTTTTAAGTCTTGGTTTGTTGTTCTTCGTATCACTACCCTCTTTCAGTTAATGTATAGTGAAGTATAACTTCTCAATTTTACTTCTAGAAATTAAACGTCTCCCTTCAGAAGAAAATTTTGTTTTAAACTTTTGAACTGTATAAAAGCATTACTATTAATTTAATTTTAATGTGTGGGTTAATTTTATTTACATGCAAAAAATGGATGATAATTATGAAAATCATGTGATTATTCTGATTAATATTACTTATAAATTATAATTTTAAGACCAATTATTTACTATAAATTATTATTTCCCAAAAACTAAATACGAATTGGTTCTTCTGTGCTCCGAAATAATCAACTTTCGGGCCTCAAAATTCAAGTAATTAACAGTGAAAGAAAAGAGGTCGTTCTAAACCTGAAATTATTGCATAAAACTGCGATTATTAATCCACATTATTAATGAAAATTTGTAATAATATATAACTTCATAAGTATTTTCAATATGTGACTGATGAATAAAATGCTCTTTAATTAGTGCAGGCATGTCAAATTAAATTAAAATCGCGTTATTTACAGCGATAATAAACAGATTTCTTTATTTATTTCTTCAAAAGACACCAACTTAGGTGTCACAGGGAATCAACTGCTGTTGCATTCAACCGCTGTCCGGAGGAAAATTCTAGCGGCCGTCTGCTCTGACTGGTAGTTTTCCGTAAATTCTGTGATCAACATCAGAAAATGGAGGAATAGTACCCTATCAAACGGGCCACGGACCGCACGCAATCTTTCCTTCCTCTTCCTTGTCCCTGCACTTACACATAACACTTACATGCACTACACTAACACATACCGGGAGTTCGGACGGGAGCTTTATGCTTGTCCCTGCTGGGTAGCTGGTCGGAGACACCTGGAAGAAAACCACAAGCCGACGTGTATGTCGGCGCCGGATCTCACCATTCAGCGGGAAAAGCTTGACATAACATGTGACGGAACTAATGCCCATAGCAGCTGACGTACCCGGACACATGAAATAATTAATCAATTTCGAAAAGACTATTGGTTTTGCGGCGAAATGTTGGCATTTAAAATGAAATAATTCAAGGCGCTGTCATTGCTAACAATACTGTTTAATTCAAGAGCAGCTTTCGATGGCTTAGCCATCTTCATCAGTTTTCTGCTGTTTGAAAACCACAAAATGAATAGGTTCGACTTAGAAAATACTGTTGGGGTCAGGTAGCTAGTGAGGTGACGCCACCCATTCATATAACTCTTACTTTTGAACCACACGCCAGTTGCCCTGTCCGCAGAGTTCGCGAACTAGGGAAAACTAGTTTTCTTGCAATCAACCTTGACATGGTTAATTAGATTGTGTATACTCAGGAAGTATGGTGTTGCATCATCACCAAGTACGACCACGATTACAATGGCGAAAAATATAATTATTTCCATTTCCAAAAATATAATTATAATCTGTTTTCATCAGAAAGAACATTTGCAACTGGCAGGTATTTTGTTTCCCCTTGCCCCATATACTTAGAACCCATTACTCATCAAGTGTAAACGTGCTGTTTCATATAATGGCTATAAAAACGGTACTGCAAACCGACGCTGCAAAATAGGCACTATAAAGATTCTGCTTTCGATTGCTGTAACTCTCTTTGGAATGAAACGTAATGATTTGGAATATTGGGCCTGGGGGAGTCGCTCTTCCTTCTTTGTCCGGAAACGTGTGCGCAGGGGAGCGGCGGCAGAATGCCTGAGGCAGCTGCGATGCGCTAACACCGAGACCGTGTGGCGGAGGCGGGAAGGGGCGGGGTTGGAGGGCGCGCGCGTTCCTGCGGGCTGGCGGCGAAGCTTTGCGCTCCGACCGCCGATGGCGCGCAGGCACGCGACCAAAGAGCAACGGCGGAGGCGGGGGGGGGGACGCGGGGGGCGAGAACGATGTGGTGGAGTTGCGGGATGACTACGATCAAGGAGGCGATGGAGGCGGAGAACACGGGTGAAGGGAGGGAGGGGCGGGTATGATGGAGAAGTCAGGAGAGGGGCGTGCAGGTGGGAGCGTTGGTGACGGGGGCGGGGAAGGAGAGAAGCTGTGAAGACGCGATGGAGTTTGCGGCGAGGTAGGCCAAGTGACAAAGGATCTGGGAGACAGTGTGCGTGGTGGGAACGGGTCTGCGGAGCCGACGCTGGCCATGGAGAGGGGGCAGGGCTGAGGAGACGTGAGACGCTGCAGGGAATGGCTTTTACTTCCTCACCTCCCACCCAAGATTCAACTTCGGAGCAACGTAATCTCAGAGAGCAATGCGGTGAGGAAATAATAGGCTCACGTAAACAGGCTAATCTACCGAGCAAAGGGAGATCAGGAGCTTGAATTTTGAGACGGCGCAGATTCCTGAGGGGGAGGTGCTCTTCTCCTCATTTCATTTAATTCTCAGAAGAAAATTATGAATAATACCGAACGTAAAATCGTAATTTCTGTTAAATTCAACCGACGCAGTACTAGAGTAGATCAAACCCACAAATTATGGTTTATTTTCAATTCTATATTAGCTTGCAACTTAACAGTTTATTTTCTCAAGTCCCTCAGCTAGTTGTGAGGCGATACTTCCTTTTATTGTAATGGAGATATGAGTAATGTGTATTCTTGTTTTCGTGTTGTACATAATTATTAACTCTTTCTATGTTGGCTAATGAACTCAACTTTGTTTCGGCATTTCTATAGATTCTAGATAACTAGCTAATTTTCTTGAAGGAGAAATTCGCGCCATGTGATAAGTAAATGCAAGTGCTGGAAACAGTGAGGATGTACGTATCACGACAGCGTATGAGGTACGGTGGAGGAAATAACATGGTATTTTCGAGGAATCTTGCCTGGTGAATCTTCTACAGGAGCTTCATTCATTAGCAGAGCACTCACGGTTGACCGCTTTGACCTTGATGCTGTATGGCTTGCGTGTTGTCACTATCAGTGCGGCTGACCAGAACTACTTAGTTAGTCTACTCGCTCACGGCGGTTTGAATTAATACCAGTGTAGCTTCTATGATCGCCATCCGTGTAGCGCGATGAAGAGGTGATGCCAATGTTGTATTTGCAGAATCTAGGGTTAGATGTTCACACTAGTGTTTTTCCATCGCTTTAATTTTGCACCAACAAGTTGCATCAACAATAAACATTAACGAAAGCAAATAAACAAATAGGAATTTAGGTAGGACGGCGCTCGTGCTCTGTGTCTCAGGATGATGATGGTGGCGCCGGCCGCGCAGGCCGGCAGGGTCAGGTAACCGGGCCACTATCGCCCGGTGCGGCGATAACTTGCCCACCGGTGGTGGCGATGTGGGACAGGTCACCGAATATCTCAGCGGCGCCTCCGGCGTCCTCACCCAGCGCCGGGGGGACAGCATCCACTCGGTGCCGCTTATGCGACGGACTGCGGCACGTCGCTAGCAGCACGGAGGTCGCGTCCAATCGAGAAGAGCGCACCGCTGCCGGGCTCTGTCTTTAAGCCCGGTGAAGGGGAAGGGGAGGGGCTGCGCCTCTCCAACTAGCGGAGCGTAACCCCAAGTCCGCTTCTGGTTGGGGGTTTACCACAGCCAGTTAGGCGATAAATTGAAGGTTTTATTGTTTTCTGTTAATGAGGGTATAACTCTAATTCCATTCATAGTGAGATATTGAACTCTGAAGTAAATGTTCATAAAAATCTGGGATGAAATTGTAAAAAAGATATCTTATACAGTATTTACTTGTTTATGTGCAGATTAGGCGAACAGGGGCCTTCTTTGCTTCACGAAATATAGGAGCAGCAAAGAATATATACTAGTATAAAAATACGTGCAAGAGGTGGTCCAACGTACTCTCTCGTATACGTTTTCTAGTCAAATGTTAAATAATGCTGCAAAACATCGATCTCGATATTTTGACAAAGACACACGATCTTTTGATTCCTAAAATTAAATAGATTACGTCGTTTTCTTAAAATAATCTGTGCGAACAACGCTAGAACTTGAAGCGTACATAGAATTTCTTAATAAACTGATATTAAATGGTAATGAATCTAATTCAGGTTCAAATTCTATATTTTAAAATTGAAAGACGTGTACTAAACAAGCTATATAAATAGTTCTTTTGTGAATGCTGCTGTTGCTAAAAATCGAAAATCACTCATCATGAGTATCGCGTGTCTGAGTGGAGTTGCACATTTATCAAAACAACCAGTGATTTCAAGAGATACGTTCATTCCCTCTGCCGGTTTTAGAAACAACTTGGATTTGTAATTCATTCATAAGCATTCATTTCAATCATTTGTAATTCATTCATTGATTCATAATTGAAACCATTCACCGGATCTGAAAATGAAGTTACTCCATTTTTAGAAAGTAATAAAAAGTTGCTTTAGTTCTTTTAAAATAACGCATGCAATTAAAGTTCTATTTTCTACCCGCTAGACTTAAATTGACTACTCTATAATCAACCAATATCCAGTTAGAACTGTTTATAAAACGGGGCTTTAATTTGATCACCTCTACGATATTGGCGAAAATTCCATTTCATTCGAAATTTTAACACGTTTTTATTACACACAACCAATCTTTACAAATATTTTATGCAACCTTCAAATAAAACTTCAAAACCCTACGTAAATATTTCCGTCAAAGTAATCCTTTTAATAATAATTACTTGGATTACATAAACAAGCAAAATTCTGCTGTGAATCATTAAAGTATACATGGTAAAATTTAATAACAAATAAAATCTGGTTTTATAGGTTTTGTGTTAATTAAACGTAGCAACATTCTTGAATGTGAATATAAACCTCCAATTCTGTTAGAAAACACTCTTTTGCAAAATCTCTCTCAAGATTTTGCTTAATTTTTCTTAATTCATTTCCAATATGTTTACAAAAGGCTGGCAAGTGATCCAAATGCACTGTGAAAGTAGGGGAAAACAACACCCTTGGACAAACAGCCAAATTACAGCGTTGCAGAGGTATGCCTCGAATAAAGAAGAGAGCATTCAAGAGGGAAGTTATTGAATATGTGAGAAGACTCTCGCAGAAAATGTGTTTAAATGATTTGATTGTAATCAGAATGAGGTTGTAGTCAGAAATGTTTACACACACGATAACTTTATTATCGGAAAGGAAAATATTAAAAACATGTTCATCGACTTGGGGGCACACTAAATATTTTACTTATATAACACTAGTATTTTAACACTCAAAAAGTACATAAAATAGTCAAACATATTTCACTGTATCCTGCTACCCTCCGCACTGTTCCGGCCGCTCTCTCCTCTTGTACTGAAACATTCATTGTTATGTAGCAAATTTTCGTTGTTAAAATTATATTGCATAATTTATAATAATTTAACATAATATGTTAACTTTAGATTAAAATATGTTACGCGGCAAAGATTTGATTGAATGGCAACGAGAAGTGATGGCAGTGCGAGTGGGAGAAGGGGGGCAGACGGAATGAGGTGTGGCAGGGCAGGGAATGGCGAGAGGTGGAGTGGGGTAGATGTTTGTAATAAATGTATACCCGAGGCATGCAGAGCAACTTCAGATATTTGTTAATAAAGACCGTTACAAATTGTTTCACATCGCCGATGGGGTGTATATTTATATCACGTACTGCTCATTTACGTTATACCCAACAATGCTTTTTATCACTTACATACGGTGTATACGATATGAAGGAATTCCGGCTACACCAAACTTGGACATGCTGAAACATCGTGATTAATGGTTTTAGAACAATAACTACATGCTATTAGGTACGTTTCGCAAATAGATCTTGCATTTTTTTCTAGCACCCTTTTTAAAAAGGCTAAAACTCAATATCTGGTATATCGACATTAAAAGTTTACCTGGTTATCTTTTCACTTCTCCCTATGCGACCGATCCATTTTGGTTCAATTTTGTTTGGGATACAAACATTGATAATGAAGTAACTTTTGATTGTGAAGGAACTTTTGAGTTTTTGTTATAACTATTTCATACGACTCTTCAATTGGCATTTTTTTCTGCTCTCTAGATATGGAAATACTGCAATCTGAAGTACTTAAAAATATATACCTAAGTCATAAAAGTTAATATTAAGAAACGTGCTTTAACACTTTTAAGCAGGCAGATTGAACAACATTTTTAAGAAACTAGACAACTAAAAATGACGTGTCTAATAAAATCATGTTTCAAATATTGTAAAGTACCTTAATCTTGTACCTCGAGCGGCGAGAATTTCATGTCGCCAACTTTTATTTTTCAAGACAAGTTCATATTAAAAAGAACTTTTAACATTTCCAGGCGGAGGTCGAGCCCAGCTTTTGCCAGCCGCCCCTTTGTCCCAGCGTTCGAAGTCCGAGTGCAGCTGGTTCTTTTGTTTTCCCACTTGTTTTACGGAGCTAACGCCCTCTACTTGAGTTTGGGCTGCACGAGAACCATCTGGAGGGTGCTCTGGTATTGTGTGTTGGATTTTTGTACTGTTTTCAACTGTTTCAGCTGTTTTTGTACTGTTCAACGAACAAAAATATATACTAAGTGAAATGTTGCGTAGCTCACTACTCGGAGTCCTGCAGCTATGTTTCATTGTTCTATGTTCTATGTTTCTATGTTTCAGCTATGTAAAATTGAATATACTTCACGACAGTCCTCAAGCATCTATGAGAAAAGACGGGGACATGCATCACGTGACCACCGGTCGCCGAAGCGCTTTGGCAAAAATCAAAACGATAACTTTGATTGCTACCAGCCTTAGGAGCGGTCGTTCCTAGACGTTGACTTCGCGTATGAACCGCCGTGATAAGCGCCTTCTTTTGCGCAACCACGCCTGTGCCAACAATAGTCTTGCGTCTCTGTGTCTCATAGCAATACCACTGTGAGATATCGAGAATGATCTGCCCCGGTGAAAACCAATGACGGACGGACACTGTGGGGAAAGGACAGTGGACAGCATTTGAACGGTGATCTGTGAAGCAAATCTTTGCGCAAGGCCTGAGTGCTCGTAGCGCGAAACTGCACCACGCGCCGCGTCGCCCGCCGCCGCTGCAGCTGCACTCGCTGAGGAGATGTCGCACGCCCCCAGCGATTACGGGCGAGCCTCCTGTGCGCCTAGTGCTCACGCCCCGCCGATGGCAACACTCCCGAAATGTAAAAACTGGTTAAGCCTAAATTTAAGCAATTTTTTAGTAAATTGATATGTCCGAATCATCCAGATGTGTCTCACAGCGCTATGCGTGCCACACCCTCAAATCACGCATGATTCCATCCTCGCCCCCCCCCGTTTCAGAGCAGCCGGGCAAACTGCTGAGTACAACAATACGGGTAAGTCGGGTAATTGGAATGATTGAAGGCGTTGTCATTGTCAACAATATTGTTGACAATGACAACGCCTTCAATCATTCCAATTATGTAGATGTCAACTACACCTCACCACTGAATCAAGTCGGGTAAGTTAGATCAACACACTTTGACACTGAGCCATTTATTCGTTGTTCTAGCTCTTCTCTTATAGCAAACACAATTATATGCACGAAACCTGAAAGCAACATAGCTTATGCAAAAACTAAAGTCTATTTTTCATGAGTATAAATCACGGAGGTTGCTTAGATCTATACTACTACTATTTAGCTCTCAATGCAAGTTAAAATATTTTATACGCTCTTTAATCAAATAAATTTAATCGTTGTAGTTGGGACTATAGAACGTAATTTTCAAAAACATTGTTAAATAGCGCAGCCGGCAGGCAGGAATATCCATCGTCATCAACCTCTCGGGCCAAAGCATTTTCGATGCGAAATCTAATGTTTCCACGCGTGTCACATTCGTGCCAAGAGTCAGAAATGTTTGAATGGTGAATTATTCCCTTGCTTTCGTTTTGTATCCTGATTCATTAAAGTATGCAGTTATTTGTTGGTGTAACAATAATGTAAAAAAATTAATATCTGTAAATTTACAATTCTCGCTTACGGACATATAGCATTTTTCATTAGTAAGAATCTTTGTTAAATCTTCTAATCTGAGCATAGGAAGTTATTGCAATTATTGCCCTCTTACGTAAACACAATTACAAAATCAAAATACTTCAATTCAAAATGTTTAATTATACTCTCAAATGATGATTTGAAAATTATTATTACATTTTAATGAATATTTCTTTGCTTTTTTAGAGAAAATTGAAATTAATATACATGATTTTGGGCTGTGCCAACTGACTTCTTCAGAAAACTGTCATGGGCCAGGTATCCAGTGATGTACTGCTAGTCCGGAGCAATTTTAACAATCCTTACTTCAAAAATCCCGCTCCTGATTCTCTGGGCGTAGTGCCCGCCAACTCCATTAAACTAAAGCCCGCGACCTGGATATGCCTGTACAAGAGAGAACCGGCTAAGTATTGTACGAATCAATTTGTCTCGTCGAGAGAAATCGAATGAAAAATCGATCACCTCTGTAGGATGCATGTCACCCCAAAATTGGTTTTACTTGCTTAAAACCAAATACGTGCTTTTTTAAGATTTCTTAAAATATTTTGAATGGTTCTGCAAAGCGATAATGTTCCCCACCAAAAGTCTTAGACGTGGCGAATGACTCGCCATTTATCTCTATTTGTGATCCAGAAGTGGCCTGACCTTGAGTGACGAACAAACGGACGGGCTCACAGAGACAGGTTACCCGAATGTTGATAAGGACTAAAATTCGAGTTCTATGGAAGGGAAAAATAGTAAAAGAATCATCGATGAGATCGTTTTGTGTAGAGAGTGAACACGGAATGATATATCGGGATGCGAAGACCACGCTTATTCCACCGAGCCGCTCATCGGGTTTTCTGACAATGCTCTGGGAGAACTGAATCGCCCCAGTCAGCAGCGGAGGGCGCGAGGAAGAGGGAGGCGCTCGCTTTGATCCAGAGGTTGTGGCGCCTCCGCCGACGCCTCGGGCGGCAATCGCTCCTCACGCCTTCCCCTCCCCCTCCCTGCTCCCCCCCCTCCCCTCCCTGGCGCCTGAGACCTTTGATTATTGGCTCGGGGAAGCTCATTTTCGGCGGCGGCAGAGCACCGATGTCAATTGCATCAAGGACTCGACTCCGCGATCCGCTTCGCACTTCACGAAATACGTGCACGTGATGTAATTGTGACAAGTAGAGTCATATTCTTGTAGTAATATTTTAAGAGTAATTAATATTGTATAATTTTGAAAGTATTTATATTGTATTAAATTGCTTTCATTTTTGGTATTACATTATAACAGTTACTTTCGTCTAATGTTATTCGTCCTGAAAATTTGTCTGAAATAAACAAAGTATTTTATTGACAATCGTTTGAGAACAATTTCGTCCTTTTTAAATTTCTCTAACAATTTACTTCCACCAACAATACAGATAACAATAACTGATTTTTTTGGCATTCAGAAGAATTGTGAAACTTTTCGGAGAAAGTGCTCTTCATTTCTTCTGATATTTGATGAAAGACATACCGTTATTTGTATTTGTTTGTCGGGCTGTCTATTCTCCTTTTCTATAGTTGCTCACAAAAATAAAACATAAATAGTATACTTAGCGGAATGTTAGTAACACATTTATCCTAGATAGACAACAGACAAAAGTGGTTCAGAACGTTGAAACCGACTAGTACAAATGAGTGGAAAGGGCTTCTGTTTTCTTCTGCGGTGCAGGCGGACGTGCGCTATTGTGCACTTAATGCACTTTCGCAGTCCATATCCATCTGTTGGATCCACTACAGCTTCCATTCCGACGAAACAAGCGCTCTCCATCCAATTTCTCGCAGGGACTGACGTGTCGTATCAATTCGGCCTCTGTGCGCCTTTATTGTAGTATACTTGTGTATATCCGGGAGTATACGGGTGTATATCATCGTAGAAAAAATCATTTTGAATGCAGAAGATATTTCAATATCTACTGATGTAGCTGGCATATATTTTAAAAGTCCAATATTAGCAACACTAAAACCTTGTCGGAATTTACAATTATTTCTACTTAAAATTTCGCTAAATGACTTAATTGTGACATATTCAAGATTTTTCAGAACATTTTTAACTCGTCACTTATTCATTTTCCCTGAATACGTGGAACTTTCTCTAATTGATCTACAGCTGCCAAAAGCATTACATGGACAAAACCATTGCATGGACAAAAGAATTGCCGGAAAAAAGCATTGCTGCTTGACAAAAGCATTGACATGGAATCACATCTAACCTCGTGTTTCTGTTTTTTTAATTACATCCGCAAGGGAAACAAAGGTTGAAAAGGTTAACTTTAAAAATTCTATTCTCGAGCACTAATTTAGTATCTTGTATAGTATGTGTGTCATTAGAGAGCTCGTTTGTAGCTTGTGCAATTTGTTTGAAGAATGTTTACTATAATATTCCACTGATCTCAGCCAAGTTCCCCATCAATTTATTATAGGTTCAGGTGGCAGACGTGAAAACGGCAAATTCCATCGAAAAAAAATATTCTGTATGAGATTTAATAATTTTTTTATTGAAAGTTTTCGTAACCTCGTCCACGCACGGTGTAGACCATGAGCAAGACCATCGGTGGCTCAATGTCTCAATTGATGTCACTGCGGTGTCTCTGACTGGGTGGTTCCAGGGTTTGAGACCGGGCGGTAGCACGACCCTACTTACATAGCTATGTGGAATTCATCCGCTATCAGTAGGAAAATTCTAGCGGCCGGTTGCTACGATCGATAGTTTTTCGTGACACAAGACGAATGCCAGAGCAGTGCCCTAACAAACGAGCCATGGACCGCGAAAGATCTTTCCTTCCTCTTTCTTATCCTATCGTCACCCTTACTTACACACACACCACACACACACACACACACACACACACACACACACACACACACACACACACACACACACACTTACATGTACTACACTGGAATTGTTTGTAGAATTCAGCCAAATTTATTTCTTGGAACTTGTGCTGCTTTGCATCTTAAGCTTTAAGGTGAATTATTCCTATTTGTATAACTATTGAGCCTTGCCCAGTTTCACATGAAAACGGGTTCTGAAAAACTCTTATGTCTCTGAAGTTAACCTCCAAGTCAGTGAATCTATTTTTCTGTAAGGGGATTTTCAAACAAAATAGAAGTGGAAAACTGAAAACCATTTTTAGCACTCAGTAACTTAGAGGTTGAGTAGTGAGCAAACGATTTTGTAGCACTCTTTCTCTAGAAATAAATATTTATGCCTAAATAACTTGATATGAGTGTATAGGTCACAAGAGGATATGGCACTTTTTTAAATTTAATTTAGATAAACATGAATGCCTGAAATGAAAGTAAGTTTTCATAACAACTTCATAGCATTTAATTTTATTGTCCCGTCTGTCAGGAATAGCATTTCAATTTATGCACTACTCAGAACTTTGCCACAACTCAACCGCCGTTCAATAGTATCATGGGAAAGATTAGGTTTCAGTGTATTGGTTTAGTGGTTGACATTTACATAATTGAAATGATTGAAGGCGTTGTCATTGTCAACAATACTATTTGTTTCAATAATAGCTTTCGATGGCTTAGCCATCATCATCAGTTTTCTGACACAGGAAAAATGTAAACAAAATTAGAATTAACAGAGTTATACAATTTAAAACAGATTAACATTGCAAAACCTCCCCATCCATCTCAATAGTAACCTACTAAATGTAAACATAAACTACAACCCTCCCCTCCGCTAAAATTATTATTTGACACCACCCTCACACTTCTTTGGAGGTGACACAACGCAGCACACCGCATCCAGACCGTTAACCCTCTTCCTCCACCCCACAGCCGGTATTTAAGCTGCTAGGCCCACCCGAACCCGCCTAGTCGTTTTTGTGACTTCCAAACAGAAGCTCAACTGACTTTTGTGTATTTTTCTCTCTCAAAATTTTATATGTATATTTCATTAATTTCTTACTTAGATTTAAAAACTACTATTCTACAAATAATATATTAATATTATACATATATGACAAACCTCCGTTTTGCAGACGACATTGCTCTATTTGCTATCTCGCCTAAAATTCTAAATGAAATGCTATACGATGTAAACGCAAAATGTACTGAGGTCGGTTTACAAATGAACTTATCGAAAACTAAAGTAATGAGTAACAGTGAACCCAAATCAATAATGGTGAACGACAGCAACATAGAATATGTGCAAGAATATGTTTATCTGGACCAGCTAATATCATTTACAAACAGAGGAGATAAGGAAATAAGAACAAGAACTAAATTAGCATGGAGAAAATTCTGGGGCCTCTCATTTTGCTAAATAAAAAGATAAACCTCCAAATTAAAAAGGTTGTAATGGACTTGTGCATCTTGCCGATATTGCTTGATGGATCACAAACATGGTCCTTAACAGTATTACAAATAAAATGGATACAACGATGCCAGAGGAAAATGGAACGAAAAATGTTAAATATTTCGCTCTTAAACAAAATACCATCTACAGAAATTAGAAAACAAAACAAAAATTAAAGATGCAGTACGGCAAGCCAAAATAAGCAAATGGCATTGGGGAGGACATATTATAAGGCAAGACCAGCAACGATGTGCATCCACTACAACCTGGGACCGTCGGTATGGGTGGACCAACCAAGGGAAAAAGAGGAGAAGATGGACAGACGAGCTATACAAAGCAGCTGGTCCCACCTGGACGAGACTGGCTCAAGAAAGAACAACATGGAGGCAACTGGGATATAAACAGCAAAAAGATGATGATCCACAGTGCTATAGCAGGAGGCCTTTGCCCTTTTATTATTATTTTTAGATGTTTAATTATGTAACTCTGTTAATTCTAATTTTGTTTATATTTTTCTTGTATCAGAAAACTGATGATAATGGCTAAGCCATCGAAAGCTGCTATTATTGAAATAAATAGTATTGTTGACAATGACAAGCCTTCATTTCAATCAGGTTTCAGTGATTATGTTTCCCACAGAAATGACATGAACTGATGGTGGCGTAGTCCATGTGCGTGGATAAAATTGACCACAGAAATCACAGGTGGTATAACAGAAAACATTCCCATATTGTGTCTGTTGATGAAGCATGCAATGTATTGCCATGGGGTTTTTACTAATTCCTTGGTATTAACACTATGCATTCAGTTTTCCAATAACACCAGGTTTTGTGTCATACATTCCTTCTACTACCTGTAGTGACTCATTTCAGTTGAGACAAATTGATATTGTGCTTAGTTAGAGATTTTAGTACTTCTTTGAAAACATCTTCCAATGTATTATTTCCATACATAAAAATATCAGTTCTTCCATAACCTCAAAACTAGTACAAACACCTCCTATAAACAATAGTATTTTGCTATGGCTATTGTTTCTGTTCACTCATCTAAAGTAATTGAAAACTATTTAAACTTTGATGCCATATCAGTAAGTTGAGAGAAAATGTCAGAAGCTATTTCTTCTGTTCTACGTGCAACTGTGTTGGATGAAAGGCATCTTTGCATTGATTTACTTTTTCTGGAAATAACTTTTATAACATTTATTACAACACACTATTTGACAAAATTCTCATCGGTAAAAGATTTGCCGAACTCATCGGCAATATCCACAATTTGCCCTTGTTGCAATCTCATTGACATGAATTTTGAAAATATTTTGAAAATATTTTGCTGAAAACACAGTCCACGCTTAAGTCATTCAAATTTATTGAAGCGAACTTGCCCCCAAAATTGTCATATCTTTATGCACTGTTGTATAGTGTCAACAGATATTTAATTGTTTAACCTTCGAGCAATCCCGTGGGCGGTGTAAATACCGCATTTGCAAATAAAACGAAGATGCGCGTTGATATTTAAACTTTGCCTGCTGGGAAGCCAAGTATTCTCTAGTTATCTATTGAGACTAGATCTCTTGAGACTAGATGAAAGATAGCAGTAACGTCTTCTCCAAGACCCACTCACATTTCCGCCAAACTCAGGCAAAAGCCATCAGCGCCATAAGTCTTTGCTCTACGCGGTATAAACACCACCACGCGATCGCACCTCTTCCAGTTTTTTCACAAGTGTGATGAATATTGAAACGTTGCCCACACACAAACTGCTTATAAAATTATTGGGTGTTTCGATGTAACCCGTTCCCAATTAATTTTTTTAACATGGGCGCCAGGAAAAGGTTACGTTAATATTATTAAAGTCAATGCTTCAACCGTTATCTAAATAAAATCAATATCCCGCTAGCTGGGTCGATGGGTTCCGTTAGAAATAATCGCTATTACCTACTAATATCCGATAATCCGATCTGCCATCCGATCTACACAGAGTGGTGGGGAATCTGAAAACAAATATATATTGTCTAGCTACTTATTAGCTGGAATTGGCCAAATGAAAATCGTTTGTTCCATTTCAAAAGAAACTTGTAACAAATAAAGAATGTTCTTTTGGTCATGAGCTCTTTCGTGCCTTATCCTGCAGTACCCGTCTTCGCGCGCACTTGAACGAGGGCGCCACGAAGAACCATGTTCCTCTTCTTCTCGATGACGAGAATTCCAAAGTCCAAGTACCAGATTCTTCTCTCCTGCTCTTGCACAAATGTTGTCGAGTCACTGATCCTCACCGCCTCAAATACTTGTAGTTCTAATTTAATTTACTTCGCGAAAGTTGCCAGTTCTTTCTTATTACGCGACGAGAATGTTAACGTTCAGCAAACTATTATTTACTCAGAATTATTCCAAGTCCTGTTGCGTACAAATTTATTCAAATTCTAATTTCCACACATTGCAAAAATATTCAGAGTCTCAACTTGTAGATCTTATAAATTCTATCAGTCTGAAATTATTAGCTCACACAAAAATTACGAGTTACACATTTTTATACAGCAAATTATTGCAAGTCTATCGCGTTATTTCATCCCGTGAAAATTCTAATTTCCGTTCGTCGCACTCAAGAATTACTCAAAGTCCGATAACTAATCACTCAAGAAAAATTTACAAGTTCCAATCTCACAAAATTAATCATCCGGGAGCGACCCGCACAGCACCACGACATATGTCAGAATGTGAAAACAATATTTCTGTTCAGCCCTTCAAATGATTGATTTTTTCGTGTTTCCGGGCGCGTCAACTACTGTGGTCATTAGTCCCAGTGGTGTAGTGCATGTTTTTCTCGGGAGTTGGTGATCTTCCCCCGCTTGATGGCGAGATCCGGCGCCGATCTACCGTCAGCTAGTGGGGTTTCCCCCTAAACAGAACTCTCCCACCAACGGGCACCGCCCACACCGGAACAAGCTCTAAGCTCCCGACCGGTCTCCCGGAATATGTGGTAGTGTAGTGCATGTTAGTGTAAGTGTGCAAGGGGAGAGCATATGACAAGGAAGAGGAAGGAGAGATCGCGCGTGGTCCGTAGCCCGTTTGTTAGGGTAGTGCTCCCGCATTCGCCGGGTGTTGATCGGAGAAACAACGGAAAACTGCCGATCAGAGAAGCCGGCCGCTAGAATTCTTCTCCAGATAACGACTGAATTCAACCTAGCTGAAAAGCTAGTGTCGAAAATCCTGCCGCCATCAGGACTCGAACCTAGGACCTCCCGGTCAGAGGCGCTGCAATGACATCAGTTGACGCACTGAGCTACCGGTCCCGGTTTCAGCCCTTCAAGACTCAGTCTATTGCTTTCTACTGTTTTTCGACGCACTTCCCTCGTGAATAGACTGTTACTGTTCTTCTGGCTAATCCGTAAATTGATTACATAATCAACTAGCTATGCCCTAGACTGTCATTGCTTTCTCAACCAATCCCTAAATTGTTTACTTGATCAGCTAGCCGTGCCCTCAGGTTCAATGCCAGAATGAAGTTTACTGACCTTGACAAAAACTCGGCTGCCGTTGCTAAGGCGCCATATTTCTATTTGTTTATCCTTATATATTTACCCCATGTACGACAAATATTAGTAAATAAATGTGTGACATGTTGGTATGTCCGAGTATGTAAGAATATTTTCCATATATTTTTGTAATAAAAAATGTTATAATAATCCTCTTATGCTAATTATTGTATAAATTAAATGAATTGGTCATTCATTACATGTAATTTGTCGGTGATTTCAGTGTGGATTTTAGTAACCTAAATTCCTAACATCATTCTCGTTTTATTATAATAAATTTAGCTACCTACACATTGTCCTCACTTTAATCTTTTCATCTTTTCTATTAGATTTTTACCTTGCTACTTCGTTAGCTTTTAATTCATATTTTCATTTTGCCATTTTTGTATTGTATATATTTATCATTAAAGTTTTGTGAAGTCAAAGTAGAAGACTGAGTTCTGGAGAACAATTAAAATTGTTTCAATAAATTTCTAATCTACTACAATACCCTGTTGATGTTATTTAATAAATTCCCCATGACAGACGATGAAGGGGACCTGTAACATTGAGAAAAGGGAAGGAAGTTCGTCGGCGGCAAAAATGCCGCCCGCGATAGCGGTTGTGACTAAATCGCACGAGCACCCGAAGGTTAAGCACAGATCTCATTGTCTCATTTCATAGAACACACCACTCTGTACTGGCATTTTCAATCATAAAATATTTACTAGATCACTTCATATTGAATACACGACATTCACTATCTATTTTCCTTTTTTATAGGGATTTGCAGTGGCATTAATTTTACGTAAGATCACCGAGTAAAATTATTTATATTTTTTTTACTCTGTAAACTCATTCTTCATAAAATAATATACCTGTAAACTAGCAAATTGCTTGCGAATCGTAACGGTAAAAGAGTAAACCAAATTAAATGACAGACTTACTACATCATGCTCATTTTTGTCAACATAAACATGTTAAAGTAAAATCAGGAAGACGAATACAAAACTATTCTACCAATGGTAAAAGATCGCGGGCATTTGAATATTCTTTATGTAGAACTGTACGACCCTTGTTACATGGGTGGCATATGAACCAAAGAGTGTGTAAGAATGTGTGTAAGAGTGTGTAAAAACAGATTCTTGTATTTAATAATGAAATGTTATAGCCTGTGTCACGATTAAATTGAAATTGAATATACTTTGAGTTGGCAGGCCACATTGAATACTTCCAAGGGCCCGATGAGACCCGCAGGTCGAAGTTTGGGGATTCCTGTTGTAGACCATTATGTAAAGAAAATACCTTTCTTCCCAAGAATTCGATATAATGTATAATAAAATAATTGAAATTGTGCATTACAAACATCCAATATTTACAAACATGAAATGAACAGATCACAAACAAAACTAATTAAATAAACAACGTCAATAAATATATTATCCTTCTAGACACGTAGAATTACAAAAGAGTAGAAATTTAAGGAACTATGAAATGAAGTGGTCGTTTCAACTACACCTGTGAAACAAATGTTTTATTATCTAAATAATTCCAGTCAGAATTCCATCCCGTGAAAATAATTTGCAAATACCCAATAAAGATTTTGTCTATTATACACTTGCATGAATTTTTAATCATGAACTCACTAAAACTAATAACAAATTTTCACATATGTAAGTAACTGTCCCGCGGTGCATTTCTGGAAAAGTTACTAACATAACGCTACAGAAATTGCTTTTCAGTTAGTTTTAAAGAACATTCCTGAAAATTTCATTCACATTTACTTTGGATATTTCATTCCAACAAATAATAATTCTTGCTTAACTAAATGTGTTGCTTCCGAAGGTCAAACATCGGCTTGGATCACTCCCGTCTCAACTGCCGGAATGCTCGCGTTTCCTCTTCCCCAAAAACTGTCACTGCGCAGATGTGCCTGAACGCTCGCAAATTCTGACGCGGCGAAGAAAATTATAACTTTTTTCTTACCGATACATATAAGGCGCCGCATTCAACTGGTCTTCAATGGGTGCCTCACGCAGCGGTGCAGGACCTGGCACCTCTCACCATGAACCCACATTACACTTCCGCAGGCAAAATCCGCGTTGCCATTTTTACAGAATGTCCACCGCTTCTCGATCAGTTGATTCCTCAATATTGTTGCATGCCATAAGATTCCAAATTGAGGGGTTTACGCAATATAATTATGCACCGGTCGTGATATTCTAAACGCACTTGCTCTGCTACTACGCGCCAAATTCTTTAGATCTACTCATTTCCACTTTTTTCTCTTTTTTTTAACAACGCATTTTTCACGTACACTATTACAATTTCCAAGCTTATCTCTTACGAGCGGAAAATTCTTTTTAGCACACTCTCTTATACTAGTGTGTCGATCGTTCCCGACCTTTCACGTCTGCATTCGTAGATGGTTCGGTGACAAATGAGGAAGAGTGATGCATCGACCGCGTCGGAAAATTTGCACCGACGATGTTCGTATGCAGGCGACCGTTTGTGAACGTACAGGGTATGTAGAACGGTTACAATACATACATATTGTATACACACAAACATACTCAGTACTTTTGTAGAGTATTTGAAGAACTATAATCATGCAATGCGTCAATTTTAGTAAATGAAATCCTCAATTCTTTTTATGGTCTTAATTTATTCACAAACGTATATATTATTGAATAAATTCTCGTGTGCGGGAGATATTGGTTTGATGAAATTAATGACAGTAGTTCCTGTTTTTGAACATCGTTTCGGCAGTGTGCGACTGATTAATAATGTGTGTTAAATTGACCATTACTTCTGACACCACCAGCAAAAACAAAACTTATTCAATGCTGCGTGTTCACATTAACTGTGCAAGATTCAAACACTTTTCAGTTATTTGATTTTCAAGATATTAAATAATTCACAATTAAAAAATATTTTTAAGAATTTTTACTAAGTACCTAGTACGTCGTAGCATTAGTGGTATTTAATGATTATTTAATTTAAAACACTGAAAATCAGAATAGCACAGAAATTCTTTATTTTTACAATATTTTCACCATTTAATGTTAGGCTCTTGCATTAAAAAAACAAGGTTCTGCATTATTTTTAACTATTTCACAATTGTGCACCATTTATCCTAGTATTTTCAACAGCTAACTGGCAGAAGAAGTGTGAAGGTCCCTGGCAGGGCCGTCTGACACACGTAGCCGCCGTCACGTCCCCCTGTGACAGCGGCGTCCGTCTGCGTCGCGAAGCCTCCATTTCTCAGTGGGGGCGAAGCCATTGGATAGAGACACAGGGGGACAGGAGACGCAACTGCCAGAGCCCGTGTTCACGCTTCACCCCGAAAACAACCTCGCTCGGAAAACAAAACGGATGGAGTGTCAACGGCACAACGGCAGTACAGAATTAATTGCAATATAATTTAATAATTTTTACTTTATCGCCTTTCTTCTTACGAAGAAAATGTACTGTAATCGTGCACCGGAAAACTTCGATTTTTCTACAGAAAAAGTCTTAATGCAGGACCCAGGTAATGAAGTGGATAAATCTTGTTCTCCTATGTGGTAAATTACTTCCTCTAATCGTTGTGAAGTTAAAAGCCACATTTTGTGGGGCCTTGATGCCGAAAATTTGATTGACGTCAAAATGTCTCTGTCCGACCGTCTGTCCGCGGTCAAAACTATTGAGGGAATTTTCTCCTAAATTGATTGTCCGTATTCAACCTAAAGGGACTCCAGGCTCTGCGAGTTTGAAAGGGAAAATTTGATTTCTGGAAGTACTTTGCATGAAGTCACAAAATTTTTGATAATTGCTCTAAAGTTTACTTTCTCGTATACATACGTATATAGGTAGTATAGAGAAAGTTGTGAAATGCTGCGGAAAATCAATTTCGATATTTGAAGGGAAATATCCGTTTTGGGGTCCTCTAATACCGAAAACTTGTTTTTAAACATCCGTCCGTCCCGTCCGTCTCGTCCGAATTTTTAAAAACATTCTTTAAAATTTGGGATACTTAAATGAAGCATCCCGGACATTTTCAAAATTTTCTCAAATACGGCTCCAAATATTTACTTTAAATGTCCTGTAAGAATAGAGTAAAATACATATATAAAGGTTGCATTGGTCCGTTTTTCACGGTTAACTCTGAATTTTTGAGAATTGCAAAAGTTTGGATTTTTCGGAGTTATCCTGCAACTATAAAATTGAATACAGAGATTATTCCTTCAAATAAAATTTGTGGTCAAAATAACACGACACAATTTTTCTTTAAATTTTTGGTGGGGTAGTGCTCAGTGTACTCTATACGATTACATATACGCCATATTGATCTATTCTTTGATGTTGTTTTTTCAAAATTCCGCATTTTCAGAAACGCTCAAACATCATTTTTTTTAATATTTCTAATTCCGTTAATATGCACATTTCCACGGATTAGTATACATTATTACATTTATGAGTGAAAGGGCTCCAAATGATTTTAAATGAAGTTTTTCGAAAATTCAATACATTCCTGTGAGAAAGAGCTGCAAATTTCACATGTACAGTCATACTTAATCGTCATTCTCATTCAGGTGACATGTTAAGACATGTTAATGTGACATGTTTTCGTCAGGTGACATGTTTGTCAAGAACTATGATTTGTCAGACAATGGGCAACGATCGTGAATGGATTCACATTCTGAAGCGAAAGCTTGCACACGACATTTTAGACATGGATGGTGTCGCTGGTAGGAGATATTCAGATATGGGAGATATAATAATTATCAACAATTCAAATATTTTATGTTGCAATGTAAATTTCACGTTACGTTTTCTTCTGATAGAAATATTTAAAATGAGATTTTTTGGAAGCAAGGCGTTTAGCTAACGTGAGTGGAAAACCAGTCAAAATAGAAATGACCATTCGAGTCATTCATGGAAGTACTCAATTGTAATTGTCTATGTTAAGATTATTAGGTTTAGGAGATTAATTTTTTTGTGAACTAAGTTCATTGGTATTACTTGTAATTGATAGTTGTACTGGAGAGTCGGCAATTTTAATTTCGACGTCAAGATACCAGAACAGAAGATTCTCCGTGGACTTTAATATTTTTCGTGAAGAAACGTCTCTTCGACATTGCAGTCTACTTCTCCATGTATTGTAAGCGCCGCAGAAAACGTGGAACAACAACATAATAATCATTCTTCTGCCTGTATCCTATGCAAACTTTTGTTTTGCAAATTTCTGTAAGAGTCCCAACAAACCGCCTCGTTTCCATTAATGAACGAACAAGAAATAAATAAGCTAATTCTCCCGCTTCCACAGTCCTCTTTTTGAATATCCAAGTAGAAAAGTGCAAAGACCTCCACCTTATTCGAAAAACTTTATACGCCATAAAATTCAGAGTTATTGATGTTATTGTTATTAATATATTCTTATTATTGTTGTTATTATTATATTGCGTTTACTGTTCTTATTGTTATGATTATTGATATTATTATAATTATTATTTTAAAATAATTTACAATTATATTGTATTAATATTCTTAATTACAATATTTGTAAATTGTAGTGTTTTGCCACTAGGATGCATAAACCTGTCTAAAGAAATAACAGATACCTATCTGTAGTAAATAGGTTGTGAAAGGAAGTAGTTTTTGGTTATAGTGCACATGACTTATCATGTATTTAATGCGGATCGTGTTTATAAGTTGTGGATAATAATATGGAGCACAATTTATTAGTTTCACTGTCCGAGGAAAATACAAAAAGTATTTAGAATATATAAATTATTTGCGTTTAAATCGCACGGGAAATTGAAAACCGAATCCTTTTATTTGTTCGGATATTTAAGTACCATGTTCATCTATTCAGGCAGGAAAAGGAATGCATTCTCTCCTTAGTGTATTCTCTCCCTGGTCGGTCCTAGCGTGGCCTGCTCTGCCCTGGCCTCCCCGCCTTAGTGGTCAACTGCCTAAACCCACTCTGTTCATGCCACCGCCCTCGCCCTGTGCTGCCTTGCCTGACCCCGATACTACCCGCATTACCTCCAGGTTGTGCGTGATGTCGATATTTCAAAAATATTTCAATATTTTTTCACATGATTAATGTTTATAAACACATATACAAATTTAAACTACACGTGCATACATCTGGACTTCCAGATTTCAAACAGCACCTTAGTTGCTGAGATTGGTTGAGTAGTTCATTCGGAAAAGAGATGTTTACAAAACACGTTTTAGATTATAAATGTCAAAAGTGGCCTAGTAATTAATATTCCCACCTTACACTGATTGACATGTATTAAACTATTGTAATCAATAGCGCAAAAATAGTTCATTCTTTTCAACAGCAGAAATTGTGTAATATTCTGCATCGACTTCCATCACTCATGCAGTTAACTCGACTTAATTATATTTCTTGATTCCTTTTATCCTGCAAATTTGTCGGTTTTTTACATTTCATTTATATTTTCGCCCATTCTTTCGTTTTAATAAATCGGTTTTGATTCGATTATTTGCCCCAATTGACTCTTTTTATCTCGGTGCTCTCGAAAATTCTCGTGTTTGAGCTCGTTCTTCGAATCTCCCTCCTTTTTCGCTTACTACACAAACTTTTTATCGCCATAAAAAGAATTGCCCTCACAACGAATCAACCGATATTATTTAAAATAGCAAGTAAGTTCTACAATATCTGACATGTCAGAGATTAAATTTTCGTGTTCATGTTGTGCACGTGGTTGCTATTTTGAATGCAGGATATTTTATAGCGGGATATGGTGGTGTTCTTTTCCTGCTAGAAAGTGAGATTCGGTGCCGATCTACATGTCTGCTTATGGGAGGGGGTCTTCCTCCAAACATCTTCGTCATCAATACATTACTCTTAGCCGGGAGAGACACCAAGAGTCAGACCTAACATGTACGCGGTAGTTTAGAGCACATAAGCGTGTGTGTGTGTGTGTGTATGTGTGTGTGTATGTGTGTGTGTGTGTGTGTGTGTTAGGGAGGGAACACGGAAGAGGAAAGAAAAATCAGGCACATTCCAGTAGCAGGTAACTCCCTCCAGCGGGACACCTCCACAACCGGGGCAAGCTCTATGATCCCAACCGGCTTCACGTCGTGTGTGGTAGTATACTGCATGTAAGTGAAAGTGCGTGTTGGAAAGGGTTGAGAATAGAACTAGGAAGGGGGTTCGTGGCCCGTTTGTTAAAGTTGTACTCTGGAATTCGCTTGGTGGTGATCGTATATACCACGGAAAACTATCAATCAGCATCTGTCCGCAAGAATTCTCCTTTAGACAGTCGTTGAATTCGACCTAGTTAGTATCACAAATCACCCCGCGCTCGTCAAATAATATAACCTTAGAACTTCTTGTTTAAAACGCGGCAATGGCAACAATTATTTCCCTGAGACATCTCCGCCAATCCGACCACACACGATTTATTTTCTGGGCTTGTTGTACTACAGTATAAGGGTACAGTACAGTATTAAGCGAGCTCTTCGTACTGTCACATTTGTTTTTTTGTTGTTAACAAGACACTTGTTATTGTGTCGTCCCGAGAACCGAATACCCGAGAGGGAATAGGAAACTCCGCCATGATGCTCAGTTTCCTGGTGATATATCTTGAGCATATGCGATTGCAGAGAGTTGAGCGGGGGCTGCGTGCCCCTGAGTGCAACGCCCTGCTAGCCCCCATTTGAGTTCCGCCCGTCGTGGGGGACCTCCAAACTCACAGATATTGAGTAGGACCTCGTGACGACGCAGTGAGTAGCGTTAGTAACATCAGTTCCAACCCGGATGAAGATGCTATGGGCATGTTGCAGCGCATATGGACGCCTCATATTGTACTTGTGCCCCCGACAGGTGAGGATAAGAACAATGTTCATGAGTGCACCCGCGAACCTGTAAATTACTTGGTTGAGTTCAAGATATTTCAAGGGAAGTATAAGTCAGAGAATTATGCAGGATATCTCAGGATAAATGTTACAAACTTATAGAGCATGAAAATCAATATAAAATGATAATTTTCCAAGGAACAAATTTCATACACAGGAGTTACATGACTGCCTTTCCTAATATTTTAATGCAATTTCTATGCGCAGATGTTCAGTAGAACAAATCTGATTTTCAGCTCTATTACTATTCGAGAATGTGCAGGGAGCTTTCGAGCGTGATATCAGGACCTTACCTGCCTTACATCAAATTGATGGAAGGGCGACCGTTAATCCAAGTCGCATGGAATGGAATATCGTAGCATTTACCGCTATCTCTAGAGGTGCGTGCAGTGACGTCTTGTGTATGGTCGCAATGTGGTTTACCTGAAATTACCACATTGAAATACCCGATAATTGTTTATATATAATAATAAAACATGTTGCTTCTGCAAATGTGAATAAGCAACCCACACGTAGCAAAATTTCTTGCAATTTATTTACCAAACCTTTATTGCTCTTATCTGCCTGCCAAACATTATTATAATCCTCTTTATCATTTTGGGTGCAACTGTTTTTATGACGGGGAATGTAAAATGTACTTAATTATAATTACGAGTTCTATTTGAGGGACCGAGGACGATAATAGATTCGTTCACTATTAAATCAGTTGATAGCCGGCCTCTCTACTGCTCATACATTAGAAGCCAACACGCGTGAGTGGATGGTACAGGAAGCACTACTAAAGAGGAGGTGGTAACGAGATTGATGTGGTGAAACTGTGAACGTCACCTCCACCACCCGGAGTTCTCCACGTCCAATCCTTAATGTCGTGAACTACGACCGCGAAACCATGGACGAGAGAGTCGAAGGATGGTGGAGCAGATCGATGCTACGCGAATGGGTGCGGAAAATATCGCATTAGAAAGAGGTCGAGACGCCGCACTCTGGGAATTGAACACTGCAACTTCCACTCAGTGAGACGGCGTGTTTTATTTAAACAGATAACTATCTGTCAAAATAGATATAAAATTGTAATACACTCTATTTCATAGTTAAGTTTGAAAAGATTTTTTAAATTTGCTTTTTTAATATTGGAAACATATTTTTTAAAGTGCACATACTTATAAATTTTGATGTAAATATTTAATAGAAATGTCAATTTTTATACATTATCCCGAGATGTAATTGAATTAAGAATGTGCATATATTCTTCGAAAGTCTGTATGATTAGGGACATAGCAACAGTGGTGCAACGGGTACACCGCTCCGGGGCCCCTAATAAGAACCCCCACAGACAGGGATTGGCACCATCCTTGTCCTATCCACAACCTTTACTTACACACACACTTACATGTACTTTACTGCCATACATGCCGGGTAACCGGTCGGGAGCATGGAGCTGGTCCCGGGTGGGGCGGTGGCCCGCTGATGCAAGATGCTTGGTTGGGGAAACATCACTAGCCGACGAAACATCGCTGGGCACCGGATATTACCATCCAGCGAGAGAAGATCGCCACCACCACCCAAGGGAAAAACATGCACTTCGCTTACAAGATTAATGACCTTAGCAACCATTGACGCACCAGGAATTATAAATCAATCTATTAATCAATCAACCAAGTACTAAACGCGAGTGTTTGAAATTAAATCTTCACTGTCGGCATGATTCACCTTTTTGCTTCCGCAAAGCTGTATATCACTCCTGAGAAAATCCATTTCTTTGAGTTTACACTATTTGTCATGATGCTTCAGTATTTGCACTGTTTGGTCCCGAATGCGTTCCCTTACTTCGACGTTTTCTTATCCCTGGCACAGAAGTTCTCAAACCCAAAGTACTGTACACGCTAATTGCGTACTAACGCTGAATTAAGATACTTTAGATGATCTTGGTTAGACAGCGCATATATGTAAGAATCCTATATGTAAGAATATTTTAGTTGTAAAAGCAAATAAAAATTGTTTTTGAAATTTAAAAATTTGTTCGTATTGTAGTATTCTACTACGAAATGGGAAGAAGTATCTCGGAGCAATGTGTTTTTCATTTTGAAATACAAAGAGGTTCTTAACATCTTTACAAACTTCATTGTATTGCAATTATGTGAGAATTCTTCAGATATTGTCATTAGTTATCTTATCATATGTTAATATGTAAGGAGGTAATGTGTACATAAAGACAAAACCCCTACATTTTCAGTACAGAGACTGCCGTGTTACCACGAATTCAAATTTAATCAGAAAATGACTGTTGTGTGTCATTTAAATTCATTTTAAGATTAGACTATTTAGATTTCTTCCATTTTTTTGTAAAATTGTGTAATTGATTTCTTAAAGTTTACATTACAATGACTTAACCACAAAAGGAGTCATCTTTGTCACTCCGAAGTGACTAACTGTAAAAGAGAAAAAGACCCATTGTGATACCAGCCAACAAAGCCACAGATAAAGATAACTGAAAATCAAAATTAAAAAAACTATATCAACATTAATAAACTATAACACCTCAGTTAGATTCTCAGTACGTTTTATCTTTATTATTTCAGGCGGTATCACATCCATGCATTTTATAGTTATTTTCATTTATGTTCCTAATCCTCTAAGTGAGTATTTAACGACCAAGTCCTGAAGGTTAAATACTAGGCATATCAATACAGAAGCGGAGAGACTTCAGATTCATCTCTTACAAAATTCTTTGTTTTTTTAAATTTTTATTTTAAAATTTAAAAATAAACATTTTTTAGTTATTACTTTGAAGAAGATACTATTGATCTTTTTACGAAAATCATCCTACGTAGGTGGTTTTATCTATGGTCAAACAGTTGAATGCAATGATTCCTGATTATTTCAGGAATAAGAAGTGTAGAGTCGAGGCAATTCAAAAAGTTTAATACATACGGACTTAAACAAGATTTGGTACAAATTTCTCTCCAGTCTTCGTTATAATGCAGTTCTGTATCAACCAGTCAACAATACAAAAATATAAAAGTAACCTCAAAGTAATTATTTTAACGTCCGCTGCATATTTTTCTATAATTAAATACTTTTCATTCTCTTTATGAATTTAATAATTACATTCTTATTACATTTGATTACACTGGTCGACAGTGATTTTGTTAAATTACTAACTCCAGCTGTTTCGTACGTGCTTAGCTATGCTAAAGGCGAATATAATCACAAAAATTCCCATGGGGCTCAATTTTCGTGTAATCGCACTTATACTAAAACTATATATATATATATATATATATATATATATATATATATATATTTCGCATTTAACCACCTGCCGTTTACGCTGAAACAAAAATATATACTATTGTACATTCTGCTCAAGATATGAAATATATGCCAGACCTGTCGAATCGATTGATAAACTTTGGGCATTGCGAGGAAAAGTGCAGTAATCCACGTAAATGACGCGCCAATTCGGAATTTAACAGACAAAAAGTGAAATTTTGTCTAACAGTGTAATTATAGTCGATTTTTAAATTGTACTCTCTATATCCCCACTGAAGATGGTATAAAAAATCCCGAAAGAGTCTGGTCAATTGTTTTAAAATATTAAGAAACTTTAAAATTTTGTTTTGATATATCTTTGTTCAATAATCATGAAATATTAAAAAATAATAATTTGAAAGGTTATATGACAAGAAATTCTTCACAACAAATTCTTCTCAAAAAGAAGAAACGAAACACAAATGGAATGGTCCAATTTCGTGATAACAAAGAAGAAAATGTTCCGTTGCCGAAAACTCTCGTTGCCAAATGTCAGAGTATATTTCCTAGCACTGTAGATCAGATAGTTAACTTCAGAAAAATATTATTATCCGTTAATAAGAATATATTCGATTTAAAAGCTAACAATTATTCTTCATTAAATGATCGATGTAAAATAGAACACTGAGTCATCATATTGAATGCATTTTTAAGAACTTGAACTCAATTCATCTCCCTTCATGGAGAAATTATTCGCATAAACTCCATTTCTAAAACATACGGACAACATGAAGCAATGTTGTGTCAATGAAATGAATACTTTGAATTAATGCAGTTCAGTAGAAGAAACTAGTAGTGCTAAATAATAGCAGAGACTTTCTCGTAGTCGTTTTCTCTTTTCTTTGGTCTGGACTAGCTACTCCTAGTCAAAAGTACATTTTTTAAAACATTTTCTCAATTTTTTCGGTTTCCTAACAATAGAAATATTACTTTAAGAATATTAAAGAAGCACAAAATCTTGCCATAAATAGCCGTTTTCATTGAAAACTTTTGAACATATTTTAATAAAATGGCGTTTAAGCGTTACTGTAAAGGCGAAATTAGAAACTCTTTTTCACAGAAAATCTTTGCGTTTTCGATAAACTTCATTAGAAGTCATTTGAAGTACTTCTACTCTCAAATGCTATAATGATTACAAATTATGAAAATGTGCATATTAATGGCGCAAGAGATATTTAAAATAAATTCCTTTTGTTATTTTTTGAAAAACCAAAATAATACACTAAAATGACTTGATATCACGTTAAACAGTGTAATTAGCACTATCCGTTGGAAAGGTTTGAAGTGCAAATTTTTTACCATTTTTGGCGTTTCTGAAATGGCTTTCCATAAATGGCGTTTCTGAAAATGCTGAGTTTTGAGCTGATTTTCACAGAAAGTTGTCAAGTTTTATATGATATTATTTAAAACAATGTACTCATAAATACAACAATGTGAACAAATTGCTACAAACCGCTAATGTAAATATTAACGATGTGAGACACAAGTAAAAAAACATTTTATTAATTTCTGAAAAACAAAAGAATAAAGCAATATGGCCTTTATGTCATCTTATAAGGGTACATTTAGCACTATCCCTACCACACGTTTAAAGAAAAACTTTGGAGCCGCCTTCGAGAAAATCTTGTTAATGTTATTTTTAAATATTGCATATATTGCACGCAATATTGCTAGAAAACTACTAAAAAGTTCAAAAAATGTCCCTGACCTTATTGAAAGAACTAATTGTGAGCAACACATTTTATTAGAAGGGAAATTCTCTTTCTTCAATTTTGTAGTTGTGCGAAGATGCAGGAAAAAAATCAAGCTTTTGAAATTTTTCAAAATTCGGAGTTAATCCTGAAAATGGTACCAATGCCATCTTTATTAGTGTATTTTACTCTATTCTTACATGAAATTTAAAGAAAAAAATTGGAGCCTTTTTGAAAAAAATTTGAAAATATTCCAGGGCTTCATGGAAAGTGTCCCAAATCTTAAAGAATGTTTTTCAAATTCTCAAAGCTTTGACTCGAGCCAATGACAGGGGTTTCTTCAATTTGAAAGAAATCCTACCTATGGTTTAGACGCTAGTGGTGTTCACAAACAGACGGACAGACGAACGAACGGACGGAGGTTTGGCCGCCAATTGATTTCTCGGTATAAATGATCCACAAAAACGGGATTCTGGCTACACCACATGTTAGATGATTTTTTAATTTAGCAACTGAAGTTATCCCTTTTTTATCAGGTCCCAGTAATCTATTTTTCTGCAGAAAATCAGCCGTTTTTCGCGCCGCATTACATAACTTTCTCTATAATACGAATATTACTCCGTAGATTTACGAGATAGTACAAATATTACACCTATAAAAAATTATCTGAACTAATTCATTTGGTGGTTATCAATGAAAGTGATGTACACATGTAAAAACAAATTTACGTGAATTATGCACATGAATAAACGCAAAACGTACTGCACCTGTTTGCAAACAAACTGTTCCAATGCCTAGAGTACGATTTGAAAAATCTACTAGAGTATTTTATATATTATTTAAAAAATAATAAAGTTAACATAGGAACGTAAATTGGGAGATTTAATTCAAAGACATATCTCCAACAGCCTTTATTCAGTTCATTGAAGGCTACAATATACGTACTCGTACTACGCTCCGACACTGACGTGTTACGTGCCTGCCTTCACACTCTTTGATGTTGCAGCGCAAGGTCGCCCTATGGGGGCTTTCTGATTGAACGCCCGCACAGGGCGCATCCAATCTTTCCCCTACCACCGACTCCTCGGGCGCTGGAGACGCTCACGACTGGGACGGATTCCTTCGCCGGCTGAGTATAAATGCTACGAGTCATTAGGCGGCGGCAGTGACTTTATGGATATTGCGAATACAGTGCTACTGTCATGTGTGCGAACGAACTGCGCAACTGATATTGTTTATTCTTGGGAAGTTTACAGTAAAACTGATGGTGTAGAGGTTTCTTCCAGTATTTTAGTAATTTTATTAACTGGCATCTCCTGGAACACAGAACAACCCCGATTCTTTTCTGGTTATGATACGAATATGTTAATTTTGTTTCCCTTAATAAACTTCCATGAGCCAAGTTTTGTTATTTGTTGATATTTTGTCACAATATATAGCCCGTTACATTGTCTTGTATCTCCACCATTCAAAATATTGAGATTGAAATGTGACGCTTCGTCAAAATTCCATACTCTTAGCTCCCAACATGCCGAATCAGATTGCGAGAAAACTCTACAAACCCATCCCGAGACACCTGGCTTGTCGTTACTACACCTTCGTGCCGATTGATTGATTAGTGGTTTTGGGTGTGTCAAGTGCTAAGATCATTAGTCCCATATGTGTAGTGCATAGTTCCCATGTAGTAATCATGGGAAGTAGCTGTGATATACCTCCGCTCGCAGGCAAGATCCGGGACCGACCTACGTCGACTTGCTGGGATCAACGATCTAGCTCTCACATGACGGAAACCGTCTCAGTCGGAACACTCTCCAAGTTCCGAGTGGTTTACTGATAAGTGTAATAGTGTAGTGCATGTGGGTGTAAGTGTGTGTAAGTGGGTGAGGATAGGACAAGGAAGAAGAAAAATCCCGCGCTGACCATACTCGGTTTTTTAAAATACTGCTCCGGCATTCGCCCGTTGTGAATCGGAAAAACCACGGAAAACTTCCTATCAGAGCATCCGGCTGCTATAATTATTCTCCAGACATTTTCTCCTAATTCGACCTAGCGATCTAGGTAGTGCCGAAAATTCTGCCACCGTCGGGACTTGAACCTAGGTCTTCGCGGTCAAATACACTGCAGTAACATCACTTGATACCCTAAGCCTCATTTGTCGGTTCTTCGTCCCAAGATACACTATATTGGTGAGAGTAATTAATAATTGCCACTGTGCCTTTAATTTGATTACCATTTGTTCACTCCCATCGACCTAAACTATCTCCGTTCCTTTTAGACAATCCTCAGAATATCGGGCATAGGCATCCTGCAAAACACTAGCGTGTACAAATAGAATGAGCTACATATCTTTCATTGTTCATTAGTTAGTTTTGCATATCAAAATAATTTAGAATATGATTATTTTCATCATTTCTTTAATTTTCCAACATTTTTTATGTATTTTTAATATAATCTTTAAAAATATTTTTTTCATTCAAGGTTTGTTTCCTACGCTTAATATTCAACTCAATTATTTGAAGATAATCTTTGTTTTAAGCAAGTATCGGATTCACCTGTCCAGTTATTACTGGTGTATGGTTTAAAACCACGAAGGAAACGTAGGTTCCCATTGTGACAAAGGGTTCAAATTCGTTGTTTCGGTCCTAGTGAATGTGTAATGTCTCCAAACTTATATCCTACAAGAATGTACTACGACCTTACTCAATGTGCATCTATGCACAAAATTCAACAAGGGTGAGTAATCATTGCCTCCTTCTACTTCTATGACTATTATCAAAATTATTTTATCTAATTGTAAACTAACTTTTGCCACATGTTAAACAAAACCCGCCAACACTGCGATCTAACAAATTTTATGCGAGTAGTTCCTGAATTGATCATCAATACATTCATTCCTGATTCTTGTAGCCTTCCAAGTTTGCGCTTTGAGTTGGCGGCGCGGTGCGGGAGTGTCCTCGAGCAGTTTCCAAAGTGCCCCGGCTCCTACAGCAACAAAGGGGCTGAGAGAGGCTGGTGCCAGCCGTCGCTCTCTGAAGTTCGTGGCTTCGCGGCTGCGAAACTGGCGACGGTTCCCACGAGGGGGCGACTGGGATGTGCCACAAGAGCCCCCGCAGATGCTCGCCACGAAATAGATATCCAGCAGACGCCACAAGTCATTCGGGAAAATACAGATCTGTTCAAGATGGTGTCCTTCAATGCCTTTTTCTAAAAAGTGAGTGAGAGGGTAATTGATTCTCGGGCGACAACTACTCAGGCAATTAATCCCATAAATGGAGTGCTTGATATATGCTTGTAAATGACAGTTTACCCCACCCCGACTGAAACGTGAAATCCGGCGCCGACGTACACGTCCTCGACTTGCAAGGGTTTCTCCATCAGGAATCTTCCCCAACGACTCATCGCACCACCCATGACCAGCTATAAGTGAGTGATTGAGTGATTGAAGGAGTGGGTGAGTCAGTGAGTCAGTGAGAGAGAGCGAGGGATTGAGGGGGAGCGAGAGAGAGAGCGAGAGCGAGAGAGAGAGAGCGGTAGAAGACGCGACAAGGGTGAGAAAGGAAATACGTGATCCGTCACCGTGTGTAGCGTACATATCTAGCATTCACCTGGTATTGACCGAAAAAAAAAACAATGAAAACTCCCGATCATAGCCGCCAAGCGAAACCTGATAAAGCAACCTGAAATAATGAAAACCAAGTGCTTACTGTTCTACTGGCATTCACGAAGACCAGGCAGCAAGTGAATGTCAAATTAGGCGTACCTGAACCTGAAGAAAGAAAGTATAGGGAAGCCCAAAGGAAAAGTAAAAGGAAGAAGTGAAAGAAATGATAATGACTAAAATATCAGAAAATAAAGTTTACAAGGATCATAAGAACTGGAAATAAGGCAGTGAGAAATGGGACGTCGGCATCATTCGGTTTCCAAAGAATAATATTTTCAATTTCTTTGTCTTTCCGAAAGAAGAGCAATCCATCGTCCTACTAAATTAGTCTTCACAATGAGGCTTTATTCAATGCAACTGAAAGTTTTTATGAAAAAATTGTGGAATTTATTCAATTATGTTACAATTCTGTGAGAAAAACGTGTTTATAGCATTTTACTTTTGATAAATTTCTGCAAATAATGATCGCGTTCACATTTTCCATTATCATTGCTCACATAAACGTCTGTGTGCTAGACCTGTGTTTAATTTTTAATTGAAGGCATTTTTAGGGAGAAATCAAGGCAAATTTGAGAAAATATCTCCGTCTATTTAAAAAAATATTCGTTGAAAGTAGTATTTTATAAGTAAGAATATTCCCACTTATTAAAATGATTTTTCTTTATTTCATTACATTAGCAGTGAGACATTAAAAAAGGGTCTGATAATGAATATTGCCTTTTAAAAGTCAATACGTCAGTGTTATTAAGTTTTCACTAAATGGCTTAGGCAAAGTCTAGTATAAAGGGAAATGGCGTCATTTTACTTCATTTGCATACGTTGTTAATAATTGTCATCTAGCGACAATATTAGTATTCTTTCAGAGAATTATTCTCTTATATTTAAAATTAATTGTTACGAGAATATTGCTGGCTTGACACGCCTTCATTTCTCTGGTGAAACCGTTAAGCATTAATTAAATTGCTAGACATGTCCTTAACTCCTATTATTATCAAGACATTGTCATTACTCAGATACCTGGAATCTTATAAGGATCTGATCTGAGGTTACAAAATGCCAATTAACTTAAAATGAATTTGAATAATAAAATGAATATTTAATTGTAAAATTTATTGGAAACTTAATTGCAGAAACTCATGAGATTAACAATTAAAATAAACTATTTTGAAAGCTCTAAAACCTTCATTTACCAAATGAGCAATTTTCTATCAAAAACAGCTCATTCATTTGCGGCGACTTTACAAGAGAGAAAATTATAATTTTGCATTCACATACGGATTGATAGGAACAGGGTATGTTTTCGGCACATTTTAGATAATAATGAACTGTAGCATTCCTTCGGTAAGTTGTGATTCCTAAACCTCGTGAAAATACAATAAAGTTAATGTAATTCAAAAATAGTCAATGATCTATTAAGAATGGATAAGCAGAGTGGACGTCGATCTTCGTTTCAGTAATATTTTCATTTGTTTTTTTCGAAAAGCATATCGTTACTAAATTGTCTTCATCATGAGGCTTTTATTAATGCAAGGGAAAGTTTTTATGAAAAAATTGTGGAATTTATTCAATGTATGTTCAATCTGTGAGAAAACGTGTTTATAGCATTTTACTTGTGAAACTGAAATAATGATCGCTGTAGTACATCATCCATTATCATTGTAAGTAAAGCTGTTGAGCCTGTGTTTAATTTTTAATTAAGGATCATATATTTAGGGAATCAAGCAATTTGAAAAATATCGTTTTAAAAAATATTCGTTAAAGTAGTATTTTATATGCAGAATATTCAACTTATTAAAATGATTTTCTTATTTCATTACATTAGCATGAGACATTAAAAAGGGTCTGATAATGAATATTGCCTTTAAAAGTCAATACGTCAGTGTATTAAGTTTTCACTAAATGGCTTAGGCAAAGTCTAGTATAAAGGAAATGGCGTCATTTTACTTCATTTGCATACTGTTGTTAATACATTGTCATCTAGCGACAATATTAGTATTCTTTCAGAGAATTATTCTCTTATATTTAAAATTAATTGTTACGAGAATATTGCTGGCTTGACACGCCTTCATTTCTCTGGTGAAACCGTTAAGCATTAATTAAATTGCTAAGACATGTGCCTTTAAACTCCTATTATTATGACAAGACATTGTCTATTACTCAGATACCTGGAATCTTATAAGGATCTGCATCTGAGGTTACAAAATGCCAATTAACTTAAAATGAATTTGAATAATAAAATGAATTATTTAATTGTAAAATTTATTGGAAACTTAATTGCAGAAACTTCATGAGATCTAACAAGTTAAAATAAACTATTTTGAAAGCTCTAAAACCTTCATTTACCAAATGAGCAATTTTCTATCAAAAACAGCTCATTCATTTGCGGCGACTTTACAAGAGAGAAAATTATAATTTTGCATTCACATACGGATTGATAGGAACAGGGTATGTTCTCGTCACATTTTAGATAATAATGAACTGTAGCATTCCTTTGTTAAGTTATGATTCCCAAACCTCGTGAAAATACAATAAGTATTATGTATTTTAAAAATATCACTATCGAATATTAAGTTGTGGACACCACAAGGTGGGAATTTGTACTTTATTTTTCATGTAAGTTGTATTGACATTTGAATTTATTTACATGATCAGAAGCTAGTTTAAAACTTGCCTTCATCACCGCACCCAAGGCGCATATTTGTAATATAATCCGGATGGGTAATAGCTTGTTTCTCGCAACGGAAAACACCCTGCCGTGCCAGAGCATATCAAAAGGTTCCGCGTTCCTCCTCGAGAGGGCAGAGCGAGCCGTCGCCAAGCAGTTCCCCTGGCATCGGGAGGCCTGGGGCGCGCGCGCAGGGCCCACAGCCGGC
The DNA here is from genome assembly GCA_964035755.1 of Teleogryllus oceanicus. Classification (NCBI taxonomy): domain Eukaryota; kingdom Metazoa; phylum Arthropoda; class Insecta; order Orthoptera; family Gryllidae; genus Teleogryllus; species Teleogryllus oceanicus. The sequence continues at coordinate 12,021,316 of CAXIVR010000003.1, forward strand.
AGTCGCGCGCGGGCGGCCGCGGATGCAGCGCGGGATGAGGTGAGCGCGGCCGGCGACGCCGCGTCCGCAGCGCTGCGCTCTCGCCGCACGACGTCACCGACGCCGCCGACGCCACCTCCACCGCCGTCGTCGTCGCCACCGGCCTTCGGTGAGCCAGCTGCGCCACTCAGCTGTTGGCCACTTTGATGCTTGATGATCCTTCGTGTGGTGGTTCAAACAGGATACAGCTATATTTTTTGTACGGACGTCATGAGAGTAGTGATGCAAAATACGAAAGAAGAATTTTGCGCGAAGAAATATTTTATAGCGAAATAGAAAACTGTAGACTCTGGTAGAAATAATATTTAGAAGTACTTTGCTATTAATTTTAGTCGCGATGGCTAAAAGGGATCGAAGAGCAATATGTATTTTAAATGTTGGCACCTTTGTCTAAATTTTAATTTGTATTTAGTTACTTTCACAACATTTAAACTTGTAGGCCATGCTTCTAACATCACGAGCCTATTTCCTGTAAGCAAACACTTCTTTTTCTTATCACTTAATTCATTTTATCTGTTTTCTTCGTGATTGATTGTACGAAGTGCTAGGATATGGCATGTTCTTTACTAGGATGATAATAATTGTATAGAAGGTCAAAAAGAAATATTTGCTATTCACATTTTGTTCAGTGGTTTCTTATTCGTAATATGCATTGTAAATATTGCATGTGGCACTGAAACGTTAATACCCAGTATTTAATGAACTTTGTCATCACTTGCCCGGCATTTACGAGAAAATATATCAATCATTACTCTCTAATCTTTACCCAAAGTGTTTAATTTGAAGCAAAGGATTTTTTGATTTCAAATTAAATGATTTTTAGTGTCCATGCAATTCTTAGCTTACTTACAATTACACTATTAATATGAATGTAACTACGAATTGCAGGTACTGGACATTTGCATGTAGTTTTCCTCTAGAACCAAATGAACCCTTGTAGCTAAAGTGTTGAGTATTATTACAATTGCCGCGATGTTATTGCTAAAAAGTACGTCTCTTTAACCATAACGTCACTTAAATTGTAATCTTGGTACGTATATTTTCTGCTATTTCTACTTAGCTATGTACTGATTGGAATTAAAATTACCTGGCACGCACGTGCAGTTGCGTGCAAAAGCATGATAGTGAGGAAATTTACAACGAATACAGACAATTTCAATCTGAGTGATAAATAGGACTCAACTTTATGAGGAAAAGACTAAAATTTCGTGCAAATATCTATGTTTATCCTCAATCACAAGATTTAACTGATTGCATTATACCTACTGCCATTGTTGGATATCTGCTTATCCTTAGTGTTAAAATTACGGGTGAAACAAATCAAGACGTCATATTCTTCACGCAATACGCATTACGTAATAGCCTTGAATATTATTGGGTAAGTCAGTTAAATATAAAGGTATTTGTTGTTGTTGTTGTTGCTAAAGGGTCCAATGTATTGATTGGTTCAACACATTTTCAATCTAGGACTCTGCGGTACTTATTGAACATGATAAGATAGTGCTATTAAATAACTTAAATAAATTCTAAAAGAATAGTAATAATTTTAATATTACTTTCTTTTCGTAAATAATATCTTTGATTTCTTCTAAGAAGTTTAAATTATGAAAGCAAACTAATTTACGTATCATTATGCATGTTTTATTTTAAATATGCAAATAAGATTACTTAAACTTCTAGCGTCTATGTATCAAATAAAAGTAAACTTACAATGAAGTATCTTCCTCGCTCTTTGAGTAGTACATAAATCTATTTACATATGTTTTATTTTGAGAACGGTGATATATTTTGTTCGGCAACATTATTTCAAAGACGCGGGAGTATATCATGAAAGGATTTCGTGTTAATGTGAAACAATGATTTCTTTCATGAGCTTCTTAATTGGTATCACAGCTACAGCCCACCGTCTCTGAGAATCAAAATTCAAGTCCAGAGTAATTTGAAACGACTATGATTGACACATTTCATCAAATCGTGTTTAGCTTTACAACCTCTTCTCATCTTCAGTAATAATACTTCATCGCAATAGTTTTGTTTCATATCGTTTTTGACTTATCGAAATGACTGAGCAGTTGCTTTCTGATGGGTGGAAAGGATTCAATCGGGCTGAAAAATGCTCTGAAAAGTAAAACTTCACAGTGCTCGAATTTGTCTCCTGAAATACGTGATTTTTACTACCCTTAATTTTTCCCTTCGATTGAATTAGTGAACGCGTAATTTTGTAAGTGCGGATATCTTTCATGAGAAAATATTTATCGATAAGCATTCTAGATACGTTATTCCACGTTTGCATGGTCAATATTTATTACTTGACGGAAAGCGACAAGCGAGAAGTTCTAGCTTAATAGTGGTTAAAAGAGATCGATATTTTATTCTTTCGATCAGTGACGATAAAATAAAATTTTAAAACATCAATTTTCACAAATTTCCACTATTCATACTAATTGAAATATTGATATTTCAATAGCATAATTATTTTTGCAGTATAATAGGTTTCTTTTTCTAAAAGACATTTTTTCCTAAATGAACATAATTCAATTAAAATAAAAATTAAATTGCCTTCTGTACTTTGGAATTGATAAATTCTTATAGAGAGAGAACTACGTAGTTTGGCGTTTTTGACGAAAGGAAGGAAAATGTAAAATAAATAAGAATAAAGGGACGAATTAATACGATAAAGAGGTCCAACTAAAGCGAAATGTTGCAAACTTTCTTGAGATATAATCTTGTACAAGTTTGGTCCTATTTGTTTTCTCGTTACTTCCTCGGATCTCTATAAACGTAAATTATGACTGACAATGTTGTGGTACTCTACAGATTAAATCCAACAGTCTTCTTCTAGCAAAATATCGTGTCGTTTTTGGCAGAAGAATTTATCGTCTTCCCATTCAGATGAGTACATACATTGAATAGTAGAATGCTTCATTTAACAAAGAAAAATAGCACCTGTGATTAATCGCGCATGTTACAACAGCAATAAAACCGAGTGATTAATCATATCAGTATTACAAACGTGTAAAAATGTGTAAATTAGTGATACGAAAAGAAAAGAAAACTGATAGGAATCTTTGGGATTGTGTAAGACATGCCTCGGACATTTCAACGTAACTTCCGTATCCTGTCTTTTTCGAAGATAACACGTAGGAAGAGAAGCACAATCAGGCGAGAGAAAGCGAAGGCAAGACAAGAAAGCCGAGCGTGACGGGAGGAGGAAATCCCTGAGAGTGGCTGGAACTCCTTTCCGCTCACGCTAACGCGCGTGTCCAGATCGCGAGGGCGCTTCTCCCCCGGGGCCCCGTGCCCTGGAGCTCACCGGCCGCTGCTTCCCTTCATCGAGAGCGCTTTTAATATTCGAGTTGGCTTGAAGCGGCGTTCCGCTTTATGAAAGCTAATGGCTCAGCGGGCGGGGACGGGAGCGTGGCTGTTCTCTAATAGCGAATTTGTCCAACACGACAAACCATGCAGCATGGCTTGAACAACAGTTTTCTGTGTAACGGACATACTATCCATGATGTGTCTAAAATGTGAAACATGTTACTCGATCTAAATAAGGTATATTTCTGATATTATTTTTTCTTGAAACAGACTGGTGAAACGAAACTGTTTTAATTCTATAAACTTGTGTCGATAATTAAATATACTTGTCATTTGTTCCCATCTGCAATTGAAAATAAGAGGAAAAGGATAGTTTATGCGTAATGATTACATTCGTTTTGAATAAAGACAGCAGTTTTAGCCTCTGGCAGCCCAAATGTGTTTCAAATGAATAACGTGTAAGAAAAGATCCGATTATGTGAATTTTCACCAGGTGCCTAAAATAAATTTAACTTCACAATCTACAGTTAAATTAATCTGAAAAATAGTTGCAAATAAATGGAAGTGATTATGATTCTTCACAAGTTTTTCAGTTAAAGGTATTAAAAATGTTTATACTGCTGTAAAGAAGTGAAAAGAAGAAAAAAATTAACAATCTTACATAGTGAAGTTTAAATCATATTAAATGCAAAAATTATTTAAAATAACTCACGACTAAAACTTTTAAAAATTTTGAATTTAATTATAAGGTAAGCTCCATGTAATATATTTAGTAATTTAGGTAGTCTCCTATTTAGATACTATTTTTTTGTGATGAAGTTCTGTACAAATAACTTAATATTTAGTAATTTCATTATTTTATTAATTACTCATTGTAATTTTAAATAATTTTCTAGCTTAAAACTGTAGCGAAATAAAATAAATGTGGAAGTATTTAAATAAATTCAATTCCAATTGTAAAGTATGTTCTAAAATACAAGTACCAAAGCTTAATATATATGAATAAAAACGAACAGACACATAAACACTTAAATAATTAACGATATTTCCTATGAAGAAAATATATAAAAGGAATTCAGAATGAATTCTGTTCTAAATAACGTTCACTAATTTTTGTTGTTAGTAGATTCGAATTTCTATTCATTTTCTGCTCTAATAGTTTGTTATGAGTAACGAGATATAAATCATGATTAATTGGCAAACATTATGTGATATAGTTGTGTTCTTCACGACAAGAACTTGTTCATAGTCTTTTCGCTTATTTTTATGTAATTGAAATTAATTAAAAGACATTGTGAGCATCAACTATTTGTAAGAATTAGTGTTCGCTCAATAAATTTTATGTAGAAGCGCCTTTGTTATTGGAAAATTTTTCAAAGAACATTCTTCCTCTTAATTATGCCTGAGAAAACGCTTGAGATCTTTTAGTATTCTTTCAACCTCCCTTTACTTAGTAATTACACTTAAAAGAGAACAATGAAAAGGATACAAAAGTGATGGCAATTGAAATATTCTATCCTCTACCTGACACAGTCGTGTCACCTAAAGATTCGTGATTCTTGTATGCGACTGGACAGCATTCTCAATGTATTTCTCTCTGCAATGACCTGATACTTATTACGTACACTTAGCACCATAATAAAAAATCTTGAATGACGATAAATATACAGATTACATTGTGGATGTAATTATTTATACTCAACCTGCATAGTTTCCGTAGTTTTCATCTCTTGTGAATGTAGACTGTTGTAATCTTACGTAGTAAAATTATGTTTTCTCTGCTAAAAATTACAAATTATCGGGAAATGAAGGCGAATCTTCATTTTACGTTTTAAGAAATAAATCAGCCGCGTGCGTTTCGATATATTAAAGCACTAATTCCGAAACACTCATTTTGTGAAAAAAAATCTCACTGTGATCGCGCATGGGTTGTGTTTGTTGTAAAATGTATTTTATGTATACTCATGGTCACATATATTGTAATTTGTTGTTTTGGAATTCAAAACGGAAGATGTATATAATATTCGTTAAAGGATATGCTGTATAAATTGCGAGTGAGAATTGTGGAGTATCCAAGAGACATTAAGATGTTGATTAGAATTTAAGCAAATAGAAATATGAATTGTTCTATACATTCAAACATCGATGTTCCTTTTATTTTGGCTATTCCCTCAGCCCAACCTGCCATTTGCAGCGAGCGTCGCGAAACACCTGCCCATGGGATATTTAAAATTTCTCCGGTTGGGGTCTGTGTCCCCGACTAGCGGAGGAGGAAGGACTGGGAGGGGGTGGGCTACGGCGGCGCCAAAGCGATGGGCCCTGCAGGCTTTGAGCCTTTGCATAAATTAGTTCCCTTGCTGCGGGCGACGCGGCCGGCGCGAACTCGGCCACGGCGAGCACACACTGGCCACAATTTGGCCAAAACTCTCAAAAAGGAAGCAACAATTATTCTACAAATTTCATATAACTAGAAAATCTAAAAAATATTCTTTTATTGCATGCCAAGAAACCCGCTGACACATTCACGTATAAGATAGGAATGTGAATGTCTGACATCGAGATCCATACGGGTTAGAGTACCGACCGGGCGGATTTTTTCTATGAGCTTCATGTACAGGTCGACTACAACTTCTGCCTGAATACGAACGTGTCACGTTTCACATCCAAGAAGGTGATAGAGTATTAGCATCCCTCTGCCAAGTTTCAAGAACCTGTTCACATCAGGTTTGGACCGTATCATTCGAAGAGTGTTTTGTTTCTATCTTTTCTAAAGTTGCTTCTCCAAGTTTCACCATTTCTCTAATTCTTTGTTTAATTCTTTTTTTTTAACCTTTTAATTTTTTTTTTAATTCTCTTTCATTTTGTAAAAATTTTTTTTTTTCATATTTATATGGTTGGTTTTCGAAGTTTCATTATTTCACTAATACTTTGGTTCTTAATTATTTCTTTTCTAGTAACTTTCTATCATCTTCTTCGGTATTTCTACTTGTGATGTTTGAAATCTTGATGTTGAAAAATAGCTAATATGCATATCATTGTGATAATGTTGTTTGCTGCTTTCTGTTCATGTCCATTAACTAATTATCCATAATCAAATCATCGCCTTATTTCTCATAATCACGGAAATACATTTTAATGCAACGGTTTGTTTCCATGTGTATTCTTCCCTGTCGTTCTTTCCAATTCAACAACCTCATTCAGATTTCTTCTCTTCCGTAACCTTTACACGACCATGACAACCTTCACACTGCAGAGTTATTCCATATTATAATTATTCTGTCCCTTAAGGGTTAAAGACATCCACGTGAGAAGGTTGTCGCGTAGCGCATGGATATCTCATGCGAGCGTGTTGGTTATTGCCAGACCACTGCGGGACCACTGGGCGGGCGCGGGCGTATCTGGGTGGCTTTTCGGTGACGTGAACTAATTGTGCTCCTGCGGAGGTAGCGAAACGGAAAACGGGGCGTGTTTTGGAAATTGCGGTGCGCTGTGGGCGCTTTGCCGTTGTGTTCCCGACGTTTCACGCCCAAGGAGCATTACATATTCTCTATCTTTGTCCATTCGCTTAGTTTGAATGCGTACGGATAAAATGCATGTTCATTCCGTTTCGTTAGAATGTTAAAGGTTCCTGAAATTTTATATATTTTCACGCAAGTTGTACCATTGAATTCCGCACAAAAATCAAATATAATATAATAATAAAAAACCAAACAAACCATGTATATTTGGCATTATCAAGCCATTGGACAATCAAGGCACGTAAATGAATGGTAAAAAAGCTTTGTAGTCTCATACCCTCCAGTTTGAGATCGATGAGCCGGATAATAGAGTATGAAATATGAATGGTCGAGTTGTTTTTATTATAGCTATCGGTTTTCGATTTATTAAAATTTTTTAGACATCCATTAAAACATCCATTTTCTGGAAAAAAATTATATATGTCCCTGATATCAAAAATGTGGATAATTCTTGTAGTGAATGTTTGTAGTAAATAACACGTGCAGCCAGGATTCACAATTAGTGGGTCCTTGATTCCGACAAATTGGTTTACTACAAAACGTGTGTGTCCGTTCGCTCATTCGTTTGTGAATAACGTTAGTGACTAAACCATTTGCAGAATTTTGACTAAAATTGATATTCAGTGATAAATCTGACTGACGTCGCGATCCCTTGAAGTGAAACATATTTTAAGTTTTGGGAATACTTTGTGAAGTGATGCCTTTAAATTAAAGTCGTTTTCTCTCTGTTCTTAGTATGGCTCCGAATATTTTGTTTAATTTATGTCGGAAACAACAAAAATCGCTTATAAACATGTCGCATGTCTTATTTTCGATTAATTTTATTTGAATGTTAGAAAATTGCAAAAGTTCGAAATTTTTCGCATCTTCCACCAACTACACTACTTATAATATTTTCCTTAATGAAGGTTGATTTAAATGCAACTCTTTAAATAAGGTTATGAACATTTTTTCGAGTATCCGAATAGTTTTCAAGTAAACGGCTCGTTTCGTTTTTGTGTTTAAATATAATCAAATTAAATATATTACTTCTCAAAAACCGCTTGATTATTTTTTGTTCTCTCAATTAGAGCAAAGTACGGTTATAAAAAGGCGCAGTTCTTGTTCTCGGCGAATTATATTTTAGATAATTACAAAAAATTAACGTTTCAAAAGTACAATTTTTCTGAAAGAGAGATTTCCTTAAAGAAATCTGTTCTAAGAAATATTATAAAGATACGTCAATGTTTCTAAAAATTTTTTTATTTTGATTGAAATAAAAAATTATGAGAAAATTTTCAAAAGGATTCCAATTTTTACTTCCTCACCCTTACGATGATACTTCGTAAGGAGAGAAAATTATGTAATCGTGAGCCGGAAAACGGTGAATTTTCAGCATTGCCGGAGCCTGGAAAAGAAAAAGTGGATAAATTATGTTGCTTGATATATCAAAACTAGTGGTGCTAAAACAGCACGTATTTTCTCGCCCACATTTTCTCGCTACATTACGCGAAAAGTACTCAAAGTTTGAATAAAAAGGACATGATCTTATTTCAAAATCTATCTTCAACTATCAGGTTTCGTTAAAGGAAAAATCTCTATCTTCATAATTGTAGTGGAAGGAAGTCGCCGAAAGTATTTTAAACTTTTGCGATTTTCGAGAATTCAGGGTTGTAAACGAACTTCAGACCTACTCCATTGTCTTAAACTTCCTTCATACTATCCAACAACAAAATTTAATCAAAGGCGATGTAGTCATTTTTTTTTAAATTTGGAAAATGTCACGGGGGCTACACGTTAAGTGTAGCCCCCCCCCCCAATAAAATATCAGTTTCAAACTCAAGAGACCATGACATCAGCAGATCGATTGCAGAATATCAGTTTTGGAGAGAATCAGCTGAACCATTTAGCCGCTAGCGTTATTCACTGACGGACGGATAGGCAGACGGACAGACACACATACAGACGTTTTGCAGTCATTCGATTTTTCTGTATCAAGGACCCACGAAACGGATTCTGGCTACGCCACATGTTAGAGGATATTTCTAACTTTAGCAACTGGATTTATCCTTTGTCGTTGCTAGGTCGCTACAATAAGAGTTTTTCTGCCAAATATTCGCCGTTTGCGCAGCATTACATAACTTTCTCGTTCCTCCGTAGCAAAAACGTAAACATTCTCAAACACATAGTGTAGCGAAAATCCATGTTTTGTGGGACCATAATACAGAAAAATCGATTAACGGGAATAGTCCGACTGTCTGTCCGACTGTGATCAACACCTAGGCCGTTCAGCCGATTTTCTTGAAAAATTGATAGTACTCAATCGATCTGAATGAATTCGAAGAGTTGGGAATTCCAAATAAATATATTTTGTTTTTGAGGTTCCTTTACACGAAATTTCAAAAACAATTTCAAAATTTTCTTAAAAATTACATTAACTTTTTTATCAGTCTTAGTCTTCGGATAGCGAAAAAAACGCTTAACAGATTTGGTGCAAGTCTCATGTTCTTTAACATTGCCGTTTTTTTAATTGCAAAAGTGCGATGTTTTTGGGCGTCTTCCTACAACTATAATATTGGAGATTGAGATATTTGTCCTTAATGAAATTTGTACCTTAAAGACTGATCTTTAAATAAGTAAATGTTCAAAGTATCGAAAATATGAGTAGTTTTCTTATAATTTTGCGCAAATATGACGTGGGGTCTCATTTTCGTTGAACTCTCTGATTTTTTGAAAATAACGAATTTAGAAACAGCGCGAGAAAGTATGTGATATTGTAGATCCACTAGTTTTCTTTTTTTCGGATAGAAAAGAGAATGCTTAAAAATAGTCCACGTTTCATTTTTAACTCTGTGAATTGTCAAAAATTGAAAAGTTACAAACAATGCGAGAAAGAGCGCGGAAATGAACCATATATTTGTTATATATTTTAACAAAATCAGATAATTGTGAAGAACAAATGCATACTGGATAATATCAATTACAAAATAATGAATATGTTTATTGTAATGAATCTGTTACATAACGGCAAGGCCTGCTGAAAGGCCTGCTGGAGGCATAGAATGAGTAAGATGATTATCGTGGTCATGACAACAGATGTAGTAAGTTTAAGTTGAAAATCAACAAGAAGATCATATGGAAATCTTTTAAAGTACAGACTGAAAAAATTAATCTGAGCTAAGTTATTAGTTAAGAGCGTTAGATATTAAAAATTATTTGATACAGGCGATTGAGAACACTGCTATAAGTGGATATAAAGAGATTGGAAATAACTAATTTGATAAGAACATGAATGGACATTAACGGAAGATCAACTCATGGTTACTATTTTAATTTTAGAATATTACAGACACTGGACGCAAAAATGTTTGGAATGATTTTTGGACTTGAAGAAACTAAGTTCAAGGTAATCGTATTCTTCAAGGCATTATTTTTGCGTTTATTTGATTGTTTGTTTCGCTTATAATTTTAATTAATTCTTTTTGTTGTTCACGTTCAAGAAGTTAGTTAATTTATTATTCAAGATATTCCTTCTTCGCGTACCTAATCATTATTCGTTTCATTTATTAGTTAAATTAATTCATTTTAGTTGTTAGTTCACATTCAAGAATTCATTATATTTAAGTTGTAATAATAGTTTTAGGATTGGAAGAAGCAGAAGACTTTAAATAGTGGAATGTGTAGTGTATTTCGATTTTCTGTGAATAAATGGTTACTTGGTTCAAATTAACATTGGATTTGTTTCTTTATTCAATATTACCAGCACGATTATTGTATTTTCTAATATACACTATATACTGTATTATTATCAACCCTAAATTTTTTAAACTGGTTATATACTATATTTTATGGCTATATGACTCACAGAATGTGCTAAAGTTACCTCTCTCTCTCTCTCATATTATAATATATATATATATTATATTTTAACACGCCCACCTACTACCTTCCAGCACGTGGGGAGAGCGTGGTAGTATGAATGTTCGTGAAGCAAGCTTAAAATTCTCAGGAAGCAGGATCTTTTGGGTATGATCTTTTGGGTCTGAACCCTTGACACAATGAATCAGATAAAATACGAATAAAATGAGAATATATTTAATGAAAATATACAGTGGCACATTTATATAATAGGATTATGCACTTAAATAGTTGGCCACTGAAAAAAAACAGAAAACAAGGCATAGCAAAAACATTGGCGTCACCTCGACTGCCTGAACACACTTTCACCAATTACAATTCATAATTTGCTCATTCCTCTTTCTAAATTTTTATCGACCACATTATTTTACTCTTTCTACTCTCTAGTTTTTTCGTGCACGGCTTTAAAATGAGTTTTACACTTGTTCTAAGGTTTCCGTTCACAGGTGCTAGCCTTAGGCTTCGCACTCACTGTAACATTGTGAACTTTAGAGAGAGAAAAAAAATGAAACGTAACATACATGTTACTTAAATTTGACCCCTTTACATATCACAGAAAGCAATTACTTTTAACACAATACAATAAACTATGACTTTTCCAGATAACATCACTGTACAACATATGAAAATCATGAATTATTTAAGTAAAATTGTACAAGATATGGCCTCTTTGAATTAATTTAATAACACGCGCAATAAATGAACATGAAACCGCCACTCACATCGTTCGGAATACTTCTCCACCTATTCTGACCATTCACCCACTTTTAACACGAATTGTCGTGTATTTACTGCTATTCTCTTCCCCAACTGATCGCCGCATAAAAGTTGCCAGTTCTTTTACCTCAAAAGCTCCGCATCGCTCGCCTGTAGGTGACCTTGTGGATTTTCTGCCGCTCGCAGCCTCGCGATGCAACTCGTCTTCACTCGCTGTCCCACGACATTACCAGTTTCTTTCCCTGGAGCTGTAGACTCCGCCACGCCTCCGATTTCCACACCCTTCTCCCGTTCTCCGGACTCGGTCCAAATCTTTCTCGCTTACGCTTCTCTCTTCCTGGGGCAGCGTCTCGTACAAGTTTGTTCGCGCTTCCACCCTCGAATAATTAATGTTGCTGAATTTATGCTTTAGATGCTCGGCCTACCTACCACACTTTGTGCGTGTGTGGTCTCAGCGTGCAATATGAGATGCTGGATTTAGTTAATGTCCTTCCGCGCGAATTTTACAAATTTGAAATTATTTCGAAGTCCAACAATCACTTCACTTGCTCTCTCAAATATTGTGAATGTTAATGCAAGAATGTTCGTGCACTCCACTTCTCAATTACTCACTTCGTTGATACGCTTCTCAAGCTAACTTTTAACTAACAAGTAAAATAACCTCCATGCTATCAAGTTACAAACGCCTTCAGAACTCGACTCAAGTCTGAAGAACTCGACTGAAGTTGTCTGAAGAACTCGACTGAAGTTGACTCGACTGAAGTCGCCGTCGCTGCTGCAATCAAAAAGAGCTCCTCCGAAGCGCGCCGCGATACTTATGGTACTCGTGCCTGGGGAAATTTTTGGATGGGTGATTATTCTGCTCTTTTCGTGACCTCCCGGAAAAACATTATTCCCTAGTTCGGGCCCAGAGTTCGAAAAGCTGTGGGTAGATGGCGCGTTTACAAGCCATCGTTCCTCCGCGTACCCTACTCCTCTCTGTTCGTGGGCTTCTTTTCGTAGCTGATGGTGGCGTTATGGGGTTGTCTAATCCCATGACATCACTATATATATATATATATATATACACATACATATATATAGTGTATTTTGTAGTAGATAATATAGTGTATATTAGTGAGTCACGTAACATTAGCACCTCCCGTAACTTTTGAACGATTGAAGATATTGAAATGCAGTTTTCACGAAAGTACGTATACATGAAGAAATGAGACTAAGTGATGATGATGTATTTATTTCTATTTTATCACTTGTATCTTACGAGATATATTTTAAGGTAACTTTGTTTTTTCAAATGGAACTATACATATTTTTTCATTCTATTATGAAGAGCGTAAAAAGACAAATCCAATAATATACATATTGTCATATGTTAGACAAGAATGTTTTTGAGAAATTTTGATTCTTTTGGCCAGTGTTTAACGGATATTTTGAATGTAAAACCGTCACACAAGGTCACGCACTGTCCACCAGCAAACCGCGCTCGCGGAAGGGAAGGGATCTTAGTATTTCAAGATACGATAAATATTCCAAACATTCACAAAACTGTTGCAGTTTTTTCCTGAATTCTGCTTCCTTCCTTCCCCATTTTAAAATATTTTATTACATAAGAATTGAAAATATGAATTTGTCATAAGTAGTGTGTATTGAAATAAGATTGTTTGTTATTAAAATTTAATGTAAAGTGATATCATACCACTGCATATTAACGGGATCTTGGCAACTAAACACAATAAGTATAAATTATTAAGTCTGTACAAAGAATATTGCATATTTTCAGCAAACAGTTTTATTGTTAATGATAATATAATAATAACTTGTGAAAACAAAAATATGCAGGAAGATAATGATAATGACTAAAATAAAAATATAATCCACAAATACTAATTAAAGATACATTACTACATTAGTATTAAAATTACATTAGCATGTGTTCAAAATCACCACCATTCACAGACAAACACATCTGCAGGCGCTTTTGAAAATATTTCGTAACTGCGAGCAATGTTTCTTTTTAACTTCAGAACATGCAGCTGCAATGCGTCTTCGCATATCTTGCGATGTAGTTGGAGCCTCTTTGTTGACGTGGTTTTTAATAAAACTCCAAAGAAAAACATCTAGTGGTGTCAAGTCTGGGTAATGCGCGGGCCAACGCACAGTACCACCACGTCCTATCCAATGTCCCGGGAACTTAACGTTCAAAACGTTAGTTGCCACGTTTAAGTAGTGTGAAGGGCAACGGTCATGGTGAAACCACGTATTCACACGTTTCTTCAAGTTTACATTTTCCAAAAGTGTTGGTAGAATCTTAGAAATTCTGCATACTGTGCTCCGTTTCAAGTATTTTCCAGAAAAAATGGTCCTATTATTTCATGTCCCTCTATTCCACACCATACATTCACTCATCATTGGCGCTGGTGCTCTACACGCCGGAGCCAATGTGGATTCTCCACAGCCCAATAGAGCAGTTGCGTAAATTGACGTTACCATGGTTAGTGAATGTTGCTTCATCGGTAAATAATACCCGATCCCAAAAAGTTCTGTCATCCCTCATTTGACCCAGAGCAAATCTACAAAATTCTACGCGCCTTTCAAAATCTTGACCTCCCAGATCTTGATGAAGGCAAACCAGATAAGGGTGGAATTTGTGGCGGAGTAGAATGCGAATCACACTGGATTGGCTTAAACCTACATCTCTGGCAATACGTCGTGAACCTGCATGTGGATGAAGTGATGTCATTGTCAGTTCTGCGATTTCATTTTCTTCATTCGTCGCTGTTCTCTTTCTGTTCTTATATTTGAAAGTTCCTCATGCCAAAAGCCTGGAGTACACATTAAGAAAAGTCTGGCGAGACGAAGAACGACGATCTGAATCTCACTCGCGATACCCCACGACAGCTTTCGAGCTATTCCTTCGACATTCTTCGTACACTAGTATCATGTCCAACATTTCTTTATTCGAGAACATTCTGTTACAAAGAGAAACTCATTATTTTATTACCTGTAAATAGACAAAAACATCTCAATACCAACTCAATACTAACGTGAAATTTATTTTATATTACGATAATTATAAATACTGAAAGATTTGTACAGAAGAACGTTTTTACAGAATTATGATTTGTTATTATCTGAATCTCCAAATGAATCAATCTATCTACCGTGTCGTCACCCTTTTCTCACTCCAACTTTCCAGAGTCAAGGGAAAATGCGGCAATGTATTTTGAATCCAACCCTTTTGCAGACGCTTCGCAAGTTCCCTTTGGCACTTAAGCGAGATCTGCTGCTTCACGTCAACTAACTCTTGCTTTGAATACAGAATATGAATAATACAAAATATGATGAATACAGAAAGAAGTCAAAAGTCGATGGTCTGGATGGATAGGGTGGAAAGCAGAGTTCTGGGAAAAATTGCAACACGTCTGTGAAGAGTAATAATGTAGATGTGATTACCTTTAATTACTATTGTTTACTATATTTTCGGAATGTTTTTATTTTAGTATTAATTATTATCTTAATGGATGTTTCTATCCCTGTGTCTATTCTACGCCTATTAACATTATTGTTTGCTCAGAATATGAAAATACTCTTTGCACGATCTTTATTTATTCTTATTGTTTTATTTTAAGATCCCATTAATATCCTGTGATACGAAACCCCATTAACTGGAGTTGAAGTAATAAATTATTCAATTATTACAATACATACTTACGATAAATCCTTATTTTCTTTAATCCTTCAATTTCTTCAAAAAAGACAAAAAATCTAAAAATGGAGAAGGATGAAAAGCAGAGCTCAGGGAAAAACTGCAACAGTTTTGTGAATATTTGGAATATTTTTTGTATCGTGAAATACTAAGATCCCTTGCCTTCCCGAGCGCGCGCTTGCTGGTGGAGCGCTGCGTGACCTTCTGTGGCGGTCTGTTACATTCAAAATATCTGTTAAAGATTAAAATCGAAAAGGTCCTTATCTAATATATGACAATATGTATATCATTGGATTCGTCTTTTTACGCTCTTCGTGATAGACTGAAAGAATATGTATAGTTCCATTTGAAAAAACAAAGTTACCTCAAATATCTCGTAAAATATAAGTGATAAAATAGTAATAAATACATGTATCAGTTAGCGCCATTTCCTCATGTACTTCCGTGAAAACTACATTGCAATATCTTCAATCTTTCAAAAGTTACAGGAGGTGCTTAAGTTACGCGACTCACCTGTGTGTATATATATATATATATATATATATATATATATATATATATATATATGTGTGTGTGTGTGTGTGTACAGATAAATATGTGTGAATATATTAATACTAACATACTTTCTCAAGGGAAAGGAATATAACTAATAGAAGAGTGATATCATTATTACCGCCCCGGCGAAACCATTTCTAACAACGCCACTGTGTTTTAAACTTTCCTGACACAATTATACAATTTGCCAATATTTAAGTATATACGACTAAAACATTTCTGTGTTTTTTGTAGTCAAATGTGAAATATTTCAATTAAACATTTTTTTAATTGTTTATTATGGCAATAATGTAATAAATATGTAACAATGTGATTGCGGTATTAATGTTTAACTTTTATTCGAAAATTACATTTCATAGTCCGCTGCATGTCTTTACTGATTAGGTACGGAATGAATGGTGTAATCCGTTAATTGATCTTGTTTGGCGTACGCACTAACATTTTACAGCTCATGGAGGCGATAGGTTCGTTGTTTACGCAACGCTGGTTAGTTCATTAATGCTTCCTCTTGTTGTTCACTAACATGGCAGTCATCGAGTGCCGCGTACACAAATCTATAACCGTCAACAAAATAGATTAAATGAAGTGATTCTATGTCATGATAGAGCGATTTTACGACAAAAAGAAATAGTCATAAGACTTCTACGTCCTGTTTGCAGTGCTAGTCACTTCAAACGTTGATGGTTTACAAATAATGTCGTAGTGGGAGGATACCCAGATTGTATATCCTGACTTGACAATCCAGACTGGGGTGGAAGTTTGGGAAATGTACTATGTGCATATTCTACGGTGCTTAGATTGCCATGGAAGGAATTTACACCTTTCAGAAAATACATTGTGCAAGTGTACTTTTTACACGTTGGGTTAGCTTCAAAACTTTCACATATCCAGATCATCAGTGTTCATTAGTTAAAATTATAAATAAATAAATTTGGACGTTCGTGTTCATAAATAAATTTGTCACTTGTTTTCTTGCAAAACGTAAAGCAAGAAATTAATTCACTTGAACTCTTAACGTACACTCAGACTTCTCATTTATCATATCATTCATAAATCTATGGAAACTGTCGTTTCACACAGAGACGCCAAAAGTGCAGTGTTTGGCATGAAACTCTGCATTGAGTATGTAAGACACAGACCGGCGATAAATAGAGTAATCGGTAATATACAGGATATTTAGAACTGAATAATTGCTCATTGGTCAATATTATAGCTGAGGTTACGGTGAGGAGCTGATTCAAATCATACATCATATTTCAGTTACATGTATATTCTCCGTATTACAAATTTAATTTACAAAACTACTTGTCCAAATTGCAAGAATATTAAAATGATATTTTCTTGTCACATAATATTACCACTGACTATATTAAATTGGCATCTACAGCAGAATAAAGCTCTCCTGGCGTGGGTACTACAGGCCACATTTTGAGCCGTGATTTTCGTACAATTATCATATCAGGTTTGCCAGCTGAGGTACGTGGCCGCGGGCCATCTCCACTGTGATAAATGAGTCCCTGCAAAGCCAAAAGAGCGAAGCCAAATTTTTCGAGAACAAGGTTTTGACATCTAAATATTATATTACCACCAATACACAGTTAAGAGTGATGCTCCAAATATCTTCAAGATTTTTTTATTAAATTTTATTTTACATTGATAGTACAACGTTCAGCCGTAAGGCTCTTCAGTTGTTTGACCGAGCAACATGTAGCAGTTATTTCATTAGGTTACGACTTCAACCAAGGTTATTGTGAGTAAATGTTGATGACAGGGTTAAGAGGAAATACGATTGGAAAGACAGGTGAATGCAAGAGAAGTTCTTACTTTATCTAATGTCGGAGGGGTATTGAAGGAAAATGTGAAATGGGAGTCGGTTTTGAAGACGGGAAAGTGTGGGTCGATCAGTGTCTATTTTGTAAGTGACTGCTTCTTGTATTACATGATGTAAATTATTGAATAAATTATGTGCCAGTTTTGTAATAAAGGAATCGGTTCTATTTCAAAATCGTTGTTCAGTTTCTTATTGCTGACAAACCAAGGGGCACTTACTGTTATTCTTAATATTTTGTTTTAAAGATTTGTAACTTGTTTAATGTATTGGGGCACCTCAAATTCATACAAGGCAAGCATAATTCAATATCGTACGAAGAATGGACGTGTAAATGTTTAAAGCGGAAAGATAGTTTAAAGAAGAGTTGCGGTTGAGAATCTTACATAAAACAGCAATTCTATTGCATTCAATTACTCTGGACGTCATGTGACTTTGTCAATTTAATCTGTGTCTATGAGAACGTCAATAATGGATATATGAATTTAGAGGGATTTAAACTATGGTACAGCAATTACAAAATGTGAAAAAATTCAGAAGTGTTCTGATATGAAGTTTTAAGATTTTTGTCATTCCTGGGTCGGTGTTCCAGACTCCAGGTACCAAACAGATCTGGTAAATCTGGGTTCAACCTGTTTCCCTTCATTTCCCCACATGTCCAGACTTATCCTTCACTTGTGACCGAATTATTTTCTCATTAACTGCTAAAAACTATCTTATTTATCATATTTTTTCATATAAAATAGTGTTAAGTTGTCAAAAAGAATTAAAATAAAAAAACGTTTTAGGCTGTTGAAGGGTGTGGGTGATGGGGCTGGACCTTTAAAAATATTATTTTTAAGTGAGAATTATAATGTAATCACTCATAGATTTGGTTTAGGGGAACTTTTTACCATCTTTTCCGAGGGTAATCTTTCACTGCTTTGCGAAATTTTAGAGAAATGTTCCAGCTGGTTCATTTATTCTACAACCCCTCTATGTTTTGTGTTTAGATCGCCAAATAAGATAGTTGGGACCTTTGGCTTGAAAAAGTCTTGAAGACGTGTTGCTGTCATTTGTTTATTGGGTGGATTATACGATGAAATTATTATTACGTTATTACCATTTGAAGGTTAATGGTTACTGCTATCTGTTTTTGATGAGAGAGATGATATCCCGTTTGGGATACCGGATTTAACTAGAATTAAAACTCCACCTGCTGGAACATCTCGTGGACTGTCACGCCTGTGACATTTATAAAGTTGAACTGTGAAAGATTTGAAAGAAATTAGATGAGTTTCGGTTAAAAATGCTAGGTCAATATCGTGTGAAACTAGAAAATGCTATAATTCAGAATGTTTATTGAGAATACCCGACAGTTCCAGTTTAAAAATTTACATTCTTAAGCACGCTGCTTTAAAGATTATTCAAAAAAATAGAGCTAAAAATTGAGGTTTTGATATTTCCAATTAAATTAGGGAGGAACGATTGAATTAAATGACCAAAGAAGTTGACAATGTGCACAATTAGCAACTAACTTAGTTTAAAATTACCATCTGAATTGTTAGATTTAGATGGAGCATCATTAACATTGGTTGAGTTGGAGGGGCATTTTGGAATGACTTGAGACATTAAAATTTGGAATGTTATTAGTGAAAATTCGTGAGAAAACTTCCTTATATGATATTAAAATTATTATTATTATTATTATTATTATTATTATTATTATTATTACTGTTGTTGTTATTATTGCTGTGGCCAAGTTTAAACCTGGCGCGCGCGCATCGACACCGCGCGCCGTCGTGCTCGCTGCTGCAGAGCGTGGGCCAGCGACGCGAGCCTCGAGGCGAGGCTATCCTGGGCCCCGCCTCCCTTATATAGGTAAGGGGGTGCGGGCTCGAGCAGGGGAGCACGGCAACAGAGAAGAACAGAGAGTAGAGAGAGCTACTGTGAGCACACCGTCCATCAGCTAGGGAGAGCAGCTCGCACGCGCTGCACAGAAGAGGAGCCGTGCCACCCAGGGGGCGGCCGGGAGCCGGGCTAGGTGAAAGGGGTGACATGGAGATCGCCACGACCGGCTGCGTGTAGGGCCGAGGTGACGAAGGATTCACCGCCGCACGCACCCCCAACCCCGCAGCAAGACAGCGCTACGCCGTGGACGAGAGCGGCAGAGATTGTTTATGCCCGGTCTCGGGCTCAGGGAAAGATTACAGGAAGAAAAGTGTAAATTTGAGAGTGAATAAAACATTGTTAATTTTAACGTTGAACTTTCATTGCGAAAACACAACAGTTATTAATTATTATTATTATTATTATTATTATTATTATTATTATTATTATTATTATTATTTTATTATTATTATTATTATTATTATTATTATTATTATTATTATTATTATTATTATGACTTATGCACTTCTCCCACGCGGGGGGGAACATTCACCTGCCACAGATGTCATTGTGGCTAGGCTCACTCGTACGGCTCAGAGCAAGTAACGAGCAAGACCTTTATTTACTTCCAGGACCTCTAACACTACATATCAGACACATCAGTGACCGTTTTTCTCACAATGTGACAGGTGACTAGAATGACTGCTTTTTGTATTGTTGCTAGTATATGCTTAATATTCAATTCTTGCAGATATTGCAATTCTTGTCAGGGGACGGATCTGAACCTTTTTTACTTTTCAAATCTTCTTTATCTCATCTGCTAGCTCTTGGTATTTTTTGACTTTGTTCGTGTATGCGGAGTGGAGATTATGTGACAGTGGTACCGTAATATCGATGATAGTGACTTCCTTCTTGATTTTATTTAGTGCTCGAGCCCGCACTATAATGTCTGGTCTATTTGCAGTGATGGTCTTATCTGTTCTAATCTTCCTATCCCAATACATCTTCATGGATTCATTTTCAAAGACGTCGGGCGATTGGTAATGATAATATGGTACGTTTTCCACACTAAGATGGTCTTTAACAGCCAGCGATTGGTGAACGATTTTTGCAAAGTTGTTACGTCGTTGCAGGTATTCCGTTCCAGCAAGAATTTAAAATGCCCCATTATGTCCTCAATTGTTTCCGTCTCCGTTGAGCATAACCTACATTCATCGTTCAGTGTTTCTTTTAATACATATTTTCTGTAGTTTTGTGTGCTAATGACTCTGTCCCGAATGGCCATCATGAATCCAGCGGTTTCTCCATACACGTTACCTGTAGTTAACCAAAGATGCGAAAATATGCTGTCAACATTTGTATCCTCAAGCTGATGGGAACGTACAAAGATTTCTGCTTCCATGACAGTATTTTTTGCTGCAGCTGTTGAGGTAAAGGAACTGGCAACGTTTATGCGGCGATCAGTTGGGAAAAGAGGATAGCGGTAAATACACGACAATTAGTGTTAAAAGTGGGTGAACAGTCTAGAATAGGTGGGAAAAGTATTTCGAACGATGTGAGTGGCAGTTTCAAGTTCATTTACTGCACGTGTCATTAAATTCTTTCAAAGAGGCCATACCTTGTACAATTTTACATAAGTAATTCATGATTTTCATATGTTGTACAGTTGATATTATCTGGAAAGGTCAGTTTGTTGTATTGTGTTAAAAGTAATTGCTTTTTTGTGATATGTAAAAGGGCCAGATTTAAGTAACATGAATGCTACGTTTTATTCAGTGTTATAGTGAGTGCGAAGCTCAAGGCTAGCACCTGTGAACGGAATTCCTTGAAACAAATGTGCAATTAATTTTAAAAGCCGTGCACGGAAAACTAGAGGCTAAAAGAGTAAAATAATTTAGTAGTAGAAAAACTCAGAAAGGAGTGAGCAAATTGTAAATTGTAGTTGGTGAAAGTGTGTTCAAGCAGTTGAGGTGACGCCAATTTTTTGTTTTATTTTCTTCCAGTGACCAGCTACTTAAAGTGCATTATCCTGTTATGAAAGTGCGTCACTGTAAAAGTTTTCATTGAATATATATGTTCATTTTATTCGTATTTTATCTGATTCATTGTGTCAAGGGTTCAGACCTTTCTCATACCCAACAGATCCTGCTTCCTGAGACTTTTAAGCTCGCTTCACGAGCATTCATTCTATCACGCCTTCACCACATGTGGAAGGTAGTAGGTGGGCGTGTTAGAATATATATTGAAACATGCCTCTCGTCGACTGGTGCCAATTTGAAACAAGCCCCTTCTGTTTAAAAACAAGCTCCATGTTGGGCGCCATTTTGAAACATAATTATTACTGATAAATGTGAGTTGGGCGCGAGGAAAAAGTTACACTTGAAATCTAATGATTCTTACGTAATATAAATATCTCTCATTCCAAAATTATGTTGTGCTAGCTCAGTTAATTGGGGTTCTAAGTTCATAATTCTTGCTACTTCCTCTGCAACCAATTATTCAATCTGCCATCCATACGGAGTGGCGAGAAACCTGAAAATCTTATTAAAATGCTGGATTGGACGTAACGAACAATGATAATCAGCTTTCTTTCAACTCAACGAATTAGAATTTATTATAATATCAACTATGATTCTGTTGCAAGTTAAACAATCATTACATTGATAATCAAAAATGAATTGATCTTTGGTCATGAACAGTTTTCTCTATATTACAATAGTTATAAAACCTTGTTATTCATTCGTGGGTTTTCGCGCGTTCACTTCTTCGTTCGTTGGCGCCCCGTAGAAGCTTCTCCGTCGACGCAGCAGAATCTTACTTCTGGATAAAGTCCAAGTAAAGTACAAGAGGTGAAATATAAATACACTTATCAATTAGCCCCATTCCCTCATGCACTGTCGTGAAAACTGCATTGCAATAACTTGAACCGTTCAAAAGTTACAGGAGGTGCTTAAGTTACGTGACTCACCCTATACTGTGATGAACCAGATTTTGGTTCCTTACAACAAAATTGAATGGAAAAGAGAGAACAGGTGAGGTTGAACAAACATGAACACATATGAACAAAACATGAACGCTTTATTACAAGAAAAGATAATGGACATTACACAAAAGATAGCACTGATCGTTTCATTAAATGTTTAGAACGTTTTATTAATTAATTTATTATTATTGGCATTAATATATTTCTCATGACACTGACAAGTATGATATTACTCCTGCACTCAGATAATTCTTTCAATGGATTAACTATATTTTTCATAAATCATAATATTTTCTATTCTCAGTATGATTAATTTACTTATTAGGTAAGAATATATTGCTAATGAACACTAATTTTTTCTTTCTACCCTGAATTTACACTTAATACTATTAATGGAGCCCTTGATGTACTGAAACAATCATATAAAACTATTTTTATTTACAAAACAATACATGCTCTTCCAAAATACCCTTTCTGTTCCTCACATCAAATTATCTTATTTATTAAACAGGACATACCCCCTTATATGATTCTCACAATCGTCTTCTCCTTTTCCTAACGTCTTTACACATAATAATGAGTCACTTTTAGGAACGGTCTTACTGTTTTTGTTGCGTATCAGATTCCTTCCAGCTCAACAACTCCGAATACGTCAGCGCCGTTTCGCCCACCTCATGGCCTTGGCGCCGACCCCTGCCGCTTTTCTCCGGCCGAACGGCGCGCCGTTCCAATTCCCACGCCGCACCGCCGCCATGCTCTGCCGGGGACGGCGATGTCTACTCGCCGGCTAATCAGCAACGGTTATTCCATATGACTGGATTTCTGTTCATTATATTATGGTGATAATCGTATGCGACACTGCAGCGCGCAAAGATGCTCCTATATACATTAGGGTCTCCTATATACGTGTAGCATGAATTTCTCACGCGACACTAATATAGAGCGATTTTCCTAAGGATGAGCCAAAGTGACAACTCACGAAAACAAATGAACATCACATGTATTTCAGGGAAGTATCCCTCCACAGCTGTTCAGTTACTCCCCCTTCGTGAAGTGCTAATGGCGCCTGTGAAAACATCCCAATGTAGGAGTCTTAACAGTTTCGCTAAGGTATATGCACGTACTCAAATCCGGGAAATATATAAATTTAATTTCGTATGTGGAAAATCTCTTAACATGCCCTCACAATCAGTAAAATAATACTGCCAAGAATATGAATAGAAAGCTCTCAATTGCAGCTCGCCACACAACAGCACAAAGGCGGGAACCACGAGCATCAGTATGTATCTCGCATTCCAGTATCGGTTTTAAAATAAAAATAATATTTATCACCCAAAAAGTAAATCAAATGTAATATATGAAGAAAAAAGAATTTTTACAGAAGAGCACATAATACTGCACTTCCTAATTTCAATTATTTCTCGTGGCGCACTATATATTTGTCAGACGAGGACAACACAAAAGAAAGAGCCGAAGCCATTTACAAGTTAGCCAACTGCAAACTATCTCAAGGGCTCTACGATCACAGAACTAGGGAGTCTAATACTAGGGAGTCTAATAATCTCAAGGGCACTACGATCACAGAACCTTCTGTTATGTTGCACTAGCACTAGCACTAGCTGTCATTTTGGCTCATCCTTAGGAAAATCGCTCTATACTGATGGTAATGCCACTATACCCTCCGTCTCCAACTCTTCCAAATCCGTTTGCTAGGCCCACCGACGATGTCTCGTTATGTTCATTTCACTCATGCTGCCTTTGCCGCACACGTGTCTACACAGTTACGACTTTCGTCGTCCCACGCCACTACAGACCGTTCAATCTTTACTGTTCGTCAGTTCACTCGATATCAATTAATAGTTAGCATAGTTCCTCATTGTCCTACATCTCGATTTCTGCTTGATGTAATCGTATTCCTCTCAACTTCGGTCCCTTACCGCCATTACTAGCTTTTTGCACCGCCGTTTTTCACTCTCCCTCCTCGACTGACCGTCCTCGTTCTCACGATTCTCTGTTGTCGCTGACTCGTTCCGAACGGGTCGTCGGGATCCAGTCATGGCCAACGCGCAATTCAAAATACAAACGTACTTAGAAAGGCAATGCGTTTCAATATATATATTGAAACGCACCGCGTTTCCATCCAAAGAAACGGCGATACCTCAAACAAGAACGCGGCAGAACGGTTGCAAGAGGGCACTCGCTAGCCAAGAAAACGGTTACGAGCGGCGAGGTGTCGTCGGTTGGCCGACCGTGGGAACAAGGCCGCGAGGAGGCAGTGTCTGGCTGGCCGCCGGCGAGGAAGGACGTATCTGGGGCTGCTCCGCGATCGAAAAGCAAACTAGTATCGCGAACGAACGAGTGCAGAAAGATTAATTGACGGACAAGTTGTGCGTGATAACAATCAATAGTCGATCGGACATATTCCCAAAGTGATAGCTGCTATTTGGAGTAACACAGATCAAAAGACGTCGAGTGGATCGGAGAATTGGAAAGGAGACGTACTTCGGAAGCGCAGCGCCTCACCTCGGCTGGTCCCAAGCGAAGCGACCCCGGCAAGCAGCGAAGGAGCGCGAGGCAACCCGAGGGTCCCCGAAGCCGCCGACGCTCGTAGTGGGAAGAAGTAAACGGTAAATATTTCTTCGATCGATATCAGATCGAGAGACTAACAGTGATTCTGGGTTATATGAAAGAAAAGGGTAGAGACCACCATAGATGTTGTATCATTAGTGATTTGTATAGAATTAATAAATAGTTCAGTTTGTTTTGTTCACGGAACAGTGGTGTTTGATTAATAACCCCGAGCCCATTCACGAGAAAGAACACCTGTCCTTACAAATAAATTTACTGAGAACAAGCGGCCTACCAGTACGTCACAATATATATATATATATATATATATATATATATATATATATATATATATTAGGGTGTCCCTTATATGGCAAAAAAATTTTTTTTTCAGAATTTCGAAACGCATACCCTCTACTTTTTTTATAAATACCAAAACGTACTTAAATATGAAATTTCATATTTGTAGCATGATTGCAACCCGTGCCACCGAGCTCTAAATTTTAATAAAAAATTTTGACCTAACATTTTGGTTTGATCCAAAACTAATTAAAATGCAACAAATAAAGTAAATATGAGTAAAAATAAAATAAGATCAACATAAACTTTTATTTAAATACAAATTATAATAATAATTAATTAGGGTAACTTCTCTTTAGTGTAGTTTTTTTACAGTATGGATACAGATTTCTATGTTCCTGAACACAACGCATCAAAAATTGTTTTGCTCTTCTTCAGCCGTGATAAGTCCATTAAAATCTTGCATTAATTTAACAGCTCTTTCAGCATTGTCATTTACGACCTTCAAACGACTTATTTGTCTTCTAGCTTCCAAAAAAGTAGGATTGTCACCCCAAGAAGATACATCTTCCCGAAGAAAACTGTCGTCGATCTGCAGTTGAGATAGAAATTGTTTGCTTCTTTGAGTCACAAAATCATCCAGCGTCATAACTGAAAGAAAGAAAAAACAGTTCAAATAAGCAAAAACTAAGCCACGAAACTTTGAAAAAACAAACAAGAAAATATTAAGCTTGCTAAACAAATTTTGCGTAATTTCTTCCTTCGATGGGACATAGCGTTTAGCGGAATCTGAACTTTCGTCTCTATTTAAATTATTAATCATTTTTGTCTTGGTTTTGGAATCAACTTCATCAAAGAGTGATAACATGACTGTTTCTTCACACAAATACCATAAATGATTAACAAACTTGCTTATCGCCTTGGAACTTATCGCGTCTACTTTTTCATATTCTTTTAAAGCTTTCAAAAAGCACAAGTCTTGGTTAGGTGCTTTTAATTGCCACTGTGCATTCGAGCCATAGTTTAGTATACTTTAGTATAGTATAGTTTATTCTCATTATCTCCTCCTAAGAACACAACGCATAGTTCAACCAATTCGCGGTAATCGTCTCTAATAACAGGTTTTTCCAGTTCTCTTATACAAAGTTAACAAAGATGTAATGTTTGTATCAACAATATGTGCTTTAACGAAATTCAGAGGTGGCTCAATGTTATCGGTGTTAATATTTTTCCAATTATCTCTTAACTTTTTGAAAATTGGAATATCTGGGCTACTAGTAATTTGCTTTACCTTAAAAGCAGCAATTCCCTTTCTAAAGTCTGCTCCAAAATAGCACAAGCTTCACTGAAACGGCCAGTATTTGAAGCTGTTGTATCGCAGCACATTATCTGTACTTTATCATGGAGGTTCCAGTCAAAGAGTGCAGTTGAAATGGCTTTGACTTGATGTTTTCCAGAAGAACTCTCCAATTTTGGTACTGCAAGAAGCTGTTCTCTATCGTCAAATGAAGCAATAATTGGCAAGCGTTCTTCTTTTGAACTTCGTACATCCAGGTAATAGTTTCCATCCCAATGGACTGTGACTACGTCAGGCAAATTATTCTGGAAGTCAGTTTTATTGCCTCTGCCCTGGATTTTCTCGCCGGAGTACGAATTCGCTGAATCGAGGATTTGTTAATACGGAAATCTTCGCTGTTCAGACCAAGCGCTTCTACAACCGCAATGAGAATGTAAACTGAGTCCCTTATGCTTAATTAGCATCGATCTAAAGCTGCTACCAGTTTAGGAGTTATGAAGCTTTTCGTGCCTCTTTTAGAACTTTTTTCAGGGCAAGGAATCTGAGTACTAAGTTCAGAGTTCGAAATCTGTTCCTCATCCGAATTCTCAAGACATTCCAAGCTATCTATCGAAGAAGTAGATGCAACAGCCAATAACTCTTTTTGTTTTACCTTTCTTTCCTCTTCTTCCAATCGTTTTGCCTAACTCGTTCTTCTTTCTTCGCCAATTTTTTGTCAATTCCACCTAAGCATCCCGGTCGACCTGGTTCTCTCTGTTTCCTTAAACATTCTTTGTCTTCCTCTATCTTCATTCTGTCGAAAGCATCAGCATGTGCAATATCAAATAAGTTATCACGGTCTTTTACAAAATTATTTTCACGGTTCTTGAACGTCACCTGAGTTTTCTTACAGTTTTTTGCAGCTTCCTCCAAACATAATATAAATCAACAAGTTTCTTCACGCAGTTAGGAAATGCCTTCGTAGGAATTCTAGCTTTTTCCCAAAAATAATGCACTCTCATATAACAAGCACTTTCGCACTTACACCATCAGTCATCTTGACTTCACGAATCTTGTAAAATAAAACGGTGAGAACTTGTCGATTAGATGGTAATTTTGCACCATTTATCTGGTGGCTTGGAAGTCCGATAAGGTAAATATTTTGTTTATCACTTCGTAATTCCACAGACATCTTCACACAATAAACAACGCACTAATAATGTTAGAAATCACGTATGAAATGACAATTGAAACTCGCTGTAACAAGTCACAGCGCTGCACCCGCGCAACTTGTATGGGCAAGTTAAAAACTCAAGTCGGCACGGGTTATCGTTTATAAATCGGGCTAATATTTATTTCTAGACTATATTAGGTCAATACGAAAGTTTTTAAAGGTATGAAAAATTTAAATTAAATTTAAGGGACACCTAATATATATATTATATATATATATATATATATATATATATATATATATATGTGTGTGTGTGTGTGTGTGTGTGTGTGTGTGTGTTTAATTTCATTTGGAAGTCATTGTATATTGAACATTTACGTAAATCATGAGAAGCGTTATCTTCACGTTCTTCACAAATACATTTTGGAGAACTAATAAGAGTAAAAGAATGGATAATTTTTAATTTTCATTAACAACAACACGAAGAAGAAAATATTATTTATGCCGCCCTCTTAAACTAGAATTACATGTGTCTTGCCAAATTTGTAATAATAATTTAGACCTGACATCGCATTTGTAGAAATGCATTTTTAATGAGTATTGTATTATGGATGTAGACGTGTGGATTTTTCTGTTTAATAGACAATTTTTTAAGTTATCAATCCTGTGAAATCTGGCAAGGTGTCAGTAGAAACTGTTCTTTTTGCTCCTGTCAAAGCTAAAAGAACTTTTCGCTGTGTTGAAAACACAAGTCCTTTGTTGTCTGCAAGAATTGCACGCGGAAACAAAACTGAAATTCCACGTGAAAGAATTGAGAGAAAGTATTCATTTCAAAGTTGAAGAAGATTTCGATTATTAAAGTTATATAAAACTTCAGAAAAACGTAAAATCAAGAGAAAAAGTGATTTGCACTAGGACAAAATGAACGATCATATTTGAAAATTTAATGAATGTTCTAAATACATACTTAATTATTTGTTGATTGTACTTGTATTTGTTTGTCATATAATAATACTCGAGAGAGTAACAAATATGAAAAGATTTCCTATTAATATGAAGACTGTTTTTTTATTAAAATTGCATTCTATTGTTTTGCAACAATGCTTTTAGCAGTTGAATATATAGTTGAGATTGAATTTCAATTTATCGCTATGAGAGTCATCAAAAAGTTTCTAAAAAGTACAGTTCTAGAACAATTTCAGAACAATTGCAAGATCAGCATTCAAAAGCAGTTATTGTAAAATTTTATGAATCTAGTGTTTCCAATGAATTGTTTAATGTTAAACCACGAAAGTATGGTCCTAAATCAGAGCCTTCAGGTCAACCTTTGGTTGTGTTAAAAAGTTCATCTAGTCGAAGAGAGCTTCACTTCTCTATCCAGAAAATAATGTATGATAATAGTTTATACATTTTTGAAGGTACATAAATTATTTATTATTCCTGTCATCAAACACACTACTCCAATATTGTAATTCTAGCAAGACGTCCAAAAAATCACGCTGTTGCTATTTCGGGAAAATCTGGGATTTTAACGAATACGTTATCGCAACATTCTTTTAACCCTCATTTATCTTTCGGCGGACAAAGTTTAATAAAAAATTTGTATAATTTTGGGAAAATTTCGAAAATGTTTTGAGGCTTCATGTAAAGTACCGCCGAAAATCAAAATATCCGTTTGAAACTCCAAAAGCCTCAAATTCATTCTGATAGATCGTGGAATATCAGCTTGGAAGAAAATTATCTGAACGGTTTAGGTACTAACGTTGACCAGACAAACGTTTTACCATCAATCGAGTTTCGATATCAAGGACCCACAAACCATGGATTCTGGCTACACCACGTTTTACAGGAAATAATTTATTATGTATAGCACTTTTTCGTTTTCAGAACCCGGCAATACGTTTTTCTGTTGAAAATTAGCTGTTTTCCGGCGCACGATTATGACTCACTCTTCTTACGAAATACCTTTTTAAGAGCGAGAAAGTAAAAACGTGAAAAGACGTGTAAATGATAAGCATTCACAACTCGTTTGAAAACGTTTGCAAAATATTTGCATTCTTTTCGTTGTAAAACGTTACGGAAGAAAAATCTTTAAATAGTGCATGAATGTACGCCACGATGTATTAATTTAGTTGAAGTAAGTAATATTTTTTCTCGACTACTCCGGAATGTATACATTTTTGCACATTATAGGATACAATAAGGATCACGATATCACAGCCGTGACTGTCAACCAATGTTTCCATTGGTCTTAGTCCAATATAGTACGTGACATTAGGGTTCTCACAGTCACCTACAGAGGGCAAGAGCTCTGCGCGCTCTGCCACGGCAGGTCGCAACTGGTGAACCACGTCAAACAGGTGAACCACGAAACAGTAGGCGAGTGGATGAGTTTTAGGAACAGGGAACATACAATGTTGTTCCTGTAAGGTTCTGTGTGTGTAATGTGTCTGTAAGGTTAAGGCTTCCATTTAGTATTTTTAAGACATCAATTTGAAAGTCGTAGAGAAAGTATAGTCTTCCACTCACGTAGAAGGCTAATCTTCAGTCGTAGAAATTACGACACTCGCTCCTACATCGCTCGTGTCTTAAACATCAACCCGTGAATAATTGCTATCATTGTACGCTCGTGAAGAATATACTATTCTCCTAGAGGATACACTCCCTTAAGTATCTTTCTCATCAGACCATACGATCCATTAATTCGGGACGTTAAAGAGTTTGGTTAAGAGTTTAGAGATTTTGTAGAATGAATACTAAGGTTTCCGGGATAATCAGCTTAGAGCACAGAATCTGACATGGCAAAAATTCGTTTGACATAGCTGCATCAAACGATGGGCAAAGTGGTCCACCTTTATAGTAACTAGCTACCAAATAAGTTTTAAAATGAAGGTTCACACAGTCTACCAACTGTATTTGACATAATAGTACCCAAACAGTTTCTTAAATGTAGAATACACAAACAATTTAACTCTGTAGGACAAAATTGATTTAATTTTTAGAAATCTGTCAATTCTTTGTTACACTTCTTTCACGGCATTCCAGAAGATGAAATGAAAAGGTGCATCCTTCCTTCATTTATCTTATCGTTCTGTACTCTTGTAATTATCGTGAGTAATGCTGATTTGTTTTCACAAGTGTATGTGAAAAATTAAGAGTATTCTCAAATTACAAGGTTTACGTATTTGTTGGTCCTTTGAGAATAATTTTAGAGAGCTCACAGATTAGTGCGAAGCCGCATACAACATATATAACCCAGCGGTCCCATTGCCGACCTGTGCGACCCGGAAGAAGGGGATATAAGCGTTGGACCATTGGCAAACACATTTGCGGTGCATGCCCCATTATCAGCGGATCTGCGCGAGGTTTGAGGTTGTGTTTGCCCAGAAGGCAACCGGCGCTGGCCGGGCGCGCCCCAGAGAGGAAGGGGCTTGGCGCGGGGCGTCGCGCAACTGCGCCCAGGGCCGTGGGGGGCCACCTGTTAATGCCGGACATTTGTTCCGCGCACGAAGCCAGGGCTCTACGGGCCGATGCGCACAGCCAACTCGCCTCCACCCCCTCGAGACTCGCGGTTGGCACTTCTGCGTCCACAGAGCGCGTGATATTGAGGTTTTAAAAGGCTGGACTAGCAGATGCGAGGCAAAGCCATTATTATGAGAAATCAATGCGCCTTGTTTTACCTTCCATGTAAGTTTAAATGTGTACGAGTATCAGAAAGTGCATAAAAGTTTAAAAAGCATTGCTGGATAAATAGCCCCATATATTTGTGATTTCCTACAAAAAGTTGAAACAGTAAAATGTTTCCAGCATCAAAAAATATGTATATATGTAAAAAAGTATACCAATAAATATAATATATTTTCTAACTAATTATACCAATGTATTTCGAAATTCTGTTGAAAGTTATTAAGCTGTCAAAATACAGCTAGATATAGTTCCATCGTTTATGAACATTTGTAGACCATCATTTTTACATTTCTGTAGTTGTTTATGTTCTGTAATTCATTATAACTTCAACTCCTAGCCTTCCTGCAAAGCGTCTCTTTCAAAAGTCGTTTCGGCCAATCGTACTTGGACGTATTTCTATGCCCTCTGTCTTTCGGGTATTTCATTGCAAAAGTGTCTTAGGTTGTGTTAGAGCTTAGAAGTTCACAAATGTGTTACTATAAAGTATATACTATATCATATTCCCACATATACTTCTTGGAAACAAAGTTCGCCAAAACGGAAAATATGCTGAATCAACGACTGGTCTCTCAGCTCTTTCGAATTTTGAATACAAAATGGTGTGTTAGTGTTCAATTGTGGAACAAGAAATACTCCCCTGGGAATAATTAAACAGACTTGCATTTAAAGATATCTAATAATGTAGAACGTATCTCATGGTCAAAATGGTCCGGTTGCATTTGTGTTGAACCTGAACTCCTACCGCAGAGTAACGTTGGCGCGCGTGTGGCGCAGGGCTGCATGCAGCGATGGGCGGCCGCCGGCCGTGGGCGCCGCCGTTGGCGCGGCCGATGGCGCCGCCGCCGCCGCTCTGGCTCGTGGCGCCGCCGCTCCTGCTGGCGCTGCTGCTGCTACTGGCGCCGCTGGCAGACGCCTCCCTCCGGCGCGTGCTCTCAGGTGGGATTCTGCCCTCCGCCCCCTGCCTCCTCCGCCCCCTGCCTCCGCCCCCGGCCTCCGCCCCCCGCCTCCGCCCCCCGTCTCCGCCCCCGGCCTCCGCCCCCGGCCTCCGCCCCCTGCCTCCCCCGTCTCCGCCCCAGCCTCCGCCCCCGGCCTCCGCCCCCTGCCTCCGCCCCGCCTCCGCCCTGCCTCCGCCCCGCCTCCGCCCCTGCCTCCGCCCCGGCCTCCGCCCCGGCCTCCGCCCCGGCCTCCGCCCCGGCCTCCGCCCCGGCCTCCGCCCCGGCCTCCGCCCCGGCCTCCGCCCCGGCCTCCGCCCGCCTCCCGGCCTCCGCCCCCGGCCTCCGCCCCGGCCTCCGCCCCGGCCTCGCCCGCCTCGCCCCGGCCTCCGCCCCGGCCTCCGCCCCGGCCTCCGCCCCGGCCTCCGCCCCGGCCTCCGCCCCGGCCTCCGCCCGGCCTCCGCCCCGGCCTCCGCCCCGGCCTCCGCCCCGGCCTCCGCCCCGGCCTCCGCCTCGGTCTCCGCCTCGGTCTCCGCCCGGCCTCCGCCCCGGCCTCCGCCCCGGCCTCCGCCCCGGCCTCCGCCCCGGCCCCCGCCCCGCCTCCGCCCCGGCCTCCGCCCCGGCCTCCGCCCCGGCCTCCGCCCCGGCCTCCGCCCCGGCCTCCGCCCCGGCCTCCGCCCCGGCCTCCGCCCCCGGCCTCCGCCCCGGCCTCCGCCCCGGCCTCCGGGCCCCCGGCCTCTGCCCCCGGCCTCCGCCCCCGGCCTCCGCCCCCGGCCTCCGCCCCCGGCCTCCGCCCCCGGCCTCCGCCCCCGGCCTCCGCCCCCGGCCTCCGCCCCCGGCCTCCGCCCCCGGCCTCCGCCCCCGGCCTCCGCCCCCGGCCTCCGCCCCCGGCCTCCGCCCCGGACCAATTACACTTCCATACTCATTCATTTCGCTTACTTGTAGTAAATGTAAGTATAATAAAAGGAATGAAAGAGACCGATGAAAGCACTATGGGCGAGTGCAGAACACTCGCACTAACAGCGCTCTAGGATCAAACTCGCTTGCAAGTACGAGCGAGGAAAGAACACGCCTTATAGCACTATTTTATTTCTAAAAGGTTGACAGGATCGTTATTCCTCGAAGAAGGTGGCATGAAAGAAGTCGAAACGTTAGCATCAATATCGATTTCTCTTAATGATTAATCACGTAGCAATATTAAGACATTGCAACCAGTTCCATACATATCATGCTTGTGTAGTAATCTGTTTGGCGAAAAAAAACTAGCATACTCCAAAAACCTTTCGTGAAGTAGATACCAAACGGAAACTTATCTAGAAACGTAACACCAGCTTTCCGTATGTCTGTGATAGTCAAGCCACAGTGTTTGTTTTCAGCACTCCCGTCATTGTCACGTCAATTTCCTACGACTTAGGAGCAACGCCCGCACCCCGCACTACATACATTTTTTTCCTAGGGCTTTATCCAGTCAACAGCCGGTTACTTTACGTCCCGATGGGACGCTATTCGATCATACACTAGACCAACACACTTGTGGACTCCTCTGATCTGGGGTCAGCAGAACGCGAGGCCTTCCGCCACAACACATACAATGTCAAGGGATAAACAACCATACCCAAGGCGGGACTCGAACCCGCGACCCTTCGGACCGAAGCGCTGAGTCGGTACTCGCTCTTAGTCACCTCAGCCATCCAGGTCGGCCATAACATATTTACTTTATAAAATTTTAAAACTTTATAAGCACATCTGAAAATACGCATTTTGATAAGAAAACCTCTCAAACAGATACTTAGTAGAAAAAATATATTTATAGTCCATTTTAAAGCGTGTCATCGATTATGTATTTGTTGCGTCTTGTCTCACTAACCATTTAGGTGATTAGCGTTGTCAGTGTAGTGAATGTTATATCTCGGAAAGTGGCAGTGTTCCTTCGCCGCTGGCCAAGGCGACGTCCGACCCCGACCTACACGTCGGTTTGCAGCATCCCTCTTCCAAGTCGTCAGTTACTCCAGCGTTCCCCTCAAGTTGATCATTGAGACAACCGATAACTAAAGATCAGCGAAACCAGCTCCTAGAAATCTCTTGCAGACTGTGGTTTAATTCGATCCAGCTATGTACCTAGTGTCGGAAACCCACTATTGCCGGGATTCGACCCCTACGACCTCCCGGGCAACGACGCTGCAGAGAAGGGTGGGGTTGCTTCTGAGCAACCGCTGTCAGTTATAGAACGTATAAATAATACGAGCAATCTCAAAGTAACTTGGATGTAATAGAGTAAACCATTCAATCGGACGTCATTTGATTTGTTATAAACGTCCCAATCCTAGTTATAATACGTTTCTGAAATGATTTTCCTCTCTGCTTGTGACTCTATAGCATACATTGTTACTGTACTAAGCTAAATAAACCCTGTTCAAGAAAGATTCCTACTCTTATTCATGTGTAACAATAGTAATCACCGCTACTGCTAAATAACGAGGTTTATCAAAAGATGTAAAGTGAATGAACTCATGGATTTCACGCAGTTCTACAATCAGTGAGAACTCAATTTCAGGACTGGGAGCAGTACATCATACTGCTCCCAGCGTGTCTATGAGAAGAATAACATTTCAACTAATAAAATTACTACTGTTATTAGGAAATAACTAGATTCGCGAAGTAAGACAAAAATATTTCTTTACTTAATTGATAAGGTTACGATGTAATAAGAGATCACGGGTAAAACAAAAATTGTGAAGCTAATTTATCATTTAAATAATGACAGATTGCATGACTGTCAAAATTAAAATATTCGACAGAAACCTGTATCCTGTATTGTACATAAGTATTTTATTTAATTTGTTCACATATCCACAAATTTATTAATGGACTATATTTGGTGACCGCGTGTAAGACAACGCACTTCTATCTTTATATATTAGTATAGTTAAAGAATAGAATAGATTTGCGACTTGCACGAGCGAAAATGAAACGTATTAAAAATTATTTGTGTTTTCCTAAAACTGTGATAGACTGATGAAGCTTTTTAGGGAAGTTTTTATTGCAGGGGGGTAAGCAAACCTTTGGGCGATGATGGAATGATTATTTAAATGGTGAGAGAAACTTCGGTAAGAAGAAGTATAACTGAAGTAAAAGAGTAATGGAAAATGGTTTTTGAAGGAATTAAACGTGTGTCTACACTGTTTTTTAAGTTTGCTGAAAATAAAACAAAAGAGGTTATTCTAGATAATAGAAAAACTTTTGTCAAGTTGGGATCCACCGCGATTTGAGAGGTTTGGAAATATTGTAATAGTCTAAGTGGTTAATGGCACCTTCCCAACTGCCACTATTTACCAATAACTCTAAAATGCGCACTCAAATTGAATAAAAAGCATTTTAATTAAATTTAATCATCAATTGCGTCGATATAGTGTGTTAAATCAATTTTTACATTTTTCGTAAATAGGTGAGAGAAAAATATGAAAGAGAATACGTTTCACAATGTGATATGATTCACATTGATTGAAAATATTGGTATAATATATAAAATTCCACAAAAGGAATTTAAGTGAGTAGGTGTTTTTAGATTTTTTTGTTATTTTTAGTAACAAAGTCAGCGAATTTTGAAGTCGATAACACTAATAAGAAAAAAGTAAGTATTTTTTGTAGTGAGAATGTGAGAGAGGAAGACTGGTATTACCAGATGGGAGCAAGGTATAGAATGTTGGGGCAGGGCGGCGTGGGGATGCAATGGAATAGATAGAAGTAGGCTCCGCCGCAGGGCGGGAATTGATGGAATTCCTCTCCCTGTTTAATAAATTATCAAAGGTAATTCCACGAGTGGTTTGGAAATTGTCGATAAATCCCCGACTCAGAAGCAGGAGGATTATTACAATTTCCAAACCACGAGTGAAATTTACTAAGACTATTTCACGAATGAAATTTCATAAATAGAATGTACTATTAATAATTAACATTCTTTTATTCAAATATTTTTATATCGGACAGAAATATATACAAATGGGCAATTAGAAACAACAAAATAAACATAAGACAAACTAAGAGCGAAGTTACTTGAAAACAGTTATTGAATACACAATCTTTAAAGTTTAAATTCGAAGGAAACGTGTTTTGTTCGCTTATTTTTAAGGAAGATGTTGAATTTGAAGCGCTACTATGTCTTAATTTATTAATAATTGAAGAATGGTGTTCCTCATTCATTTGGAGATATGTCTTGTGTGATGATTACATAACCTCTATCTGCAGACAAAACAAGGCTCAAAATTTATCACCTCCAACGAGGTGAAAATCAATAACTGATAAATATGCATGGTAAAGTCGTCTCTAATTGGCTGGTAGGGTTCCAGTTCTTGCACGCTATTGGCTGAAATTTCATGAGTGGAATAATTATGATAAATACTCCGGAAACGCGGGGAACTTGAGCCAGTATGAATATATTTATACATAAAAGGCATGTATACATGAGTGTACATATATAAGCGTATTTCTTTGTTTTTTGTTCAATACTGATGCTTAGGGTATACCAGAGGTAATTAAACTGAAATATAGCCAAAGAACTTTGAAGTACGGATCAACGCATTGATATTGATATTAGGCCATATTAATGTAGTATTAATGCTTATGGTAGAAATCACAGATTATGAAAACGTGCGGGGA
Organism: Teleogryllus oceanicus; assembly: GCA_964035755.1. Taxonomy (NCBI): domain Eukaryota; kingdom Metazoa; phylum Arthropoda; class Insecta; order Orthoptera; family Gryllidae; genus Teleogryllus; species Teleogryllus oceanicus. The sequence goes on from CAXIVR010000003.1 coordinate 12,058,336, forward strand.
ATTCACTTCTCCCCTGGCAAATCACACAGTTTTTAACGTTTTTTGTACAATAAATAAGTATTAAACTTTTAAACGTAAAATTATAATTTTTAAATTTAAATTATTGAAAGTTCAATACTCTTGATGATCGTGATAAGTGAATTTTGAGAGATATGCAATGGAAGAATTCACGATTTTTACTATAACATCGAAAAGTTGTGGTATTTTCAATATAGCGATTAATTATCACGGACTTACATCTTTTGTATGTTTAATCTGTATTTCAAAGAGAAGAATGGGGCATCTTGTTTCGTTATAATTACTTGAACAGCTTTAAGATTTTTTTACAATTTTAAACTGTCATAATTTTTTAAAAAATCATGTGAAAGTATAGAATCAAAACTCTCATCAAATTATATAATTATAAGGCATAATGTCATGAAAAATGCGAATCATTTGCCCGTTGACACGCGAAGCTTTGTGAAATCCATGAATAATGGAGGCATCTTTTTTAATTGGTTATTTAAGGTCGCATCAACATCTTAGGTCATTAGCGACCGCTATTGCTGTTAACGGTATGGAAACTATGTGGATGAAACGATATGGGGGTGATAAGGGGTGAAAGGGCGAACACAAATACAACCATGCCCGAGGCGGGACTCGAACCCGCGACCATTCGGTCCGAGATCACTACGACACTACTGCTTTAGCGATCTCGGCCACCGCGCCGACAATGTAGGAATTTGTTGGACACCCTGAATCATGTATCGCTCCCTCCCTGCTGCTAAGCCGCAGAAGCGGTTAATGGCAATCTGCAACGCACGTCGCTCAGCGCCCTGGCGCGGGAGAGCGCGTGACGGGCCGCCCGGGGCGCCAGTGCATCAGCGCCTCAGCCTTTGATCCCGGCGCCCCCCCCCCGCACTCTCGCAACCACGCCCCCTTCGCCGCTCTCGTTCCGACCACTGTCCTACCGTACCCCTTTTCCCAATATCGCTCTATGCTCCACCTGCTGGTTCAAAAAGAAAGCTTCGCTTATTAATTCTAATCCTGTCCGATATTACGGACTATTATTTACGCAAAAACGTCGGTTTTTATTTGTTTTTTTGTTGGAGAATATTTGCGGGGATATAGCTCTTGCCCTTGTTTCACTCACATTTCTGACTAACGCTTTACGTATGTCAAAGAAACTGTTCAACCCCCGACACGTCCTAAGCGAGGGAAGGCGCGGGCTGGATCGCCTGTCTGAGACTCACTTCCTATGTCAGAGGTCGATCTTAATCAATAATGTTCGTACTGTCTCGATTGGCTTTACGTGAGATCTTGATAGTACCGAGATAATCCTTGAGGGATTGCACTTTTCCGAACACTTGCCACCTGGACGGACCGACAATGGGCCACCCATTCCACCCGAGGTGGCGTGGACTTCGATGCCAGCTCAGAGTGTTGTGTTTCGTTTTGCATAATTATGTTGTTGTTACTGTTGTCGACGTCGTCTGATGCCCGGAATCTGAAAACTGTTCATTGACTCTCCCCCGACATGGACTGCAGTTTTTGGGCAAATTTCTTAATTTGGGACATCATAAATATTCAATGGTTGGCCCGGTGGCCGAGATCGCTAAGGCAGTAGTGTCGTAGTGATCTCGTACCGAAGGGTCGCGGGTTCGAGTCCCGCCTCGAGCATGGTTGTATTTGTGTTCGTCCTTTCACCCCTTGTCATCACCATATCGTTTCATCCTCATAGTTACCATACCGTTAACAGCAATAGTGGTCGCTAATGACCTAAGATGTTGATGCGACCTTAAATAACCAATTTAAAAAAAATAAAAAAATAAAAAAAATATTCAATGGTCAATGTACGGAAAGCAAAACTTTCTTGGTTCTACATCATCCTTTCAAAGGATAGTAAAGTACTTCGACATAAGTACATATCAGATAAAAAGACAAAGTCAAAAAGACTCTCGGGGCAAACTTTCATTAAATCATTTCTGATGAAAGAAATATTCCATGGTCAGTTTGTAATGTGGTGGCCGCCGTGACGCGCATTGATGCTATTTAATGTAATTTATGTAACACATGGTCATGTCAACCTCTAAGTGCTATTAGCGAACTCCATACAATTTACAGGATCGAAAAAACAGTGTTACGAGAAAACACACTTACGAACAGTAATATATATATATATATATATATATATATATATATATATAGAGAGAGAGAGAGAGAGAGAGAGAGGATTTGAGAAAATTTTGAAATTGTTTTTGAGAAAATTTTCAAATTGTTTTTGACGCTTCTTGTAAAGTATCCCCGAAAATCAATATATTAGTTTCAAACTTTCAGGGCCGTGAGCTCTTTGAGATAGATCGGAGATTATTAACTTTAGAGAAAATCGGCTGAACTGTTTAGATACTAGCTTTGACCAAACGGAAGGACGAGCGTTTTGCCATTAAACAAGTTTTCACTGTCAAAGACCTAAAAATCATGAATTCTGTCTACATAACATGTTTGAGAAAGCGATTTACTGTGTATAGGAAGACGATTTATCCAATTTTTGTTATTAGGTCACTGCAACTAGAGTATTTCCATCGCAAAACGTCGATTTCCTGCGCATGATTACAATACTTTCTCTTCTTTCGAAGAAATGCGAGAAAGAAAAAACTCCAATCATAATAGAGCTTCGAAGACAACAGTTTATTAGCACAAGTGTTACAGAGATTAACAGGTTAAAAACAGTTGATTAAGTGATCACGTTGCATTAAACGATTTATATGGTGTTAAATAGTGTATCCATGTTAAATACCCAACGACTCTGACAAGCAATGTTCTGTCTCTTATTTTTTGTATGTGGTAGCTGTAGTTTTCTTCTCGTGCTTCCATGATCTAGGCACCCCCAAGTGTGTTCAACAGTCTTTTGACATTCACATAGACTTTGATCAACTATGGAAAAGAATTTGTACGGGTGAATTTGGTGTCTCCTAATCTACACCCCACGAGAACATCACCTTTGTACTGGAAAAGGATAGAAATATTCTTTATCTACTCCTCGAATTTGTTATTAATTTCTGAGGTTTTCTGAGTAAGAGAGCAGAATAGGATGTGAATTTTCAGAGGATTGAGTTCCTTCGGACATTTAGCCCAAATATTTTATGTCATAAACGTGAGGGGATAAAATGTGGATTTTCTGATTTTCCAAGCTCCGGACATGCAAACTCGTATTTTAGAATTCGTATTTTGAAACTAACTTTTACGCAGTAAGTTTCTATACAAATTGAAAAATCAAAATGTCATTGTATGCAAAGTATCATGAACACGCGTTAAACGTTCACGAAAAACACAAGGTTTTTGTGAGAGTCAAATATACTTATCAAAGCGTTAACAGTTGATGATTGGTGCTAACTCGCGAAATAATTGAACTTTGAATATGTAAATGATATTCAAGTAATTCCAATGAGAAAAGTTTGATGATTCGTTTTCTAATTATCTTGGAGCTTGTTGGAGAAAGAAACAGTGAAAAAATTGCCTAAAGTTCTATATTTTGGGAAAGAAAAAGTTTTAGCAATAGTTTAGATAGAAGTGAAAAATACTATCAATGTAAGCATTTATTGTTATTGATTCAGTGATGTAGTTGACATTTAATATTGGAATGATTGAAGCGTTGTCATTGTCAACATATATTTATTTCCAAATAGCAGCTTCGATGGCTTAGCCATCATCATCTTATACCAGAATGATGTATGGCTAAGATAACTACTTATTGATATTATTATTGACTCCTAATCATTCAATTTGTTATTATTATTATTATTGTTGTTGTTGTTGTTGTTGAAATTAGAATCCACTTTGGATGAGGAAGCCACCAAGTCAAACGAACTGCTGACTTGGAAACACAACTCGGCGAGTAGTCAAAATATCAGATTTGCTGTTTGGGAACTGACCAATTGTAATGTCAGATCCGATAATCAAGTTTGTTATCAAAAACCATGTCTTTCCAATTATCAAATAAATAAATAAATAAAAATTCGGCATCAGAGAATTAGTATAGATTTTAAAAATTTAATGACTGGTTTATGTAATTACTATTGTTGGATGGATAAAATTTTTGTATGAAAATCTGATATACACTGGTTTGTTAAGATATTTGGTTGTAGAACGTTTTGTGTAATTAACTTCATTATTACTCATCAGAGCACTACAGATCATGAATCGTACATGCTCTACCATCATTGGTCCATACAGCATTCTACTGTCAACAAAATTGACCCTTAATATCTAAAGGCTCATCTTAACTTATTGTAACAGCGTGAATTACCTTGAACAGGGGCTTCTTGAGTGCACCAAATTCGTGAGTCAACTAGACATGCAAATTGGCTACATATTGAATCGCAATGTTGTGTTCAGTTTGAAGCAATAATTAATGCACGTCATTCCTTGTTACTCAAACCGTAATTATAAGCGCTTTTGAGACGAGAATTTCGTGTTTTCCGATGCAATGCATGCGAACTCTCTTGGAACCGGGAGAGTGCTGTACCTGAAACCAAGATTCAAAAACGATGTTCTCCCATCAAATCCCTTGCCCTCCTAGAATACATCGTCGATAAATTACAGATATGATGTAGTTTGTAATTTATATTAAATGCATCTTCCATATTTGATATTACAAAGTGTGTTTTTATGTTAAGTGAAATATAAACATAATATAAAAGTGAGTAATCTAAGAACCAGATGTAACTAGAATGCGAGTATATGACCAACAGGACTGAAAAGTAAATGGTATATGTATTACGTTAATACATTTTTGGTGTTTGGCATTGTTATTTGTAATACTTTTATATCTTAGATAAATTAAATTTATCCGTGAGAAAACGGATGTTTCTCCTGGACATTTTGGCTACAGTACTTGTGATTTTTGACATCATCCTGGATTTTGGTAACTTGGCGCGTCTTTGATGCATCTCCTGGATACATTGGAAATTGTTGCTTGTCTATGGTAAACTCTTTGGAAAATCCTGCATTGAATAAAAAACCGTTTATGAACATTGTCTTTGTTTTTTACAACAATAATGATGATTATTTCCACCTAACATAGAAATTATTTTCTGGTAATAAAAAATACGTTATGTAAAGAGCTTTGCTTTTCATCAATATTCATTGTTCTTTTTATTGACAAAGTAAAGCAAGTTCTGTTTAACGAATAACTTATCATTCCTCATTTCTCTATCTGTAAACTTATAAACTTGACCTAGTGGCTATCTGCTATTAAGTTTATAGTTGAGTAAATTGATTCCAAAACTTTTTATAAACAGTGGCGTGGCAACGTTTGAAGGTCGACATGCCTTCATCATCAAACCTCTACAGTTTGTAAAATTTTGTCATAATTTTCATTAAAGAAACAATAAAATTATCAATATAGTTCTTGATATCTTGTGAGCAGGACTAAATTTCATAAAAGATGAACAGGTTGAGCACTGATGCTATAATATGACATCTGAGTGTCTTTAGTCGAGAACCTGAACGTTCGTACTGCGGAGAAAAAACGGACATCCGTATTTACGGATTGAATTTATTAAAAATAAAATTGAAAATAATTATTGAAGAGTTGGAAGTAACTAAATGGTAAAGTAAAATGAAACACTTCAGCAAAAGATGAACGACTCCTATAATCAGACAGCGTAAAGGTAATTTAGAACGTCAAGGAGAAGAAGGTCGTTTCATTTTACTTACTGAGTTGTGCTTTATGCAACATTTTCGAGTTCGGAAAAGGAAATTGGACTCGGCGAACGAAAGTCGATGGCTCCAAAATGCCAGTGAAAATAAGAGCAACTGAGGTCCATACCATACCAATCAATATCAGGCCAACAGCCAGACACATCTCAAGAATTGACCTTTATTAAGCGGTCACCTCGAACAATGCTGCAATGTATTAGAATACGAAGTGGAAAAGTAGTGTAGTTTATTGTTAAAATATCTTCCTACGAAAGGATGCATTGTCGGTTTAGTTCGAACAGTGTCATTAAGAGTCGCTTATCTAGCACGGACATTAATTTATATTTTAGGGAAGAACCAACAATTTTAACAACCAATGCCCCTTCATGAAATATTAACGCGACCGCCTAGCCTATTTCATAGCATTCCTGTGCCTTGTTAACTTTTTCCAACTTTCTGGGGGACTGGAAGAGTCCGTCGCATGAGTAAATTCTATCTGAAGTCTATTTGCCATCCCCTTTGCCAAACACTCGTTGTGTAAAGTTTCAACAATATGCGACTTGCATCTTACGAGTTTATTTTGCTCGTTCAGTTTGGTGAGGATGGAATATGCGTTTTTAGAGCACGAATGAGATAAGTCAAGGTGGTGTTTTGATATTCATGTACACGGACGGGCAGGTTGAGTACCATGTTTTCGGTATAAAGGATCCATAGTACGTTGATTACCACTTTCCTACATTTTCTAGAAAGTAATTTACTACATAAAGCAGCAATAAACTAGAGGTTCACAAAAAAGTGTTTCTATGTTGGAAAAATTTACACTTTCCCTGCAACATTACAAAACCTTTTTCTATGAAGTAGACACGAGAGAGTAAAAATATGTCAATTCCACCAATTTCTCCTTTCTATCGTATTACTAATTGTTAACAGGCAGTTTAATTTTCAATATACCGAAAATTCAAATAATTTTAATTAAAATCTTACATTCGTAGTACTAGCTTTGTTAGGAATTTCTATTTCAATGGATGTTATGCCTTAAATATGCATAGAGTGCATAATTCGTCAATAGAAAATAACAAAATTTAAAGTACACAACGCTACTATATTAAATGCGTAGCATAGCATAAATGCTTAGCATGCGGACCAAATATCCATTTATAGTTTCTCATTCTAGTCGAGCGCTTCAATGCATTACGCTAACCTTGTGGTTCTAATTCATTAAGCACGAGAATAGAATAGATACATTGATACTGTATTCATTATTTAGCGTATAGATTAATTTCGGTTTGAGACGTCCTTTTTGGAACTGGTTGCCTACTGAATTGTCTATCCTATGGACCGAAGGTAGATCATGAGTACTAAAGTATGAGTATAAAATGAATCATAAATTATTTATAGGCAATATGTTACAGAGTTTATAAACGTCCGTTTATTGAACGTTGTTTACTCATTCAGGTAGAACGCAAATGATGTTTATTGCAATTGATCTCTATCACTCATACACTATTCATGAACCTGAGGTTCCTCTTTGAGAATTGGCCGAATAGAGTTTCACTAGTGTGGTGCAGCACAGAGGTAAATGAGATGCAGACTTGAGATGCAATATGAGTAGTATTCCGTGTTAGTTCCTATCCATGAGCAGGAGAGAATACATCATTAGAGGGTATCAATGACGCGGAATGCATAACACAATTTCCAATTGCGGACAAATTATCTGCCATTAATCGTGTCAATATACTTACCCTGATCCGAGCGTATATCCTGGGGATTTAACACTCGTTCGAAACAACGCGGTTCAAATTCTCCGGATAATTCAAATTGAGGCTTGTGGAGCATGTAACGCCTGTGATAGGTCGGGGGTACATCGTTGCATAGTAGTGTGGAATGTCGCTTAGTTTCATAAAACCAAATTTGTTTTAATCTTTCATTTCAATTTCGTAATGGATCGACCTCAGTGAAACTAACACGGAAATGTGCACAGTTCTGCGTAGAACAAATGGTCAAGACTTCGAATCCCCCATTAAACCGGAAGGTTTTCAAATTGTGATTGAAACGTCGAACAAACACGAATAATACAATCTATCATCGCAATACCATACTTACACAGTCTTTCAGTTGCACACAATTGCTCGGGAGTGGACTAAATTCGATACTGTAAATAATACCAAACTTCCTTATTAATCAATATGCCTATTCAATCTTTTATCCTGTAGTGTTTGAATATTTTGAAATTTTCGTCATATGCACTTAAATATTTGCGATGATATTTTGTACGATTTTATTTTCAATGGAAGATGGAAGATCATTGAGTGGTGGAAAAAATATCAAAAGATGGTGTGCAATATTTTATTTCATATTTCTTGCATTCTTAATTGCTAGAAGTTCTGACATGAATCAAAAATATCTGAAAGTTATCCCTAGTTCTATCTCTAATTTAATATATAGTTTAATATTTTATATTTTTTATTTATGATACGAAAAATATAATTACTTATCTACTATCTAAATAAATGTTAGGTTATACAGATAAACATCATCTTAGAGCAGTGTCATTCATGAACGATCCGTAACATTAAATATTGTAGCAGAGTTCTGCCATTACAAAGATTTTGTGGCCTAATTTGTCATCATTTTTCTCTTAAAGTCCTTGGAAAGTGATGTGAAAATTGAAGTTTGTTCAGCGCTGAAAACTGTATGCGTGTAATTAATAAATATGCAAATATCACTTTAAACTTATCTTTAAAGAAGAATGTATGAAAACCAATTTCAAACAATTAACTGTATGTACAATAATAAAATCTCAGACATTTTCCAAATGGAAGAACATTGCTAGTTCTCTCCCAAATATATCTGATTAGTGTTTGAAGAGCAAAAACACACGAAGAAACCGTCGCTCTTTTACCACGTAATTAAACATGTCAGTAATCAATTTCTTGATAATTTACGACAAGGTTAGGTTACAGAAAGGTGATGTTAAGTGACACAAAAACAATTTAGAGCAGAGCGCTCTTAAACACTGTGCAGGAAAGGGTTTTGCGGTCATATCTAAAAGAGGCAGACCGTCTTCGGCGGAAAGTGTTTCAAAACGAAAGAAGAAATCTGCTCCAGTGCCGCCGAAAACAGTTGTAAAGGACGGCATTCAGCATTGACCCATTTTTGAGGAGATAAGAAACAAATGCAAGCATCCAAACTGCAATTCTCTAAACAAATAGTTTTGCACAAAATGTATGATTCATTTGTATATTATGAGGTAACGTAACTTTTTATAATTCCATAGAAAATAAGGTTTTATCTTTGTATTTTATATAATTACCTTTCATTTTATGAGGAATATATACATTAGATTTAAAACAGACGTGCACTTTCAACACTTGCCTTTGGTGCATGATGTATCATATTTGTGCAATATTTTTTCTGAAGCCAAATGATGTTTTATATTTTTTAATATTTTTCCAATACTCCTTTGAGAAAAATACATCAAATATTTTTTTTGAAACAAAATAAAAAATCATGCAGTTAAGGGATAAGCGTTGTTCTGTGGATTTTGTTCAGATTGTCAATTTCTCTCAATTTGTATCCAATTACCATAGTACCTTAGACCGAAATACTATTATTTTATGCAAAGAAATATTATTTTGTAATAAACTGATCTATTGAATTAAATACTATTCATAATTAAAATAGTATGCTATTGGAAGTCTTCATAGCCGACGTAATTTACCGAGGTGGGTAGACTGTGTGCTGACACAGAGTTATTTCAAGATCCTTTGCGTATTATTTACCTCTCGAATAAGAAAATAATTGAAGATGATACTGGAATGTAGATCATCACCTATTCTTAAATTCCACCGTATCCTGCGCACTTCTGTATCTCTATAAATAAAACGACTGCAAAATGCACATTTCGTTAGCCGTAGCCTCATAGGGTGTGATGTTGGAGATGCGCCGCATTCCTTCAAAACCTTCTTTTGTAATACTTATCCTTCCAAATTGAAAAGCGATTGAAGGTATTATTTGAAAGAGAGATCTTCAGTTTTACTGAAATTCCAATGTATTGTTCTGAGAGAGAGTGCTCAGGGCATCAACGTTTATGTCACTGCAGTGCCTCTGAAAGGGAGGTCCTAGGTTTGAGTTCCGACGGTGGCAGGGTTTTCGACACTAGCTTGTCAGCTAGATCGAATTCAGTCGCTGTCTGGAGAAGAATTCTGGCGGCCGGCTCCTCTGATTCGTGGTTTCTCCGATCAAAACCAGGCGAATGCCGGGGTAGTACCCTCACTAAAGGGTCACGGACTAGCGCGATCTTTTCTTACTCGTCCTTGTCTGATCATCACCCCTTACATACGCTTACACTAACGCGAACTACACTACCATACATGTCGGGAGACCGGTCTGGAGCTTAGAACATGTCCCGTCTGGGGTTATCCCAGTACTCCCATGGTGGGAGATACCTGGTTGGAAAACCCCGCTAGACGACAGTACGTCGGCACCGGATCTCAGCATCCAGCGGGGAGACTACGCACCTCCTGACGAAAAAGCATGCACTACCTTCCGGGACTAATGATTGTCAGTTGACGCCCCCATAATCACTAACAATCAATCAATCAATCCATTGTATCGTGCCAGTGAATCTCGTATATATATATATATATATATATATATATATATATATATATATATATATATGAAAAAGTATAAAACTAAGTTAACCGTATTGCTAAGAGTGTGATGAGGAGGCGTTGCCGCCCCTCCGAAGCGCCCGCGCCCGCGCCAGCCGCGTCGCGCCGCGCCGCCCGCGCCGCCTGGTGGCGTGCGTAGGTCATGTTTGCCTGCCGCGGCGGCAGCGGCGGCCGCCGGGGTTCCGCGATCGATCCCCGCCGCGGCCCGCCCCGCGCCGCCCCCGCCGCATCGTTCCTCCTCTCGCCGACCGACACTGTCGCGTTCCTCTGTTCACGCTTCTCTCTGATCCGCGTCTCTTCTCGCTCCTCAGCTGCGACTCGCGGGGTCATACTAATTTTCCATTCCTTCCTATGTTGACGTTGACTTTTTCTCTTCGTTACGTGCTCCACTCTACAAGGTTGCATTTTTTTCAAGTACTCCTTACATGTTCCTTGTATATTTTTCGCTCATTGATACTAATTTTTCCTTTTTCTGCTTTGTTCTATCACACATTTTCCCTTCTTTCTGTGCTCAATTCTTCTCTCACGTTACTCTTTTTTAAGAAGCTTCTACTCTTTACGTTTTCCTTACTGCTTCCCGCTATTGTTACTAATTTTTCCATTCCTGCCTCTGTTTCTGCACGTTTTTGTTGTTTCCGTGTTCCTTTTTTTCATATTTCTCGTTTTCCAAGTATTATGTTCCTGTTTTATAGTTAATAAATTTTACGCTTTGTTCTCGTACCTTTTTTTCCCTTTCCGTTCTCCATTTTTTATTATTGTTCCTTTTAAATTCAAGAATTATTTATCAATTTAAATCACTACTCTTTTGCTCCTCTTTGTACTTTCTTCTTCCATGCAAATACTACTAATTAATGAATATATTTTCTACATTTTCTTCTGAATGATTCTCACATTTTTCTTTCCCTTTTGGAATCTGGAATCCCAATTTTATGGTATATTTTTCCCATTTTTCCACACCTCCCTCTCTCGCCCCCTCTCTCTCGCCCCTCTCTCCCCCCCTCTCTCTCGCCCCTCCTCCCCCTCTCTCTCCCCCCTCTCGCCCCTCTCTCTCGCCCTCTCTCTCGCACCCTCTCTCTCGCACCCTCCTCTCGCACCCTCTCTCTCGCCCCTCTCTCTCGCCCCCTCTCCCTCTCGCCCTCTCTCCTCTTTCACCTCTCTCTCGCCCTTCCGTTTCACCTTTCTCTTCAACTCCCTCAACGACTTACCAAGTTCTCATCTACACTTCTTCATTCTCTTCGTGCTATTACGCTCAGTCTCCCACAATCTCTGGCATCCGTGAAACGCACACTTTGCCCGCATTACATGCCCTGCAAACATCCATCTCCTCCGGGGTACGTTCCGTTCCGTTTCGTCCTTTCCCGCTCCATTCCATTCCGTTCCTGGTCCATACCTTCCGTCTTGTCCCGCCTCGTCCATTCGTGCCCCACCCCACCTTGCTCGAAGCAGGAACCTCCAGGGAGGCCCCGCGGACGGGCGCCAGGAGGCCGGCTGGCCGGGCGGAGATGGGATCCCCGGAGCCACCTCCACTGCCGACACCTTTCCCAAATAATAACCGGCCTTTTGGCCCAGCGCCGCCCCTCTGCCAGTGAACGGCCGAGGAATTCTATGTTGTGCACGTTCACAGCTGTCAGGGAGATTGTCCAAAGGGCATCCAAAGTAGCTTAGCTGTTAGACAAAAGAATCAATCTCGCATGTTGCCTGCTAAAGCTGAATCATTCAACCCGTAATATACTATCCGCTCCACAGAAACGTGACCAGGAGAATAAGGCATGTTTGATTGTCTACTTTACCTCTCTGCACACGCGGTTGCAGGGAGAGTTTACAGTTTAGTGTCTCCATTTTTGGTCATAAGAGAGTTGTTTCTTGCGCCTGCACAAAGAATGCTTACAAGTACACACCAGCCTGGTTATTATAATGCAACTACTGAACGGCACAGGCCGCAACGCGTTGTAGTTCGTTGCCCCTAATGGCGATTCCTGCCATTGAAAGCAGGGTTAGGGGAATCTGTTCAACAAAATGTAACATATCGTCTTAGAACTCAAAGCAGTTGCAGAATTATTTCACAATTTTTAGAACAATTTTAAATACATTTTGGATTACAGCGCTGTGTTATTTCAATGTTTGAAATAATTGTGCCCCTAAGATTCATCCTTTCCCATAATGTTTTGCTCTCTCACCACCAACAATTTCGAAGCGCAAAGCAACGTCTTTTACGTTTACTGTTATTTTTCCCTGAAATTTAACTGGCAACCACTACTAGGTGAGAAATTTTGTCCCTTCAGTGAGTCCTACTTCCGTTCCGAGATCACTGAGAATTCTGATAAATAAAAATTTGAAGTACTGATTGCAATATTTTAGAGGGATAAATACGTTTGATTGCTTTTTGTAAATATTCTTCAATAAGACAGTTCTTATTACGCCTCCGAACAGTATTAGAAGTGAAACAGCTGGGCTCATGATTGTTAGTATTGTTCGGGTAAAGACTCTTTATTTTCAACGAAAATATGCCGGGAGCGGTAGCTTACTGCATCAACTGATGTCACTGCAGTGCTTCTGACCGGGAGGTCCTAGGTTTGAGTCGTGACTGTGGCAGGATTTTCGACCCTTGCTTTTCAGCTAGGTCGAATTCAGTCGCTGTCTGGAAGAGAATTCTAGCGGCAGGCTGCTCTGATCGCTAGTTTTCCGTGGTTTCTCACCAGATGAAAGCCGGAGCAGTATCCTAACAAACGGGCAACGGACCGCGCGCGATCTTTCCTTCCTCTTCTTTGTCCTATTCTCTCCCCTAACACACACTTACACTAACATGCACTACACTACCACATATTCTGGGAGACCTGTAGGAAGCTTAGAGATTCTCCCGGCTGGGGCGGTGCCTCTTTGGTGGGAGAGTCCTCGTTAAGGGAAAATCCGACGGTATGACGAACGTATGACGAAGCCGGATCTCGCCATCCAGCGGGGGAAGATCGCCCCTATCTCCGGAAAAAACATGCACTACACTAACGGGGCTAATGACCAAAGCAGTTGACGCACCCGGAAACACGAAAACATCAATCAATCCAACGAAAATAACAGAAGGCCACAAAATTAATACGATGCGCCGCATACAAGGGGCGTTCGATAAGTAATTTGTTTCGATATGAAAAACAATGATCTGAGTTTTGTAACTTACCTATTTTTTGACATAATTCCCTCGAAGTTCAGCACACTTGACCCAACGTTTCTCCAGGTTCAGGATCCCTTCTCTGAAGTGATTTTCTTCAAGACTCGAAATAGTCATTGACTATCTGGCTGGCTTCTTCATTGCTGACAAATTTTTGTCCACCCAGGAAAGTTTTTAATTTTGGGAACAAATGAAAGTCCGAGGGGGCCAAATCAGGTGAGTAGGGCGGATGTGGAAGCAGTTGGAAACGACGTTCAGTCAATTTTTGCTGGGCGATATGGCATGAATGTGCTGGGACGTTATCGTGATGGAACAACACTTTTTTTCTTGCCATTCCAGGACGTTTATCCGCGATAGCTGCTTTAAGTTTGTCCAGAAAGGATGCGTAATATTTTTCAGTGATGGTTTTTCCCTTTTCTAGGTAATCTATAAGAAGAATACCTTTAGCATCCCAAAAGATTGACGCCATCACCTTCCCTGCTGATGGATTGCATTTCGTCTTCTTCGGAGTCGGTTCTCCTCTTGCAATCTAGTGTTTTGACTGCTGCTTTTTTTCTGGAGTGTAATGGTGAATCCAAGTTTCGTCCATGGTAACAAAACGACGCAAAAAATCCGCTGGAGTTTGCTTGAATAACTGAAAAACACTCGACAGATGTTCTCATGCGATTTCGTTTCGTCTCTGCAGTCAGCAATCGCGGCACCCATCTTGCGCTAAGCTTATTCATACTCAATTCATGATGCAAAATAAAATGCACTCGGTCATTTAAGATACCTGTGGTCTCTGCTAACTCGCGCACTTTCACTCGTCTGTCTGCTAAAACAATATCATGGATTTTGTTGATGTTTTCTGGCGTCACAGCTGTTTTTGGATCCCCAGTTCTTGAGGCATCCTCGGTGCTTCAAGACCTGGAACTCCGGAGGACCTGGGACTGCTTCAAGACCGGGGACCTTCCTGCCTCGCTGAACCAAAGTCCCACCGTCTCATACGAAGGGCATGAATCACCCAATGTAGGCGCTATTCTTTCATGGATTTCTTTCGCGTTTTTACCTTCCATAAAAGAAATTGGATAACACCACGAATTCCAGTTCTATCCATCTTTCACACTGACTCGCAAACGCTTTTCTTCAAATCGCTGTCCAACAATGAGCTAGAGTTATAATGACTTGCAAACAATGAAATTTTACCGTATATTGTTTTAGCTTTAAATTAAAATTCACAGAAGTTGCTTTCGTTCTCTCTTAGCATACGAACCAAGTTACTTATCAAACGACGTCCGTATTCCCAATGGTTGTAGACAAACAGCACCTTCGTGTCACTTATAAAATCAATCTTTTGTGACTTCTGAATATTGGGAAAATAGTTACGTTTGTAAAATACGTGATATACATAAAATATGAATTATAAAGATAAAAAAACAATATGCAAAAACACTGCGCTTTTTTTATGATAATTTTTCCTAATCATAAAATTTAATTTTTAATTGTGTAAGATTTACAGAATGAAAGTTAATTTCTTGATAATATATCATGTATTATCATAAATCCCAGGTTATTTGTGGTTCTGTGTGCGCTCTTACGACGGGTAGATTGCTATTCTTATCTGTCAACCCTCCTCCTTCACTCGAGCTTGGGACCGACAAGAGCTACCGTTAGGCTACTCGATCCATGCAATGTTTGCTCCAGTGTCGGAATTAAATTTACAAGATCAAGAATAAAAGGCAGGGATGAACACGTTTCCAGTAGTAGAGATTCAAGACCCTTAGGTAAGCGGGATCCAGGAAGGTCAAAGAGAAGACGAATCGAAAGCTGGTCAGAATAGGTGTGCTGAAAGTACAAGCGTGCAGAATAACAAGTTCCATCTACATAGAAGAAGAAGAAGAAGAAGAAGAATCATAAAAGGTTTTACACACTTTTTGATTTTACGACTAACAAAAGTTCTGAAAAATTAAGAAAGAGAAAAATGTATTTTTATAGAAACCATCCACAAAATATTAGTGTTATAGTAATGTAATAGTATTATGTAATATTATAGTTATGTACAATAGTAACGGAAAGTAAACCTCTAAACAGAAGAGCACATAACACTGCACTTCCTAATTTCAATTATTTCTCGCGGCGCACTATATTTTTTGTCGGACGAGGACTTCACAAAAGGAAGTGTCGAATCCATTTACAAGTTAGCCAACTGCAAATGAATGAATGAAGGAAGGGAGTCTAGTGGGCTCGAGGGCACAACGACCACAGAACCTTCTGTTATGTTGCCAACACTAGCTGTCACTTTGGTTCATCCTTAGGAAAATCGTTCTATATCAATAGTATGTTATGCACAATTTTTAGACAGCCTTACCTATTGTACTTTTATTTCAAATCAATTAATTATGAACCATGTTACATTAAGATCAGCTGTAGCTGTACATGAAAGTATTTTGTTTCCTTTGTTGCATTCATAGTTTTATCTAGACATATAGTATCATCTCCTTTTAATAATGCTAAAAATTGAATTTTAACACGCTGTGCATTTATTTTACCAGTAACTGGGTAACAATTTGGTTTAAGAAAATTGTATGTCCCACGGTATCTAAAACTGTGAACAACGGTAGTGGTTAAACGACAGCCAAAAGTTTCATGAAGACTGATATTTCCAGAAATTTATTTTATCAATATTTTTTTCTGATTGTTCAGGCTGATGTGGCAACTCTTGAATTTGAAAACGATGTATTGATATGGGGGTCGCTGAAGTTCCAACGACATTTTCTACATTTTCTCAAAAAGGTCCCGAATTTTTGGTTTAAATTTGTTCTCCAATATTGCAAAGAACGCTTATAAAAATGGGGCAGTGCCGATTTTCATTGAACTCTCTACATTTTCGAAAATTATAACAGATCAACGTTATTTCGGCGTTTCTAGAACTGCAATACAGAAGATACAGAGTTCTTTGTGAATTATTTTTTCTTCATAATTGAATCTTATTAAACTTAGGTCGCGTACAATTTTTTCAAATTATAAGTAATTTTTGCATAAATTTGTGTGAAATAAAAGCATATTTAATTTTTTTTAAGTTACTAATAATATGGTGTTGAAACATCACTAGTGTGTTTTATGTTTCAAGAAGTTTGCTGAAGAAATTTTTGCAAAGGATTCCTGAAATATTTTTTCACTTTTTTTAATCCTCTATTGGCTCCGGACCCTGATACCTGATTAATCATCGCAATTTCACTTCTTGTCTAAAACAGAAACTACGAGATATTTCTGAATTTCCACGTGGACGGTCATCGCATCTTGCAAGACGCTATTTTTCTTCTGGTGACTTCTGAATATCTTTGTCTTTCTCTTTTAACGATACTTACTTTTGTTAATGTGTAATGATACTTTTGTTGTCGCCGTTGTTAACCAATTGGTCATTTCTCCCTTTTTTCACTAAAGTTCAATACCTTGTTACTGAAAGAAGTCATATTCTCCGCCATTTCCCCCAAAGTAGAAAACTACTGATGACATTCATTCGGTGCAAATCTTTTTCAACACCAGTTCGCCAATATTGATTCATTCACAATTTGTCGGATGTGATGACACGGAAGTGGGAACAAAGGGGAATTCGACATGCCATTTCCAATTTTCGAATCCGTAAAAAGGCAATTATTGCTTTGACTAACTTACTCTAGTCTCTTTTTATACTACCTTTACACTACATATTAAAGTCTAGACAAAATTATTAATTTATTTTTGAAGATCATTACTAATTTTAATGATCAAACCAGTTACCACCAATAAAGATTGGTCAGAGTGATTGGGGGTACTTAATGCAAGGCAATTTCATTTAATGTTAAAGTATTACACATAATTGTTTAATTCACTATGGCCAAATCATACGTGCACTTCGCCACTGTAGAGAGTATCGTACTACAACAATTTTCAGTTTATTACCTTATTAAACATTTTTACATTCTATATTCATTATATTTGGATGTTTAATACTTGTAGTTGATCATCTATTTCGTACTTCAAATTTTATAATCAATCTACACAAACCCTCTTGAAATCCATTTATATCCGCGTAACACTTAATTTTCAAAATAGGATCACTGACGCTTCCTTCGAAAATTATACAGTATTAACAGATCGATAACAATCCCGGAAGCACTAACTTTTAGGAAGCGAGTAATCGGGTTACGAAAGTCCCAAATGGAGTAAATACGCTCTGTAAATAGATGAGATGGGAACAGTTAAGCGCTATCGTTTCAATTATTAACCTTTTAAAAGAGATCGCTGTTGAAACCCAAGCGAAGTGCTACACCCTCGCAACTCGCGTAGCTACAACAAGAAATACCACCGATGCAACATAAATAGAAAGGCCACGAAGACACTTTTTTATATTCATTGCTGATGGAGATCAACCATCTTTCTTCATTTCCCTCCATTGAAGTACATCGAAATTCATCCAAATGGAGCCGAGAGTTTATAATGGACACGTTGTCACATGCATGCATTGAAGAAATTCAATCCTCAAAGAGAACAGAAGCAGCAAAAAAATTAAAAAAGCAAAAGCCAAATATTTTTTCAACATTCTTGTGTTGACAAGTTTTGAGAAACCGCTGAAAATTTGCAAGGTTTCAAAATTTAAAATTAAAAGAAATCAGTTCAGGTGAGTTCAACTCGAATCAACTCATTTTGATTTTGAGTTATTCATTCTTCATTGTGGGAACATGAATGTCATTATACAAACTTGTGGTACTCCAACAGCACATACTTTCTAGCATTAATTCAAAATATGCAATTTTCGAAAACTTCAACGAAAATGACACCCGTTGGACGGTGGGAGACCTTTTAAGCGTCCTCTCTTATATGCGTGGAAAAAAATTGAAAAAGAAATTTAGAGCGTTTTTTGAGAAAAAAATGTTTTAAAAATTAAAATTGCCTATATTTCGCACAACATAACACGAAAACTACTCATATTTGCGCTCAATAGAATATGAACCTATTTCAAGATGTCTTTAAACAACAGATTTCATTTTAAAAATACGTACTTTAATATTGTAGTTTAGCAAGGCCTCCAAAAATTGTACTTTTGCAATTTTAGAAAAATCAGAACTTCAACGAACATGAGCCGCACCATTCTCTTCAGTGTATTTTACGCAACTCGAGGATAAAGTTTAATCAAAAAATTTTGAAAATGTTTTTGAGGCTCCCTGTAAAGTACCCTCAAAAATCAAAATATCAGGTTGAAACTTTCAAAAAGTCGGGTGCACTCAGATGGAGCAGGAAATGTTTATTTTAGAGATCGGCTGAACGGATTAGGCATTGACCGCGGACAGACGGATGGACAGTCGGTCGGACGGACGGAAGATCGGACGAAGAGATTTTGTCCTGAATAAATTTTTCAAGGACCCAAAAACAATAATTTTGACTACTACACATGTTAGAGGAAGTGGTTTTCTGTGAATTGGAACAGGATATATTCACGTTTTCTTTAGAAATAAAATATTTGCCGTTTTCTAGCGCACGATTACATAACTTTCTCTTCTTTAGAAGTGCAATCAAGTAAAGCGTAATGCTCTCCAAAAATTCCCCATTTGTTTTCACGAATCCAGAGTAAATAATGACGTAAGCCCTGTTAACAATGCTACTCATTTTGTTCAGCATCAAAAACCTTTACAAAATGTTAACTGGTCGATTGATGAGAACTTCATCCTATTTTCCTCTCTCTAAACGAACATATTAATGTCATTCGAGTAACGTATCTTTTAGTCAGAGTGCAGTTTAGCAACTTTGTAGGAAATATTTAAATTTTATAAAGGTTCAATTACTTTGTCTCTTACAATACTTTCCTTTCTCACTTGTACCGCTTCAAAGAAATAATTCAATTCGTGCAGTACTACTTTGTGAGTATGTTTTGAGATTGACATCTTATTTATTCTCTCTGAACACATAAAATGAATTGAGATGTTTCTATTATATTTCTTTCGCGACGTAAAATGAAAGTTGAAATTTAAGAAATGAATAATTGCATTCTCCATTGCAGAAATGTAATCTCTACCCCGCAAATGAACAATACTGATGTGCTTCTCTTTAGAGTGTGTGTATTTTGAAATTGACACCTGAGATCCCAGCGGCACACAACCTACTCTCCCCACAGAATAACACGAACGTTGCCTGCACGCGGCGGAGTGTGACGCTGGCGACGACAGGAACACAAACGCTGTGCCGGTTGAACCAGTCACCGTAATAGTCCGCGCCAGAGTCAATATTTAAATTTGCTCCACACGCACTGATTTCGCATTGATGTATGCTGCCAGGTCAACTGTCTATGAACTGCCAAAATGCAAACTAGTATGGCGATTCGAGCGTGGAGTGACGTTTGCTCCTTGGGTCGCTTGTTTTCACAAGCGACTTGATCGCTGCAGTTGAGATAACTGGCGTAAAAACTGCGAATTCTGAATATAAAGTGGAAAGATTGCATAGAGAGAAGTTATATCTGTATGTGACGTTACCAATGTAATTCCTTGTAAGATGAGTACATACCTAAATATTAAAGTATTTTTTCGTGTCTTGCCATTTCCTTTGTAAAATTATATTGAAATAAACGTAAATATAATAAAAATAAAAATACCGTTGTAATCGCTGTTGTAGTATGATAACTTCCAATGGAGAAAATAAACACGCAGACCTATATTTAAATTTGCAATACACATCTGTATGATTGGCATGTTACATTTTGCTTGCTTTTATTTCACAAACTATTTCATGCTTTTTCGTTAGGAAAACCTTTTGTATTCTTGTGTTTGCTGTGTAAGGGAGGTTATATCCAAAAATGGCTAAAATTTATTTTCGACGTAGGTATGTGTAAAAAGAGTTCAATTACATGTATATATGTTACATGCACGTATGCATGTTAATATGATGTAAAATTCATTTTGGTGTATTCTTTTGTTTTTTCAAACACTACACAAATGTAATTTTTTTAAATATATCTTAATATCTCAGGTTTACTAATATTAACATTCTCCCTGAGAGTTTATTCCGTTACATTACTATTTTGTGTATTTTGGTTTTATTACAATTGGTTTTTATTTTCTAGCTATTTCGGCATATGTATCTGTTTGAGACTTCTTTTTATTAATATTTACATTTTTATTATTTTAATATTTATTTTTAAAATTTTAAAATTTTTTCAATTTTTTCTGTTATTTTTAATTTAACCTTTTAAAAATTTGCTTTCTAACGAACTATTAATGTTCCCCGTGAATTTCTTCTTCATCGTTCTTGTTTTTCATTTCAACGACATATATTTCTCTATCCCCATCACAATTCACAAGCTCATCTCTAGTATTGAACACTTGATGTTTCTTACTGCAGTTACTATGGAAGTATTTCATACATTTTCTACAATCGATGCCCTCTGTAATTATTTTTTTTTACACCGCCCCAATTCGCATAAGCGTTTAATTCCCTACATTTTCGTAAGCTCTATTAACCTTCTCTTACATTCCGCCTGTAAAGATCTGCAGTGTCTACTCAGCTCGTCGCGCCGCCGCCGCGTCATCTCCATGGGCGGTCGTCCCCGGGCACTTGGACTTCGTTGTGTCGTCACGACCACCAGCACAGTCAGCTACCTCGCGCCGCCGCCACCCGCGCCTCCGGGATCTGCTGTGTCCAGCACTGCCGCCACGCACTCGTTATTTCAGCACTCAATACTTAACATGTGATTGCCAATTTATTGCGCTTTCTACGATTTTTACAGACTGAAACACCCTATGATTACAGACTGAAACACCCTATGATACCCTATGAAACACCCTATTTTTCACCACTTACTGTCCTCCCACTTCTTTCTCTAAACTGTCAGTCTCACTTGTTATTTTGATATACGTATACCGAACTTTTCGGTTCTCTTTTACGGAGCGACCCGCCACTCGATGACCCCTACTACGTTGTCCCCCCCCGCCGCTTCCATCGTCGTCATCGCCGCAGTCGCCTCCGCCGCCGCTGACCGCCGTCGCTGTGTCCCCCCCCCCCGCCGCCTTCCCGGGGCCGGCGTCCGTCCCACCACCTCGCTCCTCGTCTCCTCCTTCAGCAGTGGTCTCGTCATTGCCTTCATCCCGCTGCTGCCACCTCTGCTCCAACGCTCAAGTCTAGTGTTGACAAATACTCCTCGGCGTTTGCTTTCGCAGTCGCCCTTATCTCATCTCTGTCTCAGTAGCTCCACCTCACCCACAATTATTGCCCCTGATGCGACCACCGCAGAGGAACCTCAACCGCTCAATCGGTTTTCGGTGCCCCTGCCCTAGAGACAAGTTCCCAAGATTTTTCACGCTCTTCCAATTTAGATGGTGGATGTTCCTGCCAAAATTGCTGTAGCGACCAATTGCCTTAAGCGCGCCCTCACGAATCCAGGAATTCGCGTCTACGATTGTCACATCCAAACGTTTGCTACCTACTCAAAGATACCATTAATTTATGCAATATGACGCCAGAAGATGTCTTTTCAATACATTACTTAGCACAATTTTGGCGGCTGGAAACTTATTTTGCGCCGCCGCGGCAGTTCGTACACATAGCGTTCTTCCTATTTCCATTTAGGTTGTTTGTTCCTACATGCAGAACAAAAATTTCGGCTGTAGCCAGGCCTTTTCTTTCAATGTATCTACGTAATTGATCCACACGAATACTCGGTAAACACTTCACTTTCATTTTGTTGTCCTTCCCTACGTCTCGTACAACGGAGTCACAAATAACAGGCACGGAACCAGCACGGGTCACTGCAACACGTCTCATCAGTTGCTGCCCTCACTTATGAACAGGCAGATGTTTTGTTTAGAATTGTTAACCACTAATTGAGTAAAAAACGCAACATTACATTTTCTCTTTTGTGTTTAAAAGTTCTTTGTTTTTCATTTGCATTTATGACAGCGGTTTGCGTTCCCCATTATTACTGACCCGAACTAATGTTTTTATTTTCAAAACAGATTTCATTAAACTTATGTTGCGATGGAGGTCGGCCGTCCATGTTGTGCACTGACTGTAAACATATTCGAAAATATACGTTCGACAATCTCAGCATTGAAGCGGATGTTCCCCTCCAACAGTTATATTTTTCTAAAGGGAACTGAAAAAGTACAATGAAACAAATACTGTGTAATTCATATTTTCTCTCAGTATATTAAATTCAGATGCGATTAGAGTTGTCATTTCATGAATGTAATATTCATTTTATTTACACGAAATTAGTTTTGGAAGTAGTTTTTGTGTTGAAAGGAACTTCTTCCTGAAAGCTATTTATTCACCTTATCATTCGAATCGATCGATTACATCAATAGAATATTTGAAATATATTATAGTAACCTAGAAAATAAAAAAGTATGCATTTAAATAACGTAACCATGTTCATAATTTCACCACGTTCATATTTTTCTGATATTTATATTCACACCATTAATTCTTACTCATATTGCTTCTTTTCCAGAATACGTATGAAATGCTTGGTAGTGAAACTGTCGAAGTGCACTCCAAAAAAGCAATTTCCTTTGTACGTCTCTTGCCAAGACGCACGTTCATTTCGCCAGTAAAAATGCTGTCAAAGCCACCCGAATTTTATTATAGCGTTTCTTAAAATAGTGCCACACTACTCTCTTTGTTTTTAGTTTATGTGACCTCATCCTAGTTTGTAGTAGTAAAAACTAGTTTTACTACCAAAGAACATACTTTAGGCATTGTTTCTAAATTCTACGCAATATTATACTTCTACATAAACCAGCAAAAGTGTTTTCAACCAGCGACATTTTTTCACTGCCGGCATTCATATCACTACGCCACACAAGCGCCGTATCCTTCGCATCATTCTGGCAGTGACATGAAAAAGTAAATGCCCGATGCATGTACAAAACCCCTCAACAATCAAAATATTCGATAGAAACTCCCATTTAGATCAATCAGGGAATATCAATTTTGGAAACAATCGGCTGAACGGTTTACGAGCTAGCGTTGACCACAGGCGGGCAGACGGACCGACGGACAGTCAGTCGGACGGACGGGCGTTTTGCCGTCAATCGATTTTTCGCCATTAGTGTTGGATGCAAATTTGTTCTGCGATCATTGTAAGGAAAGTAAGTATTATGCCAAAGAAAAAGTTACTTATTGTTTTTATTAAACATATTTCTTAATTAAATTAAAACACGTTTAGGTTACTATAAAAAACTTCACTGTACCTAACAGAAGAAACTTAATATTAATAAATTTTAGATGCGTGCTTGTACATTTTCAACAATAACCCGTCAATTGACAAACACCAACATCGCCTCTATTCAGAAGGCATCGGAACCAATTCGAAAGAGGCGCGTGATGTCGCCGTACGTAGGCCACCTCCGATCATCTTGTGTGCAGTGAGAAGACTACATTGAGTTCTTCTCAATTGGTTAAATCTTTTAAAGATTTGTGACAATTTTACTTACACGAATATGCTGCCTTTCAAGATTAGTATGCCGTTGTGTAATGGTAATTACTTGAATGGTCGAAATATTTGTTTTCGAATGTCCGAAAGATGAATTTTTAAACGGGAAGTAGTTGCGAATGATACAAAGATTTTACCCCAACCATCAGTTTTAGTATTTTTAATTGCTTCTGAAATCTTGATGCATTATTGAAATAATTTTCTCCTGTGTTCTGCGCGTGTAGATTTTGTATATGCCAATACGTAAGAAAGGAATGAAAATCAACACATCCAAGCAATGGTCTATAAAATATAATCAACAAAAAGTAGATTACAATGTAACAATCATTGCATACGCCCGTTTTGTTTTGAAATTTGTTCATTTGCTCTGTCAAGACATTTAAAATGTCTGGACTGAGCAAATGTTTGTCATTTAAAAAAATATTTAATTCATTACTAATTTTATGTCTACAATATGCGTACTGACTTGAGTTAATAACAAATTCTAATATATTGCATTTTAATCTGTGTGCGAGTTGTATTTCCATTCTGAAGGTACTATTCAAGTTCCAGAATATTTCGATGAGGTACATTGCAAGATGGTTACATCAAAATTGTCTTTACCAAGGCTAAGAGATGGGACGGTACGAACAGTATTTCCAACGCACCCAGCATACTAGTTTTCTGAATGATCATACTGAGATGACCCTAGCGAACGAGAAGAGAATTTTTTCAATTGGAAGCTGCAATTGCTGCAAGTGTGAACATCGTCGTGTTTTGAAAACATCAATTTTGGTGATCTAATGATTTTTAAATATTTTATTATCATTAATAAAATGTTTCTCCTAACTTTTATTCTAACATTTAGTAAACACACGGTTGGAGATGATCTAAGTGTGATGAATCAACTCTTTCAAATTGATTTCGAGACCTTTTGTAAAGGTGGTGTTGATTAGTTCAGGGTTTTATTAACATAATTCCAGAATGTCACTTTCATTTATTTGAGAGATATTTATCATCTTTGATATACGCGATCGCTGTATTCAAACTTATTTCAAGACATATCTGTTAGATATATTAGTCAATATTTGACTAAAATGCAGTTAATTCGTATCAGAGCCAATAATTTGTGCTTTAATGAGTTTCATTGCGCCAGAAAATTCTGTCTCCATATTCATTCTAAATCTGCTAGGGAAACTCATAGACATTCAAATAAGGCTTCTAAAATAACTGTGAAGTCTTCATAACAAAAAGAGTGCGAAGAAAAGAAAACGAGTTTGGTACAATCTTAAACTTCGGAGACATATCACGAGATAATCAGAAGCAATTTTAAATCTTGGTTCCTAGTAATTCCAGAAGCTCTAATAACATATGTTATAAGAATAATCATTGTGAGGTAGCCTTTAACGCGATTAAAATTACTTATTCTCCATTTTATTTGCTACTAAGTACAGTTAATTCATATCTTTTGAAGTGAAATAATGTAATGAATATTTAATGCGTAAATGCATAGACTATCAAGTTTTTGGTTGTTTATACATGGTGTGCTATTAAGAAAACAGTAGTTCAATGGTTCTGTACGTCGACTTTTCAATGTTTAACATTTCTAACAACTACGAGAACCAAAACTCACTTTATAATAATTCATTTTTTTCAGGTACGTAATATGTAGGGAAACTCTCAGACATCGCAAATTTTACCTTAATAAATCAATTCAAAATGTTAGGCATTTGCTAAATTGATCTCAGAAGCTATTTGGCTACGAGAAACCAATGTGCTAAGTTCTTACTTCATTCTGGCCTTTCTGTCAAGAAATTTTCACCTGAATGCTCGTCGTTCTTGTATAACTTCAATTATCTGCAGACATTTTGTGCCTACAGTTTTGGTTACATATCTTGCTTATTTTTCCATATTTGGTCATCGATTTATCGAGTTCTGTATGTGTGGTTTCTGTTTGCTTCCATTACTCTGATTGCTTTGTTATTTAAATACGTTTTGCAAGTAAAAACGCAAAGAAATACCCTGGCTCATTTGGTTTGAACCGCAACATTTCAGTATTTTTCAAAAGCATACGTTGTTCTGAAAGTATTTACATATAGAATGAATCCCCTGATAGATTTATTCTCGAAAACAGAAATGTATCGTAAATGTTTGATAATACGTATAAATGTAGGTAAAACTTTCAGAGAATCAGTCTCACAATAGTGACCGTGACTTTGCACTAGAAAAAAGTTCAACTTTTATGATATTAAAGGTATGACGTTTTATTTAACTAATTTAAGTTAATTGATTTTCGGTTTCCGGGCGCGTCAACAGCTATGGACTTCTCAGAGAATTCTTCCCCCGCTGGATGACGAGATCCGGCGCCGACCTACCGTCGGCTAGTGGGGTTTGCCCCTAACCAGGACTCTCCCACCAGGGGGGCACCGCCCCAACCGGTAGAAGCTCTAAGCTCCCGACCAGTCTCCCAGAATATGTGGTAGTGTAGTGCATGTTAGTGAAGGAGTGTGTATGTGTAAGGGGAGAAGATAGGACGAAGAAGAGGAAGGAAAGATCGCGCGCGGTCCGTAGCCCGTTTGGTAGGGTACTGCTCTGGCATTCGCCTGGTGTTGATCGGAGAAACCACGGAAAACTAGCAATCAGGGCAGCCGGCCGCTAGAATTCTCCTCCAAACAGCGACTGAATTCGACCTAGCTGAAAATCTAGCGCCGAAAATCCTGCCACTGTCAGGACTCAAACGTAGGACCTTCCGGTCAGAGGCGCTGCAGTGGCATTTAAGTTACAGAAACAGCTTATATATATATATATATATATATATATATATATATATATATATATATATATATATATATATATATATATTGTGAGCCACAGTCGTGTGCGGTACAAGCCGTAAGGCCAGCACCCGACCTGAGACGTCTTGGGGGGGTGGCGAACACAATTCACCAGATGGTCGACTAGCTCTGTATAGACGTCCCAGTGTGGACACAATAAATAAAAAAAATAGGGGGGGGGCAGGGTCGTGAAGATCGTTTATGGATTGGATGCAAAAATTACAAACAACTCGGGTGAGAATCACTTTTCACTAAATTCAGAATATATTCTAAAAATATTGGCTGCTTTGACAAATACATACAATGGCACACAGAAAAAAAATCAAATACAGAATACTCTTGACTGAAAAAAAAACACTAATAACACAATACACAATTTCCTACTTTCATCTACAACCCAATTGTTTAACAAACACACTTTCAGAAATTCGAAATTATACTCTTACACAAACTCTTAATCACTATATTACAATATTTGATCTTGAAATCCTTTTTGAAAGAAAAGATTGATTCTGTTCTCACGTATTAGAAGTCGGAAACAAATGTACTTTTACTTTTCTTATCTTTAAGCGTGGTAAATCTGTTACCCTCCCTTTTTCTTTCTACGTGATAGATACAGAATGAGCTTTCTTATTAAACTGAATCACTCCTATCCCTACAAAACATTTTATTTGGAACGACCTTACTGTGTTCTCGGCCGCGTAGAGCAGTCCACTTTGCTTCCTTCTACACCTTTCCACCGAGCTGCTTCGGCCTTGAAGCGTCGTGGCCTCGGTTGAGAACGCCGTTGCTCCTCAGAAATCGCCTTCTTCTTCTCGTTCAAGTTTTATATGCTTGAATACTCTCATATGAATTTTACTTTATTTTCGATTACAGTTAATGACCAACTGGATATTCAGAGTGAAAATGAATCCAGAGATCACCCCTTTTTATATGAGCACCAACTTCAAGAGAGTATTTAAATATACGAAAAGCATGTGATGAAAAAAAAAAAAAAAACTGGAAAGAGAAATGAATGCAAGCTATTAATTACTGCCATCTATTCAAAATTTCTCTCCTAATTCTTCCATTATAAATTCATAACATTTCTTATTACCTTTCTTCAAGATTATGTTTAAATCAATTTATAATAGAATAATTACCTCTTCTGGTCTTCTAGAAGAGTTTTCCTCAAAAGTTGCAAATCTGAAGTCCTGCAATGTCACTTCCTGGGGTACCGTTTTCCATACGTCCGCCCAGTTCAGCTGCTACCTTCAGAAAGAACTTTTTCTTTCATCCGACCTCCGGTCTCGCCCTTGGTCTATGGTGGCGGTCTCTCTTGTTTTAAATTCTAATTATCATTCCAAATATCCATCCGCGTTGGCGCGCGTTCAAAATATTCTTTTCCCTCGCTTTCTTAGGGCGGTATGTGACACGTTTTCGGAATCTAAGAAAACGGGCGGTCACAATATGTCAGTTTCCTTTGAACCTTAGTGGAATATATAAACAACCTTCTTGTCAGTTGGCTCAGATGGCTAGAAAATCACTTGCACGTGCCGACTGGGCGCGTTGTGAATGTGGATCGCTACATGTTAGTTGGGCCCTGCGAGTAAGCAAGAGAAGAGTTGATATTTGTGTAGCGCACGTCTCATCTACTCGTTCAATTCTAGTGTTAACGTTTGTACAAACAGATTCCTTAAATTCTGCCCCAGTGAGTAAAACAACCAAACAATTTCTGTCATGTGTGTGGTGAAGTAACTTTGAAGAGCCAACGGCGGTTTATTACTCCCTTAAGAAGAAATATATATAAATTGTATGTCGGTGTCAGATCGGTGATCAGGACAAATCATAGACCCCTTATATTTACAGTGCGTCTTATGTACCATTACTTAGTGGTTGGCTTAACGGAAATTCACGAAAAGTACCATTTGCAATTCCCATGGCAACGAAGGAGTCAAAGACCAGTCCATAGGCTGTTATTTCTGCATTACCAAAGTTGCTGAAATCACAAGCATGACTAAGAAGACCATTCATTATCGCAACCCCACTGCAGCTGTCAGGTCTGTTCCTCACAGCGACGACCTTCCAATCCCAGGGTCACCGGATAATTGAAGATTTAAAAAAAATTAAGGTGGCTTTTCAACATCATGATATAGCGACCTCTGTGAGTTTTAAATTGTAGGGGGAACTGTACGGAGAAGTACTCGTAAGGACATCACACACAAACCTCCATACTCGAGGCGGGATTCGTGGGTCTCAGTGATCCCCGCGACCCTTCGAGGCGAGGCTGCTACGTCCCTTCAGCCTTAATGACGTCGGCTATTTAGGGCAGCAATTGGAGTTTGCATTCCGAAAATTCTGGAAATTATTTAACAGTAAAAACCGAAATGGACGACATTGAAGACCTAGATTTTGATTGAATATCTACAGAATGTCATAGAATCAATCAGTTATAACACAAAGATCTAGATCGTGATTTAAACTTGTCGAAGAATCAGGCGGAACTGTTGGCGTCTCGATTAAAAGGTTGCAACCACCTTTAGAAGGGAACTACATTCACTGCGTATTGCGGACGGGAGCAAAATCTTCGAAGCCTGAACTCAAAAGAAGGCGATGTTGATGTATTACTGAGTGCTTTGGAAGACCATCGTGATCCTAATAAATGAAGGTTGTTTATATATTCCACTAAACTCAGTTTAAAGGCCGAGCTTATTCATATCGGAAATGAGAAATAGGCTATTCTTCTTACCAATACAGCCTGCCTATATGAAAGAGATGTATGGTATCATGAAACTTTTATTATCGAAGATACAATACCATCAGTATTCATGGAATATATACGGCGATTTGAAAGTTATCACTTTTGTCACTTGTTACTTGTTTGTCACTTGTGACTTCAACAAGGATATTCTAAATTTTGCTGTTTTCTGTGCTAGTGAGATAGCGGAGATCACAAAAATCATTTTGCGAAGAAGCACAGACCTCAACGACATTCGATTCCCGGACAAAAATATATCTTTGCAAGCTCTTGTAATGCTGCACACGCATACCTTCCACGCCTGTACACCAAATTCGGATTGATGAACAATTTTGTGAAGGTGATGGATAAAAGTGGGCCAGGTTTTCTGTGCTTAAAGAACAAATTTCAGAGTATCAGTCAGGCAAAAATAAAGAAGGGTATATTTGTAGGATCACAAATGAAAGAACTATTGAGGGATTATGATGTTGGGGCAAGTTTGAAGTGTGTTGAAAGGGCTGCATGGTTGTTGCTTCAAAAAGTCGTAACGAAATTTCTAGGTAATAGAAAAGCTGAGACCTGCGAAAAAATAATGTCGGAACTCCTTCACAGTTAAAAAGCTCTGAGACGTAACATGTTCCTTAACACAATACTTGTATACATTTTCTGTATTCACACTTAGACTTCTTTACTGAAAATCTTGGTGCATTTGAGCGATAAACGCGGTGAACGATTTGATTAGAAGTATGAAAAAATTTTATAAGGGAAATGGAATAAAAACATAGTTGCAGACTAATTTTGAACATTAAAACAGGATATACTCAAACGATCGTAATAATTCAAAATTACATTTTGATTGAGATTATTACATGTAAGAAAAGTAAAGAAGACCAATAACTTAATAACACTGTATGCTTTTTAATTTCTTATTACAAAGAAATGTTACCCGTTACAATAAAAACCAACAAATAAATGCTCCACAATTTTGAAATCAGAGCACCTTTTCATAGAAACAGCCACTATATTTCATTTAACAGACAAAAAGTTAAATTTTGTCGACCATGTTATCTTTCTAATACACAACTTAACTGTCCCTTGAAATTATTAAAAACGACTTGTGTGTCTTCCTTACAATGAATTATAGCATTTACTAAATCTTTGAGGACTGGAATGAACAACAGATCTTATAATTTTGTGGGCGAGAAGTATACGCTTCCCAGAAATACGTTTAAAAAAATACAACTGCTTTCAAGTTGATCAAATTACGATCTTAACATGTTTCAAAATTCCCAATATATTCTTTCATTTTTCTCGGAATTGATGATAATAGTGAATCATAGATAGACATGATTCACAATTGTTCATCCTATTCATCAAATTTAACTCTTTTGCATTATAATTACACAACGCGAATATCCAAAGAACACTACTTAAGAATTATTTTCTTGTTTCTATATTTTTGTCTTTTTTCTACATATCGTTCTCAATGCAATAGATAATGAAACTAGATTTAAATCATGTTGATATTCATTTAATAATACCATATTATAATTACATGCACTGGGTTTATTGGATTTTCAAAATGTAAAAATAATTGCTCTCCCTGTTTTCAGTCCTCAGTATCATGTCCTCGTTCTTCCAATCGCATTCCAGACTAAACCAATCCCTTAGAGTTTTGCCGCTCTCTTGCCTTCTCATTTCCGAAGTCCTCCCTAGCTGTCAGGACCCGAGAGTAGATTATTGAAATTCGGGCAGAGGAGCTCGCGAGGTCAGAAAGATTCCTTCCGTCTCCATCTAAAACACTCCCAGGTCGCTAAATGGAGAACTCTGATAAGTGCATTCATGCAGATGGATGGATTAAAAATACTCAGTCACGATAAATTTCAGATATTATAATTATACTTCATTTCTTGATTTTCCTAATGCTGATAATCTTCCTTAGAATAGACTTTCGTTTTAAGGAAGAATAAAATTGGTTGCATTTTTTGTAAATAAATTGTCGTTAAATTTTAATAAGTATACATTATTGCACACCGAGAAGTAGTAAAGAGTGTGATTTCTGGTTGCTCTGCACATCTAAACAAAGGTGTTCTGTAAATTTTTAATTGTGCTTTGTATCTTGATTAGCCAAGAATATGGTAAGAGTTAAAAGTTTAATGAAGTTATAGCAGTCGCTGACTCGCATGCTTCTTACTCTTTTGATTTATATTAATTAAAGGACCTGGGGTAGTAACACGATAAGTCACATCAACTTTGGCAAACCTCTTGCTGTTCTTAAATGTTAATATCTCAATTTTGTTAAAAATGTTGCTAAACTTGTTACTATATGTGATTTGTACATATTTATGAATGGCTTGAAAATAACAAGACCAGGCAAAATTTCGTCCAATATCTAGATATTAACATTTCCAAATAGCAGGTGATTTACTTAGGTTGGTGTAGTTTATCTTGTTTTTATGTCAAGCCCTCCAATAGATGAATGTGCATTACTACATACTTGACTATTTCAAACCAATTGGAGTTAGAACTTTGAATAGCAAATCTAGAATTTTTTGGAATAGCATTTATGAAAACGTAATGATGCAAGGAGACGACACGCAATTGTGCTGCAACACTTAACCAACTCGAATGATGAAGTACCCAGAATTGAACTCCTAAATACAAAGAGAATGTTTGACAACACATAAAAAAATAAAGTATTGTCATGAGCTCTAAAACGTTACGAATAATCTTATATATCACATACCTGCTGTTTATTTGCTACGCTAGCAACGATTTCGTATGGAGCGCCTGAAAACTGTCCACGTCACCTTCCTAGTCCCTTTGCCCCTCACTATCAGCGTCTGCCGATAATTAACCACCCCGACAGTGACACCCAAAGGACTCACGATAATCAAGCACCCCGAAAGTGAGAGGCAAGTTGACTTACGGTAATGATTCTGTCGTGACCGCCCGCGCGCGGCTGAAAGACCCGCCGCCGAGCTACGTCAGCGGGGCGTCACCGCCCTCGGCCGGAGGGGAAGGCGACCGTTGCGGGCCGGCCGGGGCTGACCGCGCGCGGCCGTCACGCCTGAACAAGCGGGTAGGAAGTCGCCACCGCCCCTACTCCGCAGCTAGTCGGAGGGCTGCTAGCCCCAGCGGACTATAAGAGGGCCCCGACCCGATGCCAGGGCGGACTGATAGCGATGGTGTTGGCAACGGTGTTCTGGCGAGTGGCGTACGGAGTGTAGAGTGGTGATTAGTGATAACGACGACCTGTGCTACGGAAACGGAACTCTCTGGTGGATATTCTACGACTCGGCTGTGTATGGGACTTCTACTGGACAACGGTGAATCGGCTTCGCAATTGGCACACTCTACAGGTTATTCGGAACTTTGCTATTGTACACGGATTCTCATTATTGTACCTGGATATTGAATAAAAAAACATTTTATGAAGTTTTGCCTATGTTTTGATACTACAGATTCACCCTACCATGCAAGGCAAGGAGACCTACGGAGATAAGTATCTCAACGTGTAAGGCAAGGGGGCTCACGGTAATGAAGCAATGTGACTCACGGAAAATAAAATAACATAATTCACAATTATAAACAAGTGAGGTTGTTTCATTTGATTTGATTATGCTTTTATTGCACATATGAGCCTTTCTATCATCCGACAAATCGACATGATCTCCGTTTTAAAATGTACATTAGATCAAAAAGAACAACTTTTTTTGCTTAACGGCCATAACGACTTTTGATCAGTATGATCTAAGGAACAACATACTAAATTTTCAGACAATTTGACCGAAACTTCATTTTCATAAGATTGTGCGGAGTTCTTTGAATGAGACTTAAGAAAACGTATCTTATTAAGCCACTCACTTGCACTGTTAGACCTTCATAGCCATTTACGTGTTACTGCGCACAATTTGGGGCAAAAAATAAACTACATTGGACGCGAGCCAATCAAAACTGCATCGGCTTAGTTTCAATTAATCCCAAAGAGGGTTTATAAATGTGAACTAGGGGCGTGACGCCAAATTGTAAAACACAAGCGCATAAATGGGACAACAATTGACTCAAACACTTCTCCCTCACTGAAAGTCGTTTCCATTTAGTGAACGAAACCGTCGTATTCCCTTGGCTGACAAAGATACTAAAAGAATAAGGCAGAAATCATTACTGAATTTTACATTTGCTTTTACTCGCTAGTATAGAATTTAATTGTCCATCACAATGAATTCTGAAATGTTCACTTTATTAAAAGAAGGTTCTTAAATCGCAAGAGAAAATGAAGCCTTAAGAAGGTGAAATCGTACCTCAGGGGTAAAATTATTATACAAAGAACATATTTCTTTGTTTCACGCTCCCCTTGACCCACAATGAATAGTAAACATTTCATCTCTCATACTAACATTTTAAAGTACGTCCATTTTCTTCGTGATATTTTCACGCATTTCTAAAATAAATAAAGTACCAGTTTTACTATAACCATAATTTACCGAAAACACATAATTATATATACATCTCTTGCTAATTTTGCGTTTCACACAAAAACTCTCATTTTATTTGAAACATAATTATTGCGATTTTATACTCAACGTGCTTAGGTATTCATTCTGTTAAGTTTATCCCTTTCATCACATCATGAAGCCAGACCTCAGTAGTTGATAGCGTGGTTGCAGACGGAGTTTGCTCTCCTCCAGTCATCAATACATAAATGCAGAAAATTATTTAGGCCAGCACGCCTTTGATCTCCCCTCATACCTAATTAGGTCTCCCACACACCGCAATTCCCCTGCAGCTACTCGCACTTCCGTCCCCTTCCTGCAACAGCCTGACCTCGTTAGCGATCCTACGTAATTGACCTATACAGCGTTCCTTTGTAATTATTCTCTCAAAAACCAATTTCCTCATTTCTTTTTTCTACTGTACGCTGTTTTTAAACAGTGGAGATTATTGGAAAGAATTGATTTTATTACTCAATCGACCCGTTCGTTTGAAGTGTGCTCATTTTGTCTGGTAGGGAGATCAAAACACGACGAGACAAAACGAATATCTGTTCCGTAATTGGATTGCGTTGCTTACGCTAAAAAATTTAAAAACATGTTCATTAAAACGCGTATTGCCATGTACTAAGCATAAGTATAAGCATGATATTTCTATTAAAAAATTTAAATGAGCGTATCAGAAATTAATGGCAAAATTTTAGGTATTAATTTCGTTCTAAAAGGTAAGTCCTTACAATATGGGTTTTAAACCCTTAGATTAAATTTACTTAATTTGTTAACGCGAGATACTAATTTTGATAATGCTAGATTGAATTTTTCTAATGCGAGGTACTGAATTTTGTAATGCGAGGTTCTTGACTTTTTTTAAATATGATGTTTCGACGTTTGTTGATAGTCGCAAAGCAACCCATTCCATTACCAGGAACACCAATCGAGGATCAACGGGACCAGAAAAATGCAATATAATGTCCAATGTAAATTTTTATTTTAACACATTGATTATATTAGCAATAAATACCATCAATTTCTGAGCCCGGTGGCAGAGATCGCTGAGGCAGTAGTGTCGTAGTGATCTCGGAACAAAGGGTAGGGGGTTCGTGCCTTTGCCTGGGATGGTTGTATTTGTATTCGTCCTTTCTCCCTATTATCACTATTTCGATTCATCTTCATATTCTATAACGTTCACTCCAAGTGGCCCTTTAATGACCAGGTGTTGATGCGCCCAATTAAGATATACATTTTAACTGAGGTATACATTAGGTTTCTTTAGAAATGATTACAAAGTTTTCAAAAAATATCCCTACATCTACAATGTGATATTTTGTGAGGAAAAGTAGCTCAAACCTATCAAAACCCATATTTTCAAGAAATATCTTCAATGGCTTTATTGTAATGAACTATCACGGTCTGACAACTCGTGGAGTACAAAAGCCATTTCTAGAGTAATATATTTTAAGGGAAGCTTATTATGCTTATTGTTTGCTTTCGATGCGCTGTTATAAGTGCCCAAAATTAGTTGGGACTGTTTTAACAACAGAATTTAATGTTTTATAAAGTAGTTTTATAAAACGTATGACATTATGTGATAAAATATATGTTTGACATCTGAATATTAGTTTTGATAAACAATTTAAAAATAAGTAAGTATTTAAACATTTTCACTGTAAATATTCAGACCATAAAAACGGGGAAAAAGTCTGTAAAATGCAAGTATTTGAATTAGGCGCGTAAATTTGCCCCGATCATGGCTACCAGCGCAAGGTTAAATTTCAATGAGAAACAAGGTTTGGGATTGTTTTTTTACTGTATTGGATTGTATTTTCCCTCACAATACAAATAATAAAGTCGTTCTTTCGCAATAATTTAATGGCATTTATTACGTATTAGAGAACGATTTGTTGAAACAACTAAATAACCAAGGTAATAATCCATCTCAATTGCATCAGTAAAGAGTGATTAACTGTAAAGGTAAGTTTCATTTTAGCCCCACATCATCGTGATTTTCATCGTATACCTACATTTCTTGAGAATAAAAACAGGTAGGTCGATTTTTGGGAGATCGCCGGAAGATGAAACAATAGTAATAAAATGCCGACCGTGCCATACCATCTGTGCAAAATGTTGCTGTTACATAACCCAAGTAAACAGGAAATATTTAATAAAATTTTCTTCTTCTTTGAGCCTTTCTGTACAGTCCTGTCAAGCAGGACAATGGGATATGATTCAGTCGATGTCCGTATGAGAATAGTGGAATCACATAATCAAATATTTGCTCTTTTCAGTCAAAATCAAACTTTTTTCCTTTATTTTGATTTTTCCTGAATGCCGGGGTATCTAAAGAAACTGTAATTCTCTCACATGGGCGAAGGCGAATGGCTTCTTCCAATGGCAGTGAGAATTTCAATTGGAATTGGAATTTCAGTGTGTGTGCGTGTGCGTGTGTGATTTTATATATATATATATATATATATATATATATATATATATATATATATATATATATATAAAATTATATATTATATATAATATATATATAAAAGTAATTTTTCTAACATTTCATCGGCTTTAAATGATTTTTAAAAAACATTTTCCAGTGAATATTTTTGATCACATTTGCATCATAAATTCTCCCCCGTATGGGGTTTTCACGAAACCGTTTTGCAAAGATTCAAAATTTCAGATTCGGTAGTTTGGGAACAAGAGGTTCTTTACTACATTTCACTTGCAGGAAGAAGACAACTCGAAAGTTAAAAGGGAAAAAGTTTTGTTCTAATAAAGAACACAACTGTCAAGATATATTTTGTTGAATCGGTATAGGTACGAATATTTTAAACATTTTTTCACTAGTATAAAATTGATAATGCATGTAATGCAAAATCAGTGTCGAAACAACTGGGAGTGTAATGTATTGAATTCTTCCAGTGGGCAACTGGTACAATTAAAACCCCACCGCTATCTGCGTCCCACACGGTTGACTCATCAGGGCGCGTAAACGCCGCCCCCCTCCGTCACAAGAACATCAATCGACGCTCGCAGCGGCGGACGCTGGCAACCCCCGGCGCGCGCTTCTCATCCATATTCTTGGTCGGACTCGGGCGCGGCCGACGGGCCCTCGGCTGCCCGCGCCTCGCGGCAGAGGGCGACATCATCCATCCCCTCCTTGCCGCCGCCCTTGCGGGTGGCGCGGGCAATTATCTTACTCCGCCAAAAAACAACCCGAGAACGAACGATGAGGTACTTCCCCCTCCAATGCTCGTCTTAGGAGCGTGGAGGAAATTAATCTTTCATGGTTGTGGCTTGTCCAGGAAGAAAATATTCCATTTATTAAGATTTTGAGGGGAAAATTATTTTTAATATTCAATCTTTCATTAACAAGACGGATCATATCCGTTGAGATTAACGATGTTTTAAAATGCTACTTTTTTTGAAAATTGCCTGAATGACTCGAGATATCGTTCGTGGCTGCAAAACTTGGAAGATTTGAAAAAACGATTTTGAGTTTTTATCATTTTATAATTGAATATTTAAAACGCTAAAATTTTTCGTTTGAATGAACATGAGCTCAATTCCACCAAATTCGATTTTTGCTTTCAATGATGTAGGTTCAATCTTTTTATCGCTTTTTCCTTTTTATTTTTATATTTAAATACTAAATTGTAAATATAAAATAAATTAATAGAATTACATTTATCTTCCGTCGTTTGTACACGTTTCTTCATTACATCGTTTAATTCTGAAATTCAATCGGTCTTTTTGAAGCATGATCCTTGTCGTTTGAGCGATCATGAATATGAGGTGAGGTTGTTGTTATCAAGCAAAGATAGCAAGTTTGTTGTTTTTTAATTTGAATACTGAGTGTGTTTAAATGAAGATCAGTTGTTTTTATAAAGATGAAAACAATACTGAAATGAGTCCCCTCACAAAATCAATATTTTGTTACATAGTTTTAAATTAAAGTAGATAGAAGAATTCCTGCAATAATTCACTAAAACTTGCATGTACTGATCTTTGTAAATGTAAAATATTTAAATAACACTTTAAAAAACTTGTGTTCAGTGAATAGTGATTAATTTGTTCTAGAATTAGAAATCCTTCGTTTTAATTGGACGAGAACTAAATGAATAAAGAAAGAAAGAGAACGAAAGAAAGAAAGATGGAAATAAATAAATAAATAAATAAATAAATAAATAAATAAATAAATAAATAAATAAATAAATAAATAAATAAATAAATAAAAAATAAATAAATAAATAAATAAATAAATAAATAAATAAATAAATAAATAAATAAATAAATAAATAAATAAATAAATAAATAAATAAATAAATAAATAAATAAATAAATAAATAAATAAATAAATAAATAAATAAATAAATAAATAAATAAATAAATAAATAAATAAATAAATAAATAAATAAATAATGCATCGGAAAGTGATGATTCATGTCAGAGAAAATTCCTTTGTATTGAAAAATAGATAAATCTTCCTATTCATTGTAAAATACTTTCTCCAAAAACATTGTGAGAATAGAAATACGTTTTTTGTGTTCTTTATACCGTAAATTTGAACGAGTTTGCAAAACGCCGTTTCCTCCATCCGCACGCTGGCACGTACACCATTTAGATTCATATTCCTTATCGTTTTGGCCAAACTCTGCACCTACGAATTTCAAATAGTATTTTGATTTTTTGGGGTACTTTTCATTTTATTTTACAATATTTCGACATTTCATTCCAATATATTATTCAGATTCTGAAAGTACATTTAAGTTAAAAAGGTAGCATATTAGACTTAATTAAACCATTTCTATCATAATACCATTATTAATTAGCAATATCAAAAACTGTTCATTCGCCTTACTAGTCGTCATTTCAGGGATATTTTTCAAAAGAAAATCGTCTTATTAATTACATTTCGTCAAATTGTCGTTTTTATAGATCACCTGCATTGATCGTACTTTTTACGGACAACTCCGTTGGATGGACGCCAATTGTAAGGCTTTGAAAGTCAGTGGCAAACTGAAAGTGGAGAGTGGCGGATTATAGTTGAAGAGCTGTAATTATCGTTTGTTCGCATTCGCTATATTTATCCCTTGTTAGTCCGATAATGGATTATAGAGGAATCCGCACAAAATTATGCAGTGTAAAAATTTAGAAAGAGCAGAAAAGGCAGCTAAATTTACTTTCAAGGACAAGAAAATGGCAGGGTGGGGGTCACTCGAAAACAGTCGAACAATCGCATGACATATTATAGGCGTCATCCAGCTTGGAAAGAAATTAAACGGTGGATGAGTATTTCCACGTACATCAGTAGAGGGAATCACGGGCACAAAATAAATTTAAGATCGCAGAGAACGGATGTTTGGAAATTCTAATTCACAAATCGAACTATAAGGGATTGGAATAGATAGCCTACAACAACCTTTGAACCTTTTCCACCAAGCTTTCAACAATTTAGAAAATTACTTTAGAGTATTCCTAAGTTTATGAGGGCGTTAACTAAAAATATTACGTTATATAGTGAAGTAAGGTGTCGTGCAGTGTAGAGCAGAGAAATAATGAAGGGAATGTTTTAAGTTAAGTAAAGGTCAGTGCTGTGCAGTCTTAATTGTAAAAACACTCAGTGCGGTTTTAGATTATAGACGTTTTTTTTATTTTCCTTCATGTAATTTAATGTTTTATGATTCATCAGGTTCAGTGTTGTTGTTGTTGTTGTTGTTATTATTATTATTATTATTATTATTATTATTGTTGTTGTTGTTGTTGTTGTTGTTGTTGTTTTATCTGTCATTTCTGACTGCGATAAAATTTTTAACGTGTACCTTTTGTTCACCTGTATCCTAGACAAGGTTGTTATGCCTTGAAGTGTGAATTATGACGTGATAGGATGATGATGAGGGGTGAAGAGACAATCATAAATACGACCATGCCTACGCTGGACTCCAAACTACAGCCTCCTCGACGCAGACGACGGCTGCCGCAAAGCCTTCCACGGGGCCGGCATT
The DNA here is from genome assembly GCA_964035755.1 of Teleogryllus oceanicus. Lineage (NCBI taxonomy): Eukaryota > Metazoa > Arthropoda > Insecta > Orthoptera > Gryllidae > Teleogryllus > Teleogryllus oceanicus. The sequence continues at coordinate 12,098,322 of CAXIVR010000003.1, forward strand.
ATTATTATTATTATTATTATTATTATTATTATTATTATTATTATTATTATTACTTATTATTATATTATTATACATGTTTTCTGGTATTCAGGGTTTTTTTTGACTTTGTGTCGGTTAAAAATCAAGACACAGGTCAATTCATGTTTGTCGCAATTTAGGAATTTTCAAACAATCCATGTTTAAGATGACCGATTTTTGCAAAATTTATAGTATATTTTGGGATTTGAATAAGTTCCAGATTTTATGGATGTTATTTGGTTTTAACTCCCGTGCAAGAAATGGCCAGAGGGAACAAATGAACTTTTGGGGATGCCATATGCCTTGACTTCAGTTAGTTCTGTATACTTTGTTAATTTTTCTGCATGTGTTGTTGAAGATTAGCTGTTTGTGGAACAGTTAGTTCAATCAGAAGAATCTTTTTCCGTTTGTCTACAAAAGTTATGTCTGGTCTGTTTTGGTGAATAGTTTTATCTGTAATAATTTCTCTGTCCAAATACAACTTAAGTTTGAATTTTCAAGACAGTTGTGGGAAAATAAATTGTAATATAAGGTCACTTTAGGTTGATTCTGCCAAGTTTTTTGTAATGATATTTGCAACTTTATTGTGCCTATAGGTGTAATCTGTATGGTAATTTGCATCCTGATGTGGGTGTATGCTCTCAACTGTTGTTTTGCATTTTCTATATTGTCATCTATTGTTTGTTTGAGGATATGCTTTCCCTTTAACTTTTAGTGTTGATCACTTGATCCTGTATGTGACATTTTAAACCCTGTTTCTGCCAAACAGATTAATGATTTTTAGCCAAGGGTTTTAGGCTTTGAGTTTATGAGGGTTGAGATCATTTGATGCGTCCATTCTGACCACGTGTCTATTTTGAGTTATTGTCTGAACCCGCGGAGAAATGTCCAGCTGTTTGTTGTTAAGGGTTTAAAAGGGTTAATTTAGTATCTGCTTGAACTATTGCAGCGTGTGGTTCTGAGGTTGCCTGTTTTTCATAATAAAAGTTCCTTAATAATGGATTTGTTTAGGGACAGTTCTTTAGATCTATTAGGCCCCTTTCCCCCCTCACTTTTGTGGGAGTGTCACTGTTCTATTGGCCTATTTGATGGTGATGTCTGAATTTTGTCAAAATTGTGCGGTAAGTCTCTGGTTCTTCGAGGTCTGTGTCGCTCCATGGTATAATTCAAATGAGTACGTATACTGGTACGAAATGGGTTGATTGCTTTATCATGTTATTACCTGTTAATTTGGTTTTCAGGAGTGGATTCTTGATTTGTACGTATTGTTAGAGATTGTTTGATTGCCATGTTGTCTGTGATGCTGCTTGATCGAACCTAAATACTTATATATTTCTTCATCGCCCATTGCCTGAATTGTCGTTTGATCACTGGTGTACGTCTATCTTCTGTAACTTTCCAGTTTTGTCTACGTGAAGGGTCTTACATTTGTCAAAACCCAAAAATCATATGAATGTCTTTAAAAGTTCGATTATTTCAAGGAGATATTGAAGCTGTCTGTCTGTTGAACGTAAGTTTAATGTCATCCATATACACGATGTGATATGGTATGGATAGTCATCTTATTTTACGAATTTCAAAACCATAGTGAGTAATTTTTAAGTTGTGTTGATAGGGGGTTTAGAGCCAGACAGAACAACATGGGCTAAAGAATCTCCTTAGAAGATTCCCGCATAATTTGATCTCTTTTTGAGATTGTTAACTCTTTCTGCCTTAAGGACAATGTTGTTCTCAATGAGCGTATGTTCCAGGAAGTTGATGATGGTTTCAATTTGTATATGCGAGAACTTCAATAAGCCAACTGAGGAACGCTATAAATGCTTTTTTGTAGTCAATGTGCCAGGTGCAAGTTTCTTGGTTTTTGTGCTTGTTGGGGAACGCCGCCTGTTCAGCATCCTACCACGGTGGTTCGATGGTCACGCCGGCACCGGCTCCAGACGTGCCCTGGCGCTCCCCGGGCAGCGGCTCTTTTCCGAGGCCTTATGACTTCTTAGACGTCTCTCCATATGAGTATGGGTAATTGCCATTGCCCCAAGCACCTTTATAATAGGTGACAATTGCTTGTCTTCCACGTGGCACAGTTGTCCCTGCTAACACGTAGGTTGGACTTAGAAGACTTGCAGGAAGAGGGGAAGGAAAGAGGTGGGATATCATGGGAGTTCGTATTTCACCTGAGGAAGAAATTTAAGGAAGGACAATTTAGGACAGGGCAGGAGGGATAATGAGAGATGGATAAATTTCACAGGAAGGACAGGGACAGCTTCTCCGGTTAGTCGCCTCTTACGACAGGAGAGATCCGTGGTGTATTCTACTAAAATCCCTAGTCACCACGGGATTATTATTATTATTATTATTATTATTATTATTATTATGTATTATTATTATTATTATTATTATTATTATTATTATTATTATTATTATTATTATCATCATCATCATCATCCTACGTTTTCTCAGCTATTTTTCTGGTAGAAATGCTCACCTTCCCGGAGTTGTTTTGGGACTGGTTCGTCACAGAAGAAGAACTTCATCTTATATCTGGACTTAAGATAAAATTTCCTTGATATGGGCAGTTTGCAACAAAACTGCGCTGTCCCATGTTAAGAACGTTTTTAGGTAGTTTAAGTTCTGTTAAGTTTTTAGGAAGTTTTACTGACCAGACCTTCCGCGATATCACGAGTGGGTATGTTTTGTAGAATTTAATTTCCAAATATGTTTTAGTTCAAAAGATAAGTTCCCCTATTTCGAAAGTTTTTCTATTTCTTTCTGCTTGATATTGGGGGATAATGGTACGAAATTTACTCCTTCTTCTTTTTTTTATCTAAAAGGAGAATATCGGCCTATTGTAATCGACAGTACGATCAGTTAAAACTGGTCTGTCCCAGTACAAAGGGTGGAACTTGTTTCCAGCACTGGAGGGTGTCTTATAGAATGGCGGTGTTGATTCATCAATAATTTATGCTCTATTGCAATTGCCCGTGCACGTTTTTCCGCAACGTTATGCCTTCCTAAGTAAGCACTGTTGAGAGGGAAGAGCATGCAGCTGTGATGTGTTCTATAGTTTCTCCTACTGCTCCACCTTCTATCACATCCATAAATCTTCTTTAAACAATCTTTGATATTTTTCTGGTCTTGATAACTCTGTCTTAAATTGTTACAAAACCCTCGGTCTCAGGGTATTTGTTTCCCCAAAGCCACTCCACCAGGAACGTCTGTCTACAAACAAGAGTTTTGGGTATCTTCCATGTATTTCTTTTTTGTTTCCCATTCATAAAGTTCGACTGGGGTAGAGATGTTTAAATCATAGTTTCGTTCATGGAGGTTCAACGGAGAAGCAGCCCTCATTAACTGTTAATTTCATTAATATGTCGGTGGAGTTTAAAAGGACCTGTCGCATTTTCCCTCTTTGTCACAGGCAAAGTTTTTTTATATTAACCAGCCCTCTCCCTCCATCGTTCGAGATAGATATCATCTTTTACTGAGGGTTTGGATGAAGACAACGGAAATTTATGTAACAGTCTTCTCGTTGTCTGCCCAGCTCCTCAGGTCCATAACGATACCAAACAGTATTTTTTTGTGTGTATTATTATTATTTTTGTTTATTGCCATTATTACATTATTTGCATGAAATTATATTACCTTATTTATGTAATTAACTGTCACTGGGTTACACCCAATTACAGTTTAAATAAATTTATCTTACCTTGTCTAAAACGTGGAAGCAAGAATTGTGAGGGGAAAGGGCAGGATGGGTCGAAGTATTTACGAAGGAGGGGAATATTTTTTTCCCTTTTAAATATTATGTGACATTGTATTAACCATTCCATTCACTTTGAAAATTCAAAAATTGTACGTGTTAAGAGTAAATATTTCGAATGATTAAATATGGAAACATTAAATATTAAACTTCACCGGTCTCAACACAATGGTAGAATCCAACAAATTGACAAGTACTTACAGTGTAATTCTTTCAAAGTTTAGGGATAAACTTGAACAAATTAAAATTAATAGAAAATAAATAATCTCCCCCTTCTTAAATACCTTCTTTCCCCGCTTGAATGTGATATCTTGCGTCAATCTAGACATCAGCAAGTAGCCGGGTATCTCCACTCTCGTGGTATCAGCACTCCTATACGTAACTGGCTTGTAGATACCTCTGGCATTCGCCTGTTATTGATGTTATTGAGAAACTTCGCAAAAAATCTATCAGAGCGGGCGGCCGCTAGAATTCACCTCCAGACAGAATCTGAATGTAGTTAATGTCGAAAAAACGTCTGACTCTGGATTGGAACCCTAGGACTTCAGTCAGAGGCACTGCAGGGCACAACGTTCCCCTAAGCTCTCTCAGCCGCTCGCAGACTTCCCCGTAATTGATAATGCACCCTAATTCATTCCCTTTTCTAATTCTCACGCCAAGTGAATTCGAGGTTTTAACTTCTACGAGAAAACTCAAATATAGCATTTCTTTAAACGCTTTTTATGAAAAATACCGTTTTTAACGCGTTTCAATAAATGTAAAATCATGAATTGCTACCCAGATCGTCAACTGTCAGTCTTCCTTCTCATGCGGTGAAATAAAAATAAGTACTAAAAAATCAGTAATGTTCACAATGTTTTATTGAAGGAAAGAAAGTTTACAAATTCAAACATTGAATACTGACACAAGAAGCATTTGTCGGAGTTCCTAATATCTGTGGAATGAAAATACGCTGCTGAATATGAAAGCAGGACAACAATAATAAGTGCCAGAATGAATCTAAACTCTTAGTATATGCAAAACAGGTAGTAGCAATAAGTTACTGTAAAATTATATTTGCTGTTATAGTTAAAATTGATTATAGAGTGATGGCGTACATGGACCATTTTCTTGGGGAACGGAAATTAGTATTACCAAGATCAGTTGCCCAAGGCGACAGCACAAGTGGCCCGTGAAATCAAGTGACAGTATGGCTCAAAGAGCGCATATCTACAGATGTACGCGTTTGTACAGGTTGGAATGGTCGGTCCCCGAAAAACATTTTGTCATACGGGACATTTCAGAAGCAGGACATCCCTTCACTACATTTGAAACCAGTGAATGGAAGACAGACGTACGAGGCATGCACTCATAAGTTTTCCCTGGAACGGGATGCTCGCATTGCCCGAAAGCCGTGATGAACGTCAGTTCTTTCCCGATGTTGATTTGACGCTGGAACACTACAACGGATGTACACCTACCTGCGTTGACCGTTCGAAATCGACAGTTGGAGGCTGGATTGATAGCACTCATTGCATTACATTGTCATTCGTTGTCCAGAAACCATTAAGACTCACATTGACGCAAAATGTGTTTTGAAACGATTCCCGCTTCAACAGAGATGCTCTGTAGACGATCCCGTATTAGACGCTACTGTGATGAACGCAGTCTGGCAGCCATTATTGTTAAGTGGTAGAGTAGGCAAACACGAAGAGTGCCATCTGGGTGTGTGGGGTGCCATTCAATACAACATAAAATCCTACCTCCTGTTGCGAGGATTATGCAAACCGTCTTCGAAGAACGATGCTACTACTTGCCTCATTTGCGTGTTCACTTGACTTGTCGACCTTCAAATATTTATGATATATCGTACGTCGGCAACTCATTTGTCACATTCATCAATGTACCACCCTTAATACCCACATAAAAATGACGTGAAAGGAAGACTGCTCAGGAAAATATCAAGGCCATTTTTGTTTCTATATTTTGAGTTTCTGATTTTAATATGTGAAAACTTGATTCATTTCCAAGGTCTCAGAAATGAAAAATTCTGTCATCTCAATCATTTGTGTATTGTCAGATATTGTATGTAATTTGTGTATTGCAACTGCGGAAAGGCTACAATTCTAAAAAATGGGGCACGATGTATGAAGACTTCAAAAAATTAACAACAGGAAAGACAGTTTCTTTAATATTCCATTTTGCTTTTTTCTTTCTTTTAAAAATTCATATAGTATATTCTATAATATGCAGCAAACTATTATTATTTGGACATACGAAGAAGAAATAAAATTTAGAAACAGCATTGCTTTGAGAAATTACAAATTTACTATCTACTTGAGAAATATGTGTATACAGCTATTTCGAAATCAAAATTTAATTAAAAAGTTGTTACATACCTTTTATAACATCGACTTTACTATTGTGTTTAATGATTTTTTCCCTTGGCTTTCTGAAGATTTTTAGGGTTAGCTGTATTTAATCCACATGCCTCGAGGGCGCATCTCTAGTCAATCGTACTTCTTTTTTAACTTTCTTGGACTTACTTCGTGAGAAGAGAAAGTTATGTAATTGTGCCCCCGAAAAACGGCGAATTTTCGGCAGAAAAATTCTTATTGTGGGTCCCTGACAAAGAAAAAATGGATAAATCGTAGTAAATTACTTCCTCTAACACGCCGAATAGCCAGAATCCATATTTTTGGGGGTTATTGATACCGAAAAGTCAATTGATTTTAAAAACATGTCTCCCCGTCCGTTGTCTTGTCTGTCTGTCTCTCCGACTATCCATTCGCGTCCGTGTCGATCATCTAAACGAACTCAAAGCTTTGGGAATTGCGAACTGATGTATTGGTATATAAGGGTACTTTACATTGAATCCTCAAAAACGTTTCTCAAAAATTGCTGCAAAATTTTGAATAAACTAGCCTCGAATAGCATAATGGATGCTTAAGAGAATGGTGCAGGACTCATTTCGTGGAAATTCCCTAAAAGATACCAATCGAAAATTGCAAAAGTGCAATTTTTAGTATCCATTATATCATTAAAAATAGAATTATTTTCCTTAATAAATCTTTCCTTAAAACAGTTCCTGGAATAAGGTCATATACAACATTTCAAAAATATGTGTACTTTACATATATTTTTGCGCAAATTTTAGATATATTTCATTTTTTTCTCTGAAACGTCACCAATTTTTTTCTTTAAATTTTCTCCTCGTATGTATAAATGGACGATAAAAAATATGGTGCTAGTCTCATGTACGGCGAACTCTCTGTATTTTCGAAAATCGCAAAAAAGTTATCATTTCAGAAATACAAAATTGAAGATAGATTTTTTGCCTTAAACTACTGTTCTAAACAATCAGCTTTTTAAAAAAGGTCACGCACAGTTCTTTTTAAATAGTAATTTTCCTACTTGAGCTTGAAATTAATCCATTTTAAAAAGCATTTTTTCTCCGAAATCGCTCATGGATAGAAGAAGGGACGCTTAAAAAAATTGGCGCAGGTCTCATTTTCTTTGAATTAGGTACCTGAATTTTCGAAAATTGCAAATTTAGATATATTGCGTGAAAGTATGTGCTGTTTATAAACACCACTAATTTAAAAATATACGCAATGAAAATTTACATTCCTTAATTGATTGATTAGTTGATGTTTCCGAGCATATCAACTGCAATGGTCATTAGTCACGTTAGTGAAGTGAATGTTTTATCGTGGGAGGTGGCGGTGTTCCTCCTCCGCTGGATGGTAAAAGGACCTCGACTCGCGGGCGTTTTCCCTCCAGGAATCCCCCCTCCAGCAGGGCACCGCCACGCTCGGAATCGGTCTAATCTCCCGATTGGTCTCTTGACGTATGTGGTAGTCTAGTGTATATACACGAGTGCGTGAAAGGGGAAAGGATAGGACAAAGGAGAGAAAGAAAATATCGCGATCCATGGTCCGGTTTGTGCGAAAACTGCTCCGGCAATCGTTTATTGGAGAAACAACGGAAACTACAGATCCGCTAGAATTCTCACACGGGTGAATTCGACCTATGTCGCCAGTGTTGAAAATCCGCCACCATAGGGGGCTCGAATTCTAGAACGTCCCTTTCAAAGTCGCTGCAGAGGAAGCGGCGATGACCGAAAATCAGCCGGTTTCTCATAATTGAAATAATTTGTTAACCCTAGATTACAAAGACGACCTGCACCAACCATATGTCACTGTAGTTGATACACAAGTGGACAGATTACTTTGGATAACAGTAAAGAAAACTGATATTTATAATGAAACCTAAATTAATGGATTAAATATGTATTATATGGAGTTACAAAATACAGTTTAAAGACTTTTATAGATACATCTAAATGAATTGACCCTCACTGTAGACACTTGCTTGGTGCTGTCCACACATGGCTTTTGAGAAACGTCTTCACAAGTACCTTGCATACAACCTTATTTATGATCGCCATCGTCCCATTATGATCGCTAAAACCTTAAATGCTACAAATCAAAACGTTTTTAGCCATTATTTACATGATTAGCTATTACTGCGATAAAGATATCACTGTCGTAACTACAAAGGCGTAGTCTATTGGATGACGCGCGTTAAACTGGCGTATACCGGAAATAGGCACGCGTACGTGCATTTCACTGACTAGACATAGAATGAAGGTTCACAGAGATTCTGAAACGGGGAATTAGGGGAAGAGGGTGGGGGAAGGTTTCGGCACCATCTTCTGACAGTCGACGCCTTTGTAATATAGGATTAATAAATAGAAAAAGAAATCTGCTGAGTAAAATGAACTGCAGCTGAGTGTGTGGAGCGGACTGGCGGTCGGGGCGATCGGTGCCGGCGAAGGCGCTTCCGCTGGGGTGAGGGTGGGAGGCGAAAAAGAAAGGGGCGTGTGCGGGCGAGCGGGGCGGGCGCCTGCCGCCGGGCGCGCGCTAATGCGCCTGACCGCAGTCGCCCCCTTCCCCCACCACCACCACCACCGCCCGCGGACGCCCGGGCCACGCCATGGGAGAACTTCCGGCAGCAGCCACTACACTCCCATCTCACTCGGGGTACAGTCGGCTCTTCTACAACTCAGTTTTACTCGGTGTAGTCGTGGGATCAATGATTTTGACTCTCGGGCATGCCAAACTAAATACAGGGGGCGCTGAATGAAGTGGAAATGATTCGCATTTCTTTCACAAACTTTGGTAAACTTGTGTTAAAACTGTGGTACCCTCTACTCTTTTGTCATTTTGGCAGATACTGAAATAAGATCAATTAAACACTCATTCAAGAATGTGCCACTTTAAAACACCTATGGAGTTCATTTGATACGAAGTGAATTGGATTCTTGATAAAAGTAAATGGCACGATCTCTTTGATATTTGGTGACGATTGTCAGTTCATTTTCGACGGGAATGACCTCACATTTAATTAATCCATTGAGACATACCCAGATATCTGAAGGAAATTATTGAGTAGAATAATAAGGAACAGTGACTAATTTCTAAGTATTGGTACACGGGAAGCGGAAGTAAATAAGGAATATGCGAATATACAAAGAGGACATTGCGTAGCCTATGGACATTAAAGTATTAGACGCAAATATTCTGATGTAAATATTAAGACTTAGAAATGTTCGAAGCCAAAATAAACAATAAATATGGGATATTGAAGACTCGTAGGACAAAATAAATAGCTGTGATTTTGGGACGTGGATAATTACAGAATATACATTTTTATTTTGGGAAGCGTCACCTAACAACATGAAGCATGTTGTACAAGAAACATGGTCAGCCAATGAGAGATTTTAGTGAAGACGTTTGCGTCGAGTCAAGATAATTGAATACAAAGACAGAAAATAACAAAATTACGTAAAAAATTTGGTGAACAACCGAAACAAATTGACATGTCCCATCAGAACCATGATTATGTCAGAAGACATTTGGCCTCCCTTGCGAGCACATCAGAGGATATGTTGTGTTGCGAGCACATGTAAGGCTAGCTAGTCATTTTGATAGTTCGACAGATAGAATGTTTAGTTGTTGTGAACGAAAGCAGTCTCGAGTAGATATACCTGAGGCATTCGCGAGTAACTATTTTATACGAACAGTGTAAATCATCTCTCCCATCAACACCAGGACTAGAAACAGTAGAAGTAACCATTAACTTTCAAAAAAAATTACCAATGTAATACTAATTTCAGCATAGAAACCGCCTAATAAACAAATGACAGCAATACGTCTTAAAGACGTTTTCAAGCTAAAGGTTCCTACTACCTTATTTGGCGATCTAATCGCAAAACACACTTCTTGAGGATGTAGAATAAATCAACCAGCTGGAACATTCCTCTTAAATCTCGCAAAGGAGTTAAATTTTAAGATTATTGCGCTCACTGATCTTACATATTTTCCTTTTAATGCGAATTACCTTCCCCGATATATTAGTTATTGCAGTGAAAAATTTAAATGTTGCACTTTATTCGTCGACTATCTGCGAACTAGACTCAGATCATAACCCAGTGATTACAACATTGAAGTTAATCAGTTCATTACCTAATTCCCCATCGCATTTATCTACTCACAAAATAAATTGGCATACATTTCAAAATCGGTTATCAACGTTTTTTCTTTGTTGTTGAATTTAAAACACCAGCAGAAATCGACCATGGTACACTTGTTTACTAATGCTATCACAAATTCAATTGATTATTCATCTCATTCAGTAACCAATACTCGCAGAGGGCTCTCAAAATATCGTTACCTGAGCAATTACGTAATTTAATATCTCAAAAGAACAAAATCAGACGTTTGTGGACAAAACATCGTCTGCCTCATTTGAAATATGCATTAAACCATCTCAATAAACTGGTACGAAATGCTCTTAATGTCTCAATTTAAATCTTGACAAATTACCCCCTTCACACTTTGCTGGTACAAAGTTTCTCCTTGAAACAACTCAAGAGCCTTCAATATTTCTTAAGAGCCTCAATGTAAAATAAAATTTATTACAAAACCATAGAGGGAGCCTAATTTAAATAAATGCCAATTTTATTCAAAGTTTGGGTTATAACAGATTATTTGGTTGAATTTCCTCCTGAAGTTGAATTTTTGTAATGGTATACCTTCCATTATTTCATTGTACATGCCCCTTCTAATCCCTCATCCCATGCCAAATGTCTTCTCATATAATCATGTAGTTGTGCTACAACGTACTTTCTCGCGATATCGTTAATGGCTTACGCGAATTTACACGAAATGCACCCAAATTTTCGAAAAATTATGTACATGGCCTTATTTAAAAATCTTTCTTTAAGGAAAAGATTTTATTAAGGGAAAAATCTCTATCTTCGTAATTGTAACCCCGAAAAAATGTTAAACTTTTGCAATTTTAAAATCGGTTTTCAACAAACATGAAACCAGCACACTTCTCTTAAAAACCATTCACACCATCTAATAACATAATTTAATTAAAAAAATTTTTTAAATTTTAACCGGTTAAAACCCAAAAATTAAAGAACTTTTTCAAATTCAAGGAACCGTGACATCAGCCAGATCTATTAGGGAATATCAATTTTGAAGAAAATCGGCTGAAAGGTTTAGCTGCTTGCGTTGTTTATAGACAGACCGACAAACGGTTTGCTGTTAATCAATTTTTCGGTATCAAGGACCGACAAAACATGGATTCTGGCTACATTACGTGGTAGAATTTTTTTCTAAATTTAACAACTGAATGTATTCACTTTTTCGTTAACAGGGCCCGGGAATCAGTTTTTTCTGCTTTTTCTTGCAGCATTACATAACTTTCTCTTCTTAAGAAGTACCTTCTTAAAGGCCACACTAGTAGTCATTCATTTTATTTTCTATTTTTGTTACTTTCGTACTTTTGAAAGGATGAAATGCAATGAAAAGTGACCCCAATCTGCTTTGACCAAAAGCGCGTCAATTGAAACTCGAGTGCTCGGGGATTCGAGGCCATTAGTCCATTTGCTTTAGTCACATTTCCCAGAACTGTTAAGTGGATCGCGGCGCCGCATTTAAACGCCCTTAAAGCATTGGGGAATTCTAGTTGCAACTCCACCTTCGATTCCTAAGTAAACTTATTTAATGGAATTCTCCTACGACTCAATTTGATCTACATGAATTCAAATCAGTAATACCTTTGAAAAATCAATTGTCAGTTGAGGGGTTTTTAATGAAATATTGAACAATAAAAAAAATTTTTCTTAAATAGTTTTGAAAATTATTTTCCAAAATCTTTTGTGTAATATAGTGTTAAATATTGTTTTTTGGGCTCCCTTTAAACAAAGACTCTTGTCTTATTGTTTAATGGAATAAATTTTCTGTAGGTTTTTTCCTTATCTTAAAATTTTAAAAGCTGTGAAACTTTTTAAAATAATGTTGATATAGGCATTTATCAGATGTACCAATACAATGAAGAAAACGATTATATATACTTTGATCCAAATACAGCATACTTTTTCCCCTTTATTTTCGACGAAAATGCAAAATACTCAAATTTGCGAAAAGTTGCACATGACCTTATTTCAAAATATACCTTTAAGTAACATATTTGATTAAGGAAAAACGCTCTTATCTTCATAATTGTAGGTCTAGGAAGACTCCGAAAAACATTTGAACTTTTACAATTTTCGAAAAATCAGAGTTTTCAACGACTTTGAGATCTGCACCATTCTCTTAATGTTGTTCACACTATAGAATCATCAAATCCAAAACAATGGAGCATTTTTTTGAAAATTTTTAAAATGTCCCCGGGGCTGCATGTAAAGTACCCCCAAAAATTAAAATATAGGTTTCAAATTCAAGGCCCGTCAGCAGCCAGATTTATTGGGGATAATCAATTTCGGAGTAAAACCAATTAAACGGTTTAGCCGCTAGCGTTGTTCACAGACGGACAGACGTTTCGCCGTCATTTGATTTTTCAGTATCGAGGACCCACAAAACATGGAATCTGGCTACTCCTCGTGATAGAGAACTTTTTACTAAATTTAGAAACTGGAATTATCCACTATCTTGTTATCAGGACCCTGCAATACATTGTTCTGTCAAATTCCCATTTTTCCCGGGATTACATTTTCTCTACTCTGAGGATAAGTAGACAACAAACATTAAAGGAACAGACTGTTCTGTCGTTTCAACCTTTGTTGTTTATTTTCTAAAAAGTATCCAATATCGGAAAATATTGTGAGACCACCGGCAGGTTTCGTCGTGACGGGGCGTACTAACCAAGAGTCCCACAACGTATCGAAAACACGTGAGTGTCCGGTATAGTGAAAAATGTCAGGTCGCTCGCGCTAAATTTATTTCTAAATGGATGCCTAGCGCGATCCCAAAACCCTCCCACTCCAGCTCAGAATCTCAAAGGTGTGATGCCCTGGGTCGGGATGATGTCATTTCTAAATTTCAATCAAGACCACTTGACGGTTTTAGTGTCATCCGTCAAAAGGGCGGGCACACGTTTATTGGATTGATTGATGGATTGATTTTTTTGTTTCCGGGCGCGTCAACTGCTTTGGTCATTAGTCCCATTAGTGTAGTGCATGTTTTCTCGGAGATGGTGATCTTCCCCGCTGGATGGGGAGATCCGGCGCCGACCTACCGTTGGCTAGTGGGTTCCCTAGCGGACTCTCCACCAGGGGCACCGCCCTAGCGGGGCAAGCTCAAGCTCGACCGATCTTCCCGACTATTTGGTATGTAGCATGTTAGTGTAGTGTATGTAAAGGAGAGGCTAGGACAAGGAAGGGAAGGACAGATCGCGCGGACGTGGCCCGTTTGGTAGAGTACTGTCTGGCATTCGCCCGGGTTTATCGGAAACCACGGAAACTGCCGATCAGAACAGCCGGCGCTAGAATTCTCCCCAGACAGCGACTGAAATTTGACCGAGCTGAAAAGCTAGTGTCGAAATCCTGCCGCCTCGGACTTGAACCTGAGACTTCCGGTCAGAGGGTCTGCAGTGACATCAGTTGATGCCCTGAGCTACCGCTCCCGGTACGTTTATTGGAAATAGCACTGTTCTATTACATGATTAATGATACTTTCTTTCAAACAAAGCAATTCCCCTTCTTTGTCCAATGAGGTGACACTCTTTGAATCTGGACAGAGGTCTACAGTAACATGTTATCGTTGCCTCGCAGTTAGAATAGGTCGTCGACCGTTCATACATTATAATTAGTTTTTAATTATAATTAATAGAAGGTCATGGCACTCTAACAAGGTACATTATAATTAGTTTTCCAGATGTTTTAAATTATTATACTAAAGATGCGTTTTCACAAACTGAATTATTCAATTGCAAACTCATCGAAGTTGAAGAAAATTAATTTTTTTCTGTAACAAAATTTTATTTTGATTATATCTCATAAGTTTCTCTAATTAAATCGTGAAGAATGACGCTTATCATTACATATAGTCAAGAATATCTCATATTTTACAGGTTTTTAAACAAAGTATGTTAACAAAGTAACAGTAAAGTAAACAAAGTAAATTAACAAAATCCGATTAATAATCTGTGATCACTAGTTAAAAGAAAACCAAAGTGACAGATAACGAGAAGAAAAGCCCTAGTACTAAATTTAAAGACATTTGACCTCATGACATTTAAATAAACAGGTCCTTGAAAAGTTAGTAAATTGACACAAAAAATCATTAAAATTGATAAAAATCCAATGCAATAACTAAAACAATTATCACGATTCAATTTTAGTTCAATATTTAGAAATGCAGGGTCTCCCAAAATGAATTACTGGCCTAGAGCATAATATCCGTAGGGCGCTCCTTATTTCACACAAACGTCGCCATCGTATGAAAAGACAATGCATCTCCTCTAGGCAACACAAATAATTTAAGCGATTAATTTGAATTATAAATAAAGTTTAAAAGGAATGAGTACGATAGCAACAAAAGAAGTCAGTATAGACGATAGAATTAAGATATAAATAATAAGAGAAGTGACAGGCTTAGGAAAACAGTGGAAGGTAAAATGTTTAATTATTTGTGGACAAGTGAGGAATTTCCGTGAATAATGATACAAACAGTAAATAGATAAAGGGCGGATGCAAAGGAATAAATACTGTCACATTTGTATGATATAATATCCAATAGTTAAGAACGCAATTACAGCTGATGTAGATACGCAGTTATTAGCAAGAACATACACTTTTAGGGCGTTATGGGTCAGGAAGGAGGCAATTGAAACGTGGGCATTATGACTTGCAGGACAGAATGAGCTTAGCCGTGAAAGGGTACGGACTGAGCCGGCAGTGTAGCTCACTCTTTTATTGAATTCAAAGTCGAAGTCAGATATAATAATTAACTGTAGAAGGATTCAAATGGGAAAGTAACTACGCGAATTGTTAGAAATTGTGTAACGGACTCTTAAGGAATGGAATGTTATTGGATTCGAACTTAAAGTGGAAATCTGAGCGAGTTCTAACAACGAGATGGCGTGAAGCCACGAATTACTACATGTCGTTTGCCAATCTTGCTGAGGAAACCACAGAGAATACAATCTTTCAAAGGAAGATTTTTATCGAGGAAGATCAAGTGATGTATGAGATTCAAGAATAGTTTACAGAAAAAATCGAAAAAGAGCATGGCCATGGGAAGCAAAAGGGAATGAATGTGTTTGTAAATAGTGTATGAATGTCATTATTTCTATTGTGATGATATTTTGATGTTTTTTCGTTGTTTATTCGTAACGACCACAGCGGAGCTGCGGAATTTGTAAGTGAATTAATGGAAACAAAAATTATAATGTTTGCGGAAATATGAACATATTTTCTTTATTTAAATAGTTTAAATTCAAATAACCCAAATTCCTTACGAACAATTTTAATGCTTGAAATCACGTATGGGCGAGTCTGTCGGCCTTGGTTTATAAATTTCTCTTTGACCCGCGTTCGATTCCATTTCTGAATCAGAATCAAAATAAATTAATTACTGGACATAAATTCTGAGCAATCCAATGCTGGCGAAATTAGATATCAGTAATTTAAATAAAGTTTTTTAGTTTACAAGAGATTTGACCCGGTAGCAGTAAATCATTATTCGTTTTTAATGATCAAATATTTGGGGCCCCAATGAAGTCGGGTCTGTGGCTAGAGCCGTTGCGTCTACAGTTCTGTTCTGAACATGGTTCAGAAAGAACAAAGGAAAAGTGCTTTTAGAGATGTACTACACATTTCAATGATTCCATGAAACATTGATAATCCCTATTTTCTACGCGTATCCTTGGAGCCTCTTTAATGGTCCTACCTCCTTTGGTGCACCCCTCGAAAGGAGCAGAGTGAGGTAAACCCATTAAATCTCGCTGGAGGGCATACACTCGGTGACTCGGCTCTTAACGGCAGTAACCCGAGCACATTAAGAGCTGTAAACGTCACTCTGCATGAAATATGACGGAGAATTTCCTCTTTAGCACAGGTCTTCAGCATTTCAAACTATCAGGTTTGCTGCATTTACACCAAACGTTCATTTGAAACGGTTTATGGGAATTTCATTGTGCACCCAAGATTAATTTATATTAAGCGAAAGATGTTAAAAATGTTTACATTAGTAACAATTACACGTCATTAACGTGTAATTTTTTATTTATTTGAACGCAGATGAATCGTTTGATATGTAGTACGTATTTTGGTGGAATAAGTTTTATGAAATTTTGTTCATGAATTGCGGATTGTTCTGTGTCACAATTGTTATACTTCAGTAGTTAGGAGCATCTTCTTTTACTAACACATCATTTTCAAATAAATAATAATGACTAACATATCGGTTAATTGTTTTAAGGATATTCTATTTTCTTTCCTCATCATCCTAATACAATAATGGACAATAATATTTACCTTTCTCTGAGGAGAACTACTTTGGAAATATTTATCAAGAACTAAAACAATAGTCGTACAACAACAGCACATTGTAACAATTATGTAAAATTATAATTTGCTGAGTCTGGAGCCTTTAGGACTTTTCGTCTGCAAAATGTACCATCAAATATAGCAAAATGCTACTAATACTACAGAAACTAACATTGCTGATAATAATGATAATAATAATAATAATAATAATAATATGTAATAATATAATAATACATGGATTGTTCGGTTGGAGGAGATCTCCGATACATTTGAGATCCAAACGGGGCTGCGGCAGGGAGTGACGAACTTTCACCGGTGCTCTTCAATATCATTCTCGAGGAAATAATTAGAACATGGGGAAAAAGAAATGGTTGGAATCCAAATTTGCATTAAAAAAGAGAATTTATTCCATCTAAAGTGTCAAGATTTTGCAGATGACCTCTCAATCCTCACGAGTAGAGAAAGACTACACAAATTGCACAGAAAACTGGCCTTTTCGTACGAGAAAAAATAATACATAGGAAGATACTACGAGATAAATTGCCTATTGTAACAACCCGCAGGAAAATCATATAATTGACGCATTTTAAGTATCTCGGAGAAATCATCCAACCATCAGGGATCAACAAAAGGGCCAACCAGGAAAGATGAAAACTTAAAAAAACATACAAACTGACATGGAATTATTACAACAAACATTTCATATCCATTAATCCAAAATTGAGACACTACATCACTGTCATACTTCCCGAGGCACTATAAGCAGTTAAAACTACACAAATCAGAGGTCAAACGAAAGTCAAAGAAATAGAGAAACAAGAAAAAGATTCTCAGAATTTATTTTGGACCGGTACAAGAAGGAGGAATCCGGAAGAAGAGATAAGTTTACAAACACATTTACACTATTAGGAATGCATTCAGGAAAGAATAATGCAGTTATAAGGACACATTCACTGGATGAATAAAAACAGAATTTCAAGGTGAAATCTCACAGTCATCAATTCAGGGAAAGGAAAAACAAAGTGGATAAAAGAAGTCAAGGAGGACCTCCCATAAGCACACGTAACAATAAATGATGCATAGGATAGTGAAGAATTCAGGCACACATCAAAAAACATACATTTGACACCACAACACAGAAGAGGCCGGATGTAAATGGACAGTGGAGCGAATGAAACCATACAGTGAACACAAGAAGAAAATTTAGGCACAGATATAACATAAACAATCATCATAAAAGCATTCAAATTTAAATGTTCTCTATAACAGGGAATAATCGAAAATAAAAAATAAAACATAGAATATAGCAAAGGACAACAATGTAGCGAAAATCATCTATCAAAATTTAGCAGGAAGCACGGCTATTAAAATAACATACAAGCCATCACTCCTCCGCCTACCCTACTCCTCTCTGTTCGTGGGCTTCTTTTCGTAGATGATGGTGGCGTTGTGGGGTTGTCTAATCCCATGACGTCACTATATATATATATATATATATATATATATATATATTTATAAAGCTATGGCCACAGGTGGGGAGATATATAGAGAGGTAGAGAAAGAGATAGATAGGTAACTTGATAGATAGGTAAAGAGAGAGAGAATTTATTTCAAGTGGCATTTGTATCTGCAGAGAGACGTGCGTGCGTGTTGCAGAGGCTGCAGCGATGCGAGCGGGGCCTGCCGAGGTGTCGGACCATCACGTGGCGTCGCCGGCGGCGGCGGAGCCAGCGCAGCCAGAGCCGCCTTCACTACAGCGCCCACTCGGGTGAGCCAAGAGCAAGGAGCGTGCACAACCGTTGGACGAAACTGAACGACACGAACTAGTCTGTCGGGCCAAGTCAAACACCGCACTTTGCAGCTGCAACTATTGCAATAAAATCTACTCTAAATTTGGGTTCAATTTAATTTGGAAAATGTCAAGTTCTTTCAAGAACATTAAATTATCTTTCGTGTGAAAAGTAGAACGTAGTGTAAGGCATCATCATGGAAGAAGTGAACTTACATTTATTTCATAAATTAACAGAAATATTTTTCTAACTATATCTCATTACTGGAACTTTAGTCAGCAAAATATTTGAGTTGCTTTTGATCAATGCACACAAGAGGGGAAAGACTGACGGTAAAACAAATTTTTTCGTGTAACAAATGTTTATAATAGAATTGTAACGTTTTGTACTTATTTTATTGTATAGATTTATTTTAGTTATATTTATTTTGTGTGTGTCTTAAGCATATTTTAGAGAGACCAGTCATGAAATTAACAAGGGATTATATGGTAGTGACTTTCGAAACAAACGGAGTATTGTTCTGAAAGATCACTAATATAAGAATTATTTCCCGTGGTATGCCCAGTAATGAATTGGGCAGCATTCAGAAGGCACCCCCAGACCACCGCTCGTCTGCGCAACCGAATTGTCTCTATCGAATATGAGGGTAGATTAGGGCATTAGGGCTTCAAGCATAAAATAACCTATAGTATCGTATATAGCCTATGCGGTGGCCGAGATCACTAATGCAGTAGGGTCGTAGCGATCTCGGACCAAAGGGTCGCGAGTTCGAATCTCGCCTCGGGTATGGTTGTATTTGAGTTCGTCCTTTCACCCCTTATCAACATCATATTGTTTTATCTTCACAGTTACCATAAGGTTAACTCCAATAGTGGTCGCTAATGACCTAGTCGTTGATGCGATCTTAAATAATAAAATATCATAGCTTTTGATCATAATTATTTTTTAGTATCATCTACTTTCTTTCAGCATATGCATATTATACGTAATAATCACATGTAATCTCCTTCACTGCAGAAAATCAAGGCAAATTTCGAGTTGACACGACAGACCGTTCCCCTGTCAGTTTCATATGCATGACCACCGTTAAGGCGGCTCAAGGCATCAACTGATGTCACTGAAGTGCTTCTGACAGGAAGAATTTTCCGAATTAACTGATCTTTCGGGAGTAGCATTTCCGAAGAAGCTTTTTCAAACAGGAAACACATTGAACCACAGCTTAGCGAGAGCTCAATTCATTGTCTTCTGCAATGTGCATAGGACACTCTTATATACCGGTCACGGACGCTGTTGTTGAAGGGTTTGCGCGGAGTAACATAGCCCAAGTTTTGCCTTCAAGTAAATTCTTGGAGTCCTATGGTTTGTTTTCAAAATTACTTCCAAATTATTGTCAGTTTAATACAACCGAAGATATTTTGACTCACACAAAGAGCTACTTAGTTCCAAAAAATAAGTCTTTCGTGATTTCCGAGGTTTATAAACTTGTATAAGAAGCTATTCACCATATAGCTTCTGATACTTGAAAAAAATGTATTGAACATGCACAAGATTTATCAAAGAAGCT
The DNA here is from genome assembly GCA_964035755.1 of Teleogryllus oceanicus. Lineage (NCBI taxonomy): Eukaryota > Metazoa > Arthropoda > Insecta > Orthoptera > Gryllidae > Teleogryllus > Teleogryllus oceanicus. The sequence continues at coordinate 12,118,277 of CAXIVR010000003.1, forward strand.
GACACTATGTAAATCAGAGTATGATGGAACACAGATTTTATAACTTCACTCGGGGATTCCGGTGATAGTTATAATGAAGACAGTTATGCTAAAAACAGTGATTGTGAAAGTGACATAAGTTGTAACTTTTCGATGAATATTTGAATTCCTTGTACCCCATCACCTAAGAAAACCCCGAGAGTTTATTTCAAAATCATCAAATGTAAGTACCTCGATATCACATGTCTGCAAAATTTAGGTTCTCGAAAATTATTTGAGAAATTTCATTTAACAGAATTTTGTATGCTGGTTTGAAATATATGCTCCATTTTTTCTACCACGTAAGGTTTTTCTACAAAATGTATTAGAGTATATGGGAATATAATAAATAAATTTAGTTGTTATGCAAAACCTATTTGCGAATGAAAATCAAATTGATAATATGCAATATTTTTTATGCAGAAAATCACTCCTAGAACTCACTAACAATATGCTTTGTGGTACCGTTTTCATTTCTCATCAAATCTCGGATTGCCACTTCTCCTTTCGTATGACCCTTGTAGTACTTTTCTGTATAGCATCCAACAGTAGTCCACAATCATATTCACGTCCCATCTACCTCGGTATCTGCCATCCTTTTATATATTGATGAAATTTTTCACCCTGTTCTTCGCTAACAGCACAGGCATTTTCGGTAAAGTAGTTCACATGAGAATGTAGGAAATGAACCTTCACGTTCATTGAACAGCCCATATCTTTGAATTTCATTAACATGTTATTCAGTATTGGCTTAAAATTAGTGTACTTATAGTTTCCAATAAATGTCTGCCCACCTTTGAATGGTGTCCAAGCCTCTTACTAAACAATTTCCAAATAGTTACAAATACTTCATCTTCAAATAGTTTCCGAAAATCTGAACTCATGAAAACATTTTCTTTTACTTTAACTTCTGAGAGTCCCAGAAATGTGTTGAGTAAGTATTCAAAACACACACCTTCTTGCGACAAAGCTTTCACAAAGTTTCATTAGCCCGAGATTTATATGAACTTGTGGAATTGGGATTCTTCTATCAATCAAACTTTCTCATAAAAGATTTTTGCCTCCAGGTCCAAAATGTATACCGGGAGCGGTAGCTCAGCGCATCAACTGATGTCACTGCAGCGCCTCTGACCGAGAGGTCCTAGGTTCGAGTCCTGATGGGGGAAGGATTTTCGACACTACCTTTTCAGCTACGTCGAATTCAGTCGCTGTCTGGAAGAGAATTCTAGCGGCCGACTGCACTGATCGGTAGTTTTCCGTAGTTTCTCTGATTAACACCAGGCGAATGTCGGAGCAGTACCCTGACAAACGGGCCACGTACCGCGCGCAATCTTTCTTTCATTTCCCTTGTCCTTTCCTCTCCCCGTTCACATACACACTTACACTGCCACATATTCCGGGAGATGGGTCGGGAGCTTAGAGCGTTTCCCAGCTGAGGCGGTGCCCCGCTGGTGGTAGAGTCCTGATAAGGGGAAACTCCACTAGCCGACGGTAGATCTGCGCCGGATCTCGCCATCCAGCACGGGGAAATAGCACCGCAATCTCCCGAGAAAAACATGAAGAACACTTATGGGACTAATGACCAAAGCAGTTGACACGCCCGGAAACACGAAAAAATCAATCCAAAATTTATCTAAGACGGCCATTCTCCTTTGATCCAGTGATGAACTCTATCTCTGCCATTCCATAAACACAAGAAAAAGGGGAATTTAGTGTAGACTACTTGCTTTCCAAGAAGCAGTGTGATCACTTATAGGTCGCCGCGAATCATCCAATCGTGATCATTGAATTTCAGTTTGGAGAGGATTAATGCTAAGTTCTCATAGCTTTTTCACATGCACTGAATGTCCTTCAGATACTGAAACGTTCTTGTTGGCACTGCTTTGAGTTTTTTGATGAATCAATAAAGAGCCTCCACTTTCATGTCGTACTGTACTCCTTAAACTCATCAAACAGTCCATTGATATCACTGCAGTAAAGCAGATAATTTTCTTGAGAAAATTAAGGTGTACCATTTCTTTCTCTATGTCAAAACCAAGATAAAGTGGTGCCAGGAGCCAATAAGTTATTTTCTTTTAACCTTGAACCCAAACTTTCAGCTGAATCTTTAGAAATATCAACTTCTCTAAGTCATCTCTAGTGCTAATTGTGAAAATATTTTGGACTCTACACCATCTGTAACTCCGAATTCATCACAATTTTCGTTGTCAGTGTAATCAGATACATTTTCTATGTTGTCTGGAGGTATGGCACAGGAATATCTGGTAGATGAGGCGTATTTCTGATTGAACGTTAAGATAAACAATCTTTCATAGTTTTGGATTGTACTCAACTACGTTCCGTGAACAGAAGCAACAGCCAGTACTGTGATTCGTGGGCTCCATCCACAACGTTGGATTTCCAAAACGGAAAGATTTTTTAACTTGAAACCATTGTCTAAGTTCTTGCAAACAGATACAGCATATGTTATGTAGAGCCCACAGTTTTTTTTTATCGCTTACACTCATCCCGAAGTAAGCATAATAAACATTTTTGAAAGTTCAGTAATATTTGTTATTCTTTACAACATATTCTTCACAGATAAAACGAAATTTGTTAGATGATTTAAGATAGGTTCTTTATTTAAGCTGTCTGGGAACTCGCTTGTTGACCCTGCGCCCATAACTCGGAAGTGTCCCAATACGAAATGCAATATGCCTGTCAAATACTCTAACCGTTTTCACTTGTTATCGTTAATGTTTACTTGGTAAAGAAAAATGCTTTGTACTAAGCTATTACGTAATAATTAAATTTTACTTAATGCCATTCAGTTTGAAACTTTAATTTATAACATTTATTTAACAACGAATTTGAGGACGCTCCTCAGCAAGATATTATCTCTGACATGAGAGCAAGCTGTTGTACAAGGTGAAGGCGGCGAACACGTTTCAGCTTGTTCAGAGCTTACTCTTACAACTATAATTGTTGAAATGAGTGATTCAAGATTACTCTGAAAAAAGAATAGACTTTCTATAAGTTGAGATTCAAGAAATTTCAACTTGCCATAGTATCACATCTTTCAATTATTTGAAAATGTCTAAAGAAAGAATCTCACAGATTTGTCCATTTTCATGACCTCGCGGATTACGTGACATGCGAAGGTGTACTACGGGCAGCCTACCATAGCCCTGTCATTTACTTATATCTCACAATTTTAAATTCATAAATATTATTTTAGACGACAGCAGGAAACACCATAGCATCGCATGTACCAGAAAAATCCAAGGATCCTAACCCAGTCCTTTCACATTAATGCAAGGAGAAACTAAAAACTATTAGATATGGAAGAGTTTGATTAGCAGTATTTTTTAACAAAAATGTGACTTGACATAAAGCAAACCAGTCCGCCGACCGAGTTTGTGAAAATATGAGTGCATTAGCAATCACAGGTCGGCGGATCGCGAGTTCGAGGCCTACGTAGATTGCTTGTGTACCTGTGTGTTGTGGCGAGTTGGGACGTTCCACTCACCATGCATTCACGAAGCATGATTGTGACTTTGGAGGACTCATACTAACAGTTAGGTTAGCGTATCACGCTGCCATACTAAAGTTTACGGGATCAAACCCTGTAGTAGTCTTAGACGATTATGTGCGAAAACATCCTTCATACGCCTTCCTTTGGAGGGGAAGTAAAGCTTCTTTTTTGTCATGTTGTAGATTTCGTCGAATGTTGTAGAATTCGTCGTCCGAATGATAACTTCTTTCTCTGCTAAAAGTAGAAAGGGGCGTAGCGAAATTCACTTGGTCAGAAGGAAGCGCAGACCTAATGCCTTGAGCCTCGCCACAGAAAATAAGACATCATTGAACTGAATGCATCATTCTTCCCATGGCACCCTTCGTTCTTGGTTCTTTCGAGTCGCTTAAGAGCGTGGGATTGAGGCATGTGCGCGTTACACCTGGATGGCGCCATTTGCTTAACAGCGTCACAGCATGGGTCTGACGACGGCAAGGAACGTTTTATATGGTCCTATAGGTCACACACACAGAACGACACCTACACGTAAGATGAGGGCCTTTGATACAATTTTGTGTCAGAGAGGGGAAACCATGGTAACTGGCATGGTTAACCAGCCGGCAGGGGGAAAGTGATACAACCACGTAGGCACTGGTTGTTTGAATGACCCGCTAAGTGTTTAAGAGGTAAAGGTACTCACACTCAGCTCTTTCTGTTTCTCTAGTTCAAGTAAAACACTCTGCACTTACTTCGTATTGAAAGTACTATTTCTATTGGTTGAAATTTGAACTCAGAAACCAAACTGCCCTGACTGACCTTGAAAGTTTTAATATTTTATTTATATTTAGAAACCTTTAGTTCATCGTGATATAGATCTAGAAGAAGAACAAGAATATGAAGTTGATTTGGCATAAACGAAAAGTGCTTATTGCAACCCCAAATACACAAACTCAATCCAATGAAGTGATGTAACAAAGTAAATAAATGCAATCAAAGAAAAGCATGTGCATGCCATCTCCTCCGGTCTCCGATTCGCTGGCGCGCCTTTCGCCGCTTTCAGTGCCATCTGCTCGGAGCGCGCGCCCGCAGCGCCGGCTGGCTTACCGTCGCCCAGCGCGTCCAGCCCCACTCCCCTGGCCTTGTTTCCCGTTGCTGCCTTTGCACGCGATGAATATGCACGGCGACGACTGTTGAACCGCGCTGGGCCAGCTCCTGGGCGCCCTCTCGCAATCTCACCGCTCTCTGTGCGGTTGCTCTCAGAATCCACCCCATCGGACTCGCAAATGCTGCTGCACGCGAGGGCTCGTCTCTGAATAACGTACCGTTCAGTTAAGATTTTGTATAATCTTCCTTTTGGTTAAGCGGCAAAAAGTGATTTCTCCTCTCAAGGGTAATGCGACATTCGGAAATTGAATTATTTACATTTTACTCGAACCTAAGATTTACATTTATATCTATAACGCTGGAAATTCTTTTGAATGTGCCCGGTCGAAGGTTTTCTATTCAATTTCATTACAATTATAGAGCGGCACTAGTTATTAAAACAGTTCATCACATTTGCCGAGTATTAACTTTTGCAATAAATCGATTAGCGAGAAATCTGATTTTTTCATTTTCTATTCTTAAGTAGAAAGTGAAAAACGTGTTTCATTTGAACATACTCAAGTGCATAAACTATTCCATAAAAACTCATTAAAACGCTTCATACTTTGGTCTAATGTGATTAATTTTCTTTCACTTTCCGTGAATTATCATTCCAAAAATGAGAAGAATTATCAAATTTTAGATAACAAATTACGTGTCAAAATTTAAAATTCTCTTTTTGATTCGCTTCTTGGAAAATCAAATTCTTTCTTTCATGAACATGTGAAAGAAACTGCTTTCCACTTTGATTTGTGTTTCAGACATTAGCTAGTGTCAAGAAACAGATTGGGTATCAAGAAGAGCAGTTATTTCGAACTAATTTCCCACGTCATTGTTTGATAGAGAGAGTACCAGTCGTCTACATAGCTAGACCGAATTTGGTCGCTGACTAGAGGATAATTTTTGCGGCCGGATATTCTGATTGTAATTTTTCGTGATTTCTCCGATCAATATCAGGTGATTGCCGGAGCAATACAAATGTGGCTTGGACCGCAAGCTGTCTTTCCTTTCTCTTCCGTGTCCTATGCTCACCCCTTACTTGCACTTAGTTACACTTGCATTCTCTACATCACCATACATGACGGAAGACCAGTCGGGAGAGATTGCACCGATTGAGGGGATGCCCTTCTGGTAGGAGATGCCTAGTTGGACAAAATTCCGCAAGCCCACGGGAGGGTCAGTGCCGGATATCATTCAGCAGGTGAATAACAGCGCCACCTCTCATGATAAAAATTATGCACTACACTTTCGGAACTAAACACTTTAGCAGTTGACACGTTCAGAATTACAATCACTCTGGACAGTCGCTCACCAGCCAGACATTTTTACTGCGGCGTGAAACCCTTCCATGCTATCGAAAGATTTTGGAACGGCGTTGATTTCAAACATTGTGTCCGCTTTGCTTTTGCTCTCTAATGCTACTCTCAAAACGGATTATTGTATTAGACACAGAAATATGTGGTCCGCAGTTCAGCCTTCCCAATTTCTTCGATAGATAAATCCTGGACACATGAACAAATCCCTCTAATTTTATATTCAGATGCTCATCATTTTTAGCACCAGTAAGAGAACAATAACTCGGTATTTGCTGCCGTTGGGAACGCAATGTAAATTTGATTTCTTAGTTCTTTTAATTCCTTCTAACAAAAGATAAAATGATTGAATTAACCAAGTTATTAATAACAATTGGTCTATTTGATGATCAGATCTCAGAATATCTTTAAATATTTACGTCAATACTGAATAATTGATATTTCAATATTTGTAGTTGTGAACAAGGAAGAAGAAAAAAGGAATCTCTGAATCTCAAAGTAAACCAGCTGTAAAGTTTTGGAAGCGTTTCACCTGTACAGTAACATCTCGAAAACCAACTATCTAAATCTACTTTTACATTGAATTTCATATATGTATTACACGATTAAATATTGTTGAAATATATTTCTGAAATGTGTCTTCTTCGACGATTTCCTCGCCTCGGTTTTTTATTCATAAGATTTCTTTTTTACAGTGATTTTTATTAAATTCACTAAAACTATATATACGAGGATTTTGAGATATTGACACGACTGTGAAATTGAGAAACGTTTTGGGATTCAAATCAAAGAAAATTTAGGATTAATCACCGCGATTCTAGTTAAACAGCTTTTTATTCTCTTTTTTTTTCATGAAGCTCGCGTTCCAGGTGCTTACTCAACAATAGATCATCATGATTGAATTGCGTTGGAATATATTCTCGAAATATGTCCCCTACGAAGCTTTTCTCACAGCTGTTTTCTCCTCGTAGGCTTCTTTTATTTACAATGCTTTCTTCTACGTCTACTTCACTTATTACTATGTATGAAGATTTCGAGATACTTCAAAGACTAGAGAACCTTTTTTCGGGATTCGAATTGGAGAAAATTTGGGATTCGACACTCCGCCCCCAGTTAAAACGCCTTTTCCTCTCAGCGTCTATCCCATGGAGCTCCCTTCCAGGTGGTTGTTGAGCTTCCACGAAGAGCGCCTGCGAAGTTTCCGTGCGCCTGGAGGCGCAAGTCGTGGGGCGCGGGGGCTCTCACGAGGACTTAGCGTGTTGTCGCGAGGGGCGCCTCGTGCACTTCCCCGACACCTCGCGGTGCAAGGCCCCGCCCCTTCCCCGCCCCCTCTGTCACGCCCGCTCCGGGCCGCGCCGCTGTCATACTTTCGTTGAAGTTTGTCATTAAGCTGTCGTCTCCCCTTGGCTTCGTAATCGGAAAAGCTCACTCCTCCACACCCACTACCACCCCCGACTTGCTTCTCCTTCCCTTCACACTCTCCCCTTTCACTTGCGCCCGGAGGTTGATGACGAAAGGATTGGAATCTGCCGACTTTGGGGTCGTGTGATTAAACTTTTATTGAAATCGTGAAACTGTTGTGGTAGACATGAGTCGCGTAGTCAGATAGGTCGCGCGGAGAGATTGCCAGATGAGAAATGATAGGTTAATGGCATGGGTTAAAAGACTAGCACACATTGTATATACTTCCATCGATCAGCCATATATGTTAGTCTACATGAACGTATATATTGCAATGACACTGTTTTTGCACTTCACATAAATTATTGTGTTGAAAGTCTATTTCACAGTGTGTAAAACAAGAGACGCATTTGTTGAAACATTATTTAAAAGACATGACTATTTTGTTTAAATTTTCTCTAGATATGGTGTCTCACGATCATCGACCGGCTGTGTTAGCGCATTGTCAGAATTACTACTGTCTCTCCAGCCACTTTGACCGCGAGTACTTAAGATACAAGTCGCGATGATTGCAGAATCTGCGACACTAGCTAAATAGACGTGCCGACGTCTGCAGTAGATTAAAGTACCGGCTGTTTGATTCATAGTTCTCACTGGCTTCTTCGATGAATACCAGGCGAATATCGTGGCAGAACTCTGACAAACGGGTCACGGACCGCACACAATCGCTTGCCCTATCCTTTCTCCTTATAAACACACCTACATGCTCTACACTAGTGCACATGTCGGGAGACCAGTCGAGATTAGAGCTTGCGCCGGTATACCTCCACAGGAAATTCCCCCAAACCGACGTGTAGGTCTGCGCCGGATCTTACCATCTAGCGGAGGAGGAACAACGCAACCTCTCGGGATAAAACACTCTCTACACTAACAGGACTTCCATAGCAGTTTATATGCCCGGAAACTTCGATCACAATCATCAACACTAAATTTTTAATGACAGTACTGTTTCGAAACGTAATTGTAAATGTGTAAATGTTGAAATAGCTTTGGCAATTTATTTAAATCCTAAATCTTCTTATTTTGACGACAAACTATTTTTCATAAATTTATTGACAAGATCAAAATGCACATAAACAATCCAGTTAAATAAAGACAATGCTGTATATGATATTTTGACATTATTCAAAGGCACTTTGTACACTTTCTTCGAATTCTTAAAAATATTTTCCTCGCGAACAGCTTGTTGTAAGTATAGTCGTGTGTAGATGTTGCATTACATTGTCGTGGCTCGTCGCCTGCTACAGGAGGAGCCAGGCAGGGGCGCTTTGGGAAGCGTCTCCAGTTTCCGAAGTGCTGCACACGATTCGTTCCGCGTTGGCGCCTGCGGCAGATGGACGCTCTGTTTGCTCTCCTGGCTCCGTTTGCCGACAGGCAATATCAGGTCCGCTTACTGATGTCTACGAGCCCTGCAATATGAGAATTTTCGAAGATCAATGCGGTCGGAGAATCGGAGGATTGTATACAAATGATTGGATGTTCTTTTTCATTCTCCACGCGGTCTAAATTAAAGTGAAGTGTGCAAAATAGAAATAAAAAGGGACATGCTTTCTAGAAATTATCACCTACGTAATATTCTATTTACCTACGTTCTAGCAAATGCTCAGAAATAAAAAGATCAGTGGGATAAAGATTGGTAATAAAGAACACGCATGTGTAATAAATTTCAGTGACAATACCGTACATCTTGGATGAAATTACCCGCAGTTTTGCACGGCAAAACATGGTAGTAACTCTTTTTCTCGACTGTAATTAACATTCTTATTTCTGCTTGGAAATGATAACGGTAATGGTTGGTAATGTATACAAATTATCTTTAAAGAATTTGTTTTCTAAAAATGTAATTTTCCCTTTCTTTCCTTTCATTTTTTTCTTTCTTTTTCCCTGTTCACTTTCCTTTTCTTTTATCCTCATTTCCTTTTTTTCTTTATATCCTATTCGTTCTTCCCTTTTCTTTTTCTCTCCTTTTTTCTTTCCCTTTTCTTGTGTTTCCTTCTCTTTTGTTCAATATTTGTTTTAATCTACCTATATAACGTATTAACTGTTTGGTGTTTAACTTAGTACGATTTGTTCTAGTTATGTTAAATCATTCCAATATTGTTAAATCTTAATGATTCTCGATACTTACAGAATTTGAACTTTGAACCAGTCACTATTGCCAGGAACAGGTCGTTGAACTGATCAAGCATTTGTTGATATCTCATCCACAGTTAGAGACATTGCATAAATACTAATAGAAAGTTTAGATGATTTTTTTTTGTATTAGAGGTGACTCAGGGGATGTTGGAGTCGAATTTTTAAATAAATGTTGTTCGGTTTATTGGGTCATTATAAAACGATAAATAATAATTTAGATTGTTTTGAAAAAATTACCTTTATCTTGCGTGCCATAATGTCTCTTTCTTTTCCATCATCATTACCATCATTATCGTCAGTCTCGTCTTCTTTTTATTTTATTTCCTTCAAACCCTTTTAGACCATTCTCATGTTCTTTTTATTCTTCCACCAATTGACATGCCGAATATGAAAGAATTTTAGGATGGCCATTTCATTTCAGAGGGTGGTCCCGGTTCCGAGGTGTAAGCAATATGCCTTACAACAAATTTCAACATAAACCCGTAGCAATGAGCAGCGCCTCCGCAATCGTCCGTGCTGTGAAGGTGGTGTTTCGTGCGCAGGTGGGAGGCCGTCGGCGGTAAGCGCCATCTGCTGGAGTGGCGGTCGGAAGACGACGACGAGGACGAGGTGGAGGACGCGGGGGGCGGCAGCGGCGCCAGCGGGGCCTCCGCGCCCCCGGCGCCCACCGCGCCGCCGCCCCCGCACCGCCGACCCCTCCTCCTCGCCCTCGCCCCCGCCCCTCCCCGCCTCGTCCTCGGCGGCGGCGGCGGCGGCGTCTGGGCCGCGCCGCCGCCTGCGCGCGCACGAGGCGTGCTACAGCAGCAACGAGGTGCTGCTGGTCATCGGCGTCACGTGCGCCGTCAACTTCGCCTTCATCCTGCTCGTCGTCTCCCTCGTCCACCTCTGCAACCGAGGCGCCTCCAAGGCCGTGCCACCTTCACCCCAGTAAGCGCCTCAGTGGAGGAATTGTTTGGAGGGATAAGAAGGGGGAGATGAGAGATATCCGTAGTAATAAGCTACACTTGTCCGTTTTAAGGGTGAAAACACTTCAGTGATCTCTCTTACAATGATCTTCCATATTTTGTTCAAAATAAATAAATATTTTATTTCCGTCTCCTTTTCTTTCCGTCTCCTTTTCTTTCCAACTACTTTTCTTTCCGTCTCCTTTCCTTCTCGTCTCCTTTTCTTTTCGTCTCCTTTCCTTTTCTTCTCCTTTTACTTTCGTCATCTTTTCTTTGTCTCCCTTTCTTTTCGTCTCCTTTTCTTTTCGTCTCCTTTTCTTTTCGTCTCCTTTTCTTTTCGTCTCCTTTTCTTTTCGTCACCTTTTCTTTTCGTCTCCTTTTTCTTTCCGTGTCTTCCTGATTTTCTCTTCTAATCTGTCCCTCTCCGTCGGACTGATTCAAGGAGCAAGCCTATACCATTAGCCTCCAGAAAAGCACTAGGCCATGGAATGCCAAATAAATTGCCAACTTGAGCAGCCCTGCAATAAACAACCTCTATCACAAAATAGCATTAAAATTTATAACTTACAGCGCTGCAATTAGTGAACAAAAATAGAAAAGAAATAATTCACATATTATTATGGTTCCTCATTTAGTAAGAATTACGCTATTTTCTATTTTTTAATGCAATCGAAATGTCTCAATGCTGGAAAACTTATTATTTACCAAATATTAATTCTAAGACTGTGAATTTTTTTTCTATAATTGTCTCAAAATTGTAGTAGACTTTATCAGAAACAAGTCCAGAATAAATCTATGTGCATTACTGTGCATAATACACGAAAATCAAATTCATGTGAAATGAAAATACTCGATACAAATCTCTCAGTGTCCCACTTAAAAAATACATTTATATTTGTTAAAACTGCCATTAAATACAAAATATCTGATTGCTTTCATTGGACTGTTCCTATGAAATGCATTCTGGAATCTAGCTACCATATCCCGATAATTAACGCAAGCATTGAAATTAATTTCAGCAAAATTACATTACAAAAATAACAATCTTAGAAAATTAAAAGAAATTCTCGAACCCTTACGGCGAGACTTTTATTATCTCTCTCATCATATATCTTACTGACTTATAAATGAGTCATTACGACGTACCATATTCTGAGATGATGTTGCCTTAATTCTAGTGTTGTGCTAACCATATCTAATTTTCACGAGCGCCTCAATATTTCGAGTGCTCTATGCATGTCGGGACATGTAGGGACATGTAGATCCTAAGTAGTCGGATAAAAATTGCATTTCTCACAAATGGCAGATAAAAATGCCAATTCTCATAAATATTAGAAAAGAATCACAAGTTTTCGCAGATGTGAGATAAGAATCGCAATTTTCACCAATTTCAGATAATAAAACAATGTAGGCTTTCACGGCCGGAGTTGTAGTCAAAGATTTCTTCCGGGCTGAAGGGCCGTGGTCCATTGGAAAACATATTTCCAGACGTTTCGTCCGCAACTACGGCAGACATCCTCAGTGGCGATGTGGTCTCGGACGAAGAATCCTCCTTGAAGGGGGGAGAATCCTTCAAGGAGAATCCTCCTTGAATCCTCCACCGGGGAACCTTCAAGGAGGATTCTTCGTCCGAGACCACATCGCCACTGAGGATGTCTGCCGTAGTTGCGGACGAAACGTCTGGAAATATGTTTTCCAATGGACCACGGCCCTTCAGCCCGGAAGAAATCTTTGACTACAATTTCAGATAACATCACATTTTTCACCAATGTCAGATGGTAATACCAACAATTTTCACAAATGTCAGATAATAATAGCAATTTTCTCAAATGTCAGAAAAGAATTGCAATATTTACAAATATCAGATAAAAATCTGAAGTGTCAGAAATGTCAGAAGCGAATTGCAATTGTCCCGTCAAAGCAGACGTGCCAATGGCCGGCCTCTTCTGTTCCAGATTCGAATCGCTGGGCGCGCGCGAGGAGCGGAGTCGCAGGCGTGGCTGCGGCGGGGGCGGCGGCGGGGCGGCGGGGGGCGGCGGCGGGAGCAGCCCGGGCAACTACGTGCGAGTGCAGGAGTACGTGGACTCGCTGCCCGACCGCTCCGCCCCCTTTGGGGAGGAGGACGAGGAGGGGCTGGCGCCGGGAGGCGGCGCGGGGGCGGCCGCCGCCGCCCGCCGCCTCCGCCGCTGGCGCCGCCGCCGCCGCCGCCACCGCCTGCCGGCCTCCGCGCCGCCGCCCCGCCCCGCTCGGCCTGCATGGCGCTTGCTCCATGGAGGAGCTGCTCTTCCTCGATTGAGGGATGGAACCAGGGCACTGTCTCGACGGTTAAAAATCATCAAGTGGTTCTGCCTAGTGTTTTCTTTCTGATTCCCCCAAAAACACACCGCAGTGTGATTAGAGAATGGTTTTTATTAAATTTGGCACATTGTCGAATGCTGGGATGTAGAGAATTAAATTATGAATCACCTACTCGTGAGTTGAAACTTTCGGTTATCTGAAGTTCTCAGAACAATTGTCAACAAGTACTAGTCGCGTTTGAATGACTTCTGAATTAATGAGAGTTATATATATAATGATCGTTTAAAGTGCAACATTCTTGCACTTTGAACTTGTTAGTAGTACCATCAATATATTACGCACAAATTCCCAATGCTTGCATATTTATCAAAGGTAGAAAAATTCTCCACGCTTGAATATTAAAAATTACATGCGATGCTCAAAGAGCTATCAAATAAACTGAATTGGTGTTTTTTCAACATGCTAGAAATGTATAATTAAACATTATAAAATGATCGACGTAAAAAATAAGTAATCAATTAATTTTTTTATTGCATTTTCAACCAAACTGCACTTTTCTCAAAAGAATATCTCGTTCTTTACAAGCCACTTTTCCTTAAATGTTTTTATTTGGCTCTCCAGAAGTCTTATTTTATAGATTGATGCATCGAAATGCATCAATCGATGCATCGAAATGCATCGATGCATGAAATGATGCATCGATTGATGCATCATTTGATGCATCGAAATGAATTACTGAAATGCAATCATCAATTATTAATAAAAATATTTATTTGGGAAATATTATTGATATTTCACAATATCAAGAAAAATTTTAAAAATTATATCAGACCTTATTATATTCAAAAGGCCGAATGAGAAATTCATAAATAAAATTAATTTTATATGATAATCTTTACCTGTAAATATTACCAGTATAAAACGGGTATGTGAGAGATGTGATAACGAAGAGACAAGAGTGATAAAAAGTGCGGAAACAGAAAAATCGTAAAATGTATGTTGGTTAGTCAGTAGGTACGCATCAGCATTTTACTTCATAAAAGAGAACAATTATCATCCTAGAACTCATGAATTTAGAAAAATCTGCCCATGAGAACAAAATACAATTTGCTTCATCTCGGAAATCAATACTTTACACTGGTATCTTTTAATTGGTCATGAGATGTATGTACGTGCACAAAACATACTTCCGTCAGCAGCATCCTTCACTTCAGATATCTGACAAAGAGATACTGTGAAGAATTATTTACAGTGTTCACGGGTCATGCTTATCTAAAGTGCATTATATTTTATTATCAACGTCTCCTGTACATTCCTATTATAGAATAATCAGCCCTCTTACATTCTTGCAATGTTCTCCTGGAGATACGGAAGTATCATTTTTTAGCTTCTAAAGAAGGCGAAACATCCCATTCATTTACTGTAGGAATACTGTAGGATCTGTTGTTTGTATAGAAAATAATACGGTCTGAAAAATCTCTTAAAAATGTTGAAACATTTTACCGATTGAAAAAAGCATATGTTCTAAAAAGATAAAGAAATACATTTCCATGTCGACGATTTTCGATGATGTGTGAAGGGTATTAAACATTATTTTATCAAAGAAACTGAACAAACCTAAATTTGGTATGTAAGAACATTTCAATTTAGAACATTCCTGAATACAAAATATGAAGAACTCTTCATTTTAATACTGAATTCTTCCTTGTTTCAACCTTGTATAATAGTGACACACTTTTGTATTATTAACGAATGAATGTTTGTATACAGTATTTTAGTATAGAAGGCATTTGAACGTAGTAATGAATGACAACTATTCATTGCTGTGTGTTTAATACCGGCAGCTTCAAAACAGTGTAAAAAATGCAGACAAATTTACATGCTGCGAGCATGCAGTGTATCTCGCAACACATCTATGGGAGAAAAAGGTTTTCCTTACGACGTCTTAAGACACCTAGACGAAGACTTGGTACTTTTATTTACTAAACTAAATACTTTTATTTAGACTAAAGCGCTTTTGCTTCTCCTGGTAATCATATTAATTTGCCGGTGGAACACTGTTAAACAAAGAAAGAAACTGTCCACTTCACCTACTGAGGTCTATAAATTGAAGTGATCAAACAAAATTTCTCCATAGGTAGATCTGCGTCAAAGGGATATAATGCCCATTATATAATTGCTTCACTTCGCTAGGCTGATTATATGAGTTATTCATAAAACCGCCGCACTGCCCCCAATAATGTTTGAGACTCCTACTCTTATTTAATATTAAATAAGGAGTTTAAATGCCTAAAATTATTTTGAATGCAAATGAACACGAAAAACTATTGTGAACAACCATAGTGCTTTAGCAAAATACAGTGGACTTCTTGAGTAAGATTTGTATACACAAAATAATGGAAATGTGAACCATATTTTCCAAATTGTGTGTCCAAGCGTGTTTTGTGTAATCATTTCATTCTCAGTTTTATGAGACAAAAAGTGTGATAGTGGTAAATGCAGTCAAGGAAAAAATCGAAAATGAAGAAATAGTTCAAAAGGAAGGAAAAAGAATTTCCTGAGGAAGTAGGAGGTCAAGAAAATCAGCAATAATGCGTACGATTCTTATTTCCAGGATCAGCAAATAGTGCACAAACACAATAGTGCATTGAAATATCTTTATCTAAATTAGATAATTTATATGGTAGATATCACATTCTAGATCACGCTGACTTTGTAATCATAAAATGTGAAAATATTTTCTGAAAAATTGTGCATGCAAGGCAATGAAAAATACAGATAAATTTCATATGCACGTCTCTAATATTTATTCCATCTTATGATTTTCATTATTTATGGAAACTTTTATTATTTTCAATAATTGTATATATAACAGGACGTATTAATTTATGTATTGTCTATTTAACCTTTTTAAAAAATTTAGGAAAAACATTCCAGTTCGCAGCTATGTTGTTATACAGTTACAATTTACTCCACAGAAAAGGGTGCTCTGCTATATCTTCACTACACCTAGTATATTACATGTTATACATACGTTTTCCTGTAGAAAATGTGTATTTTCCTAAACATTACATACATAAACCATATAATCTCAACACAAAATACGGACTTGGGAGCAGATAGACCTATGACACGACATAAAAATTTATTTATATGGCACAATGTGTCAAACCCCTCAACTATACATCTCTAAGAAATCTATAATAAACTTTACTGGAGATCTCTACCATTTGTTGTTAAAATGTAAAACACGTGCGTACTTAAAAGAGACCAAAACTGGAAAGTTGAGGCTCGCACACTTATAACATTAAAGTTTTTTCCAAATGTGGCATGGAAGTATCTGATCCAAAGCCCTTTATATTTATTGCAATGAATGTAAATGTTTACTCCTCAAAGATGCTTCACAATAACGTAGCATTCAATGTTTCTAATAAAATGTAGCGCAAGGGAAAGTTCTCCGTGTTAAAATGGAACTAAAACTTTTTCAGTTCTTATTGTCCACTTTCTTTCGTCCATAGTTGTATAGACCATCTATATTTGGTCCATGGACATTTCGTCCACTTTTTAGTCCATTAAATATTCATCTATAGTTACTTTCGTCCATTATTATTGTTGGTTCACAAATATTAAGTCCATTTTCCTCCACAGTTGTGGTTTCCGTAGCAATAGAAAAAAAATAGCCATGCCGCAGTTAATTCGTTCAACAAAATGAAATGAGAAATGAATTTGAGGTAACTATGTTATCTGTTTCACTCATTTAGCAAAAATGGAAATAAGGCATACTGGAGATATGAAAAAAGGGGATATATGTAACGATCGTTATGTGACGAATTCGGACATTCATGTAAGCATCCAAATGTTGACAGAGGTATAGAGCGCAAGTTGCTGCAAAATGTGTAGTAGCAGGCATCAAAAGAAAGGCGAAACAGCATCCTAATGAACCTTCTTCTACTCTTATAAGGGAAGAAACAGCGGTTATCCGAGATGAAAAAACTTAATTGAACTTGCCGTAGAGAAACACGTTACTGCTTACATTAAACAGAACGGGGAGTAATTATAAGTTATACTTTGTGTGAATATAAAAAGTAAACGTATTTATAATGTACATGTCAATTGTCAAATGAATACTAACTGATTTAATTTTATAATAACAGATAACTTAAATAATAATAATGACAACTCTCAAACAATATACAGTGTCAACAAAATACCTACAGTGAGTAAAAGTATTATGTGGACATTATGGTGGACGATAAAAACATAAAAGACCTGGACAAAATTGATGTGGACAATAAATACTTGTGGCCTTAAACTACAAGAGGACGAAAGATACATAGCACAATAATGATGTGGACAAAATGTCTGTGGACAATGAGTCTTGGAACCACTAAAACGGTCTCTAAGGTAAGAGCACGCGTGAAAATATCAAATGAGCACCTAAGCTATTTAGAAGAAACGTAAAATGTTAAATGTTTTTCCCAAGAATACATTCAATTCGGGTTCGCAACTTCTCACATCCCAGAGATTTTGATCTACAATGAAATGAGATGCTTTCTGTTAAAATTCTTCACACATTATTTATAATTGCCGCTTTAAAGTTACCAACTTCAATATTTTGTACAATAGAATACAAACTATTGGTATAGCGTTCTCAATTTCTGTTGATACTGTCTTTCAAATGCTACGCTGTCTGAATGAAAATAGATTAGTTAAAAGCTAATCAGTGCAAATAAGTATTATGTAGCTTTTGTGTTAATTTTATATCGAAAACTATTTAAATGTTAATATTTTTTATAATTTAATTTGAGCATCTATTCATACTCTACTCATTTTCACAAGTACAAAACATTTAAGTGTGTATCGACTAAGAGCCTCGATTCGAAGGTTTGCAGGATCAAATCCCACCCCGAATAAAATATATTTGTTCGTTATATTTCATGGACAACCTGCGTTCTTCTGAACCTAGGTTCAATGAAGCTGCAAGTGTGTTAGTGTTTATATTATATCTCAAGACAGACCCAACTGAGTTGAAGAGTGTAACCAGCTTCGGATGAAAATAGCCCTAACAAAACATTGTACCAAACTTCTAAAATATTAATTAACTTTTGACATCAAAAAGTCAATAATAGCAATAACACTATTTTGATCGAAAAAGATAGCCTTGATGACAAATCGTAAACGTTTCGAATTCCACAAGTTTACATCTCAAAGAGTTCATTTCCACTCTTGTGTGCGCAGGCGCCCAATTTAATTCCGATTTTTTCTGATCTGCAGGTGATTCTGTTATTTGAAACACTGCATTGAGCTTTGGGGTCCATGAAAATGGTTTGCCTCTGTAATAGGTGTTTGCAAGGAGAGCCGCAATCCATACAGACAGATCTAACGAGGCTTGCTCTCATCCTGTTGCAATCTGCCGCTGACAGATAAAATCTCTTTTAATTAACATTTCGTCAGGTGTGAAGTTTTTCTGTTGAGTTTCTTTATTCACGTTACCTTTTACAGTACTTAGCTTTCTCTAAGGTCGTGGCCCAAGAATTCAAGAAATCGAACTAGCATGAAACTTCGAAATTTCAGAAAAAGAGCTTTTAGAATAACTCCAAGTATTTCGCTACATTTTCATACTACTAAAAGATAAGTTTAAAACATATTTATAGTAAACGATGTAATTATGTTTATTATCAGAGTAAAGTAATAAAATACAGTATATTGTTATATTAAAACATTTTTCTTACAGAGAGATTTTCATATTTCATAAAAAGTACAGAACAGTATTTATTTTCTTTGATACAATTTGCATAAAGGAAAATCAGTTTTAATTTTTAAGTTTGATGACCCGCAAAGCTATACAACGTAAGCATCTGGCTTAATTATTGGAAAACCATCTTCAGAAAATAATATCTGTACCTTAATTTCGAAATAAAACGTAGTAGATTTCTGTTTTGTTCCGTTTACTTAAATCAAAAATATATTAATTTTTTGAATTTAATTTTTAAAATATTATTTAAGTGCTTAATGACGTCTGGGTGCACATGTGGTACAACTAATTAAATTGAATAAAAAATTAAGAAAAATGTTCAATAAGGCTGGAAATATTAAAGCGGCAGACTGGAACAACTCTTTTCATGCGCTTAGCGCAATGTCCTTTGGACTTAAATTAATGTTGTATAACTCATAAAATATATAACTCATATGTATCCCAAGGAAAAGGTTCTTGGCATTTAGATCATATTGTTGTATGTATATACCTAGAGCCATATTTTTAGGAGGATAAAGCAACTCGACGATTAAAAGAGAAATGATTTGAAATACGTCCCGTTGTTGTGATGTTCATTAAGAAGTCTTATTTTTCTATCTTGAGGCTGTGATAACAAACCTATCTTTTAAACGAATCATGTTCCCCCATTGTATAGCCAATGCCAAGACCCATTTCTACAGTACTCCACATATCTCCGGGTATGGACTATTTTATATGTGTACCTTGTTATGTGTATCATTAACGTTCCATGAATAAATACATTTTATGAAAGTTTTCGAACCACGAATTAATTCTATCATGCAAACCGATGTTTCCAAATGTTACACAGGAAATACTAACGCTGCAGAAGGAAATGCTCGTAAATTTCTTTTACCGTCATTATTGATGAATATTCCCGATTATTGCGTTTCTATATTTGTTCCATTTCTACCAGAAATTTGCAAAGAAGTGTTGGTAGCAATTGATTTCTGCTATAAGCGTCTTTAGTCAAGACCTGTTAAAACTGTAGTTACGAAAGTGTTTTTTAATTTAAATTTAAAATAAAACTTGAAATTAATGCAATTTAAGAACCACTCCTCAAATTATTAAAATTATTAATCTACTTTCCTTTCACAAATTTTTTGCCAGGATCTGAGGACTAATCGATATCCCGTAATATTTATCGCGATAGAGTAAATTCCTAACATTTTTTTAAAATTTTGTTTTATGTCATTACAAAAGGTTAGTAGCGACATCTACACAAAAACATTATAATTTTTTACATAAAATGTTATGACATTTATGAGAACATTCATATCACATTATTAAAGTTTATACACTTGTCTTATATATCCCCGTACAAGTTTATGCCCTTCAAAAAATTAAGAAGCCGATTTTATTGTTCTCTGTCCTTTAGTACACTTGACAGGTCGTCTCGTCCGGTCAGCCTCAAACCTGTGGCACATAAATAGATGATGAACGTGCATAGAAACATTACACACATTACACATAACAGCGGTTTACCCTGTGATGGGCATGTGTGAGCTTGGTGTGATCTTTTCTGCATCTAGTTAACACAACCCGGTCAGTTCTGCAGAAGGATGTGGCTGGATTATAATCATCGTATTCACATATACTTCTTATTTTGCATCGGACGTCTTAATTCCATTCCTATGTGTCCAATTCTTGTAATTTTCTCTTGATGTTGGCGTGATAGTCCTGTGGTATTATGGGAAGGTTACTTCGTTCATCAAGTTGTGACGCCTCTTTTGCGGATCTGTCTGCCAGCTCATTCTCCTTATCATACTAACAATGTCTAAATCTAGCGGGTTTCTTGAGTAAGAGACATTTCCAATAGTCGACAAAGCCAATTTGAAGTCAGTTACTATCAGAAATTTGCGTTCACTGTCTTCGAGAATGTAGTATAGTGCGGTGATGATGGCGTATAACTCGCTGGACAGGACGGAGTACTTGTCGGGCAGTTTGCTTGATATTACTCTTGGTGACGTTACAGCGGCACATCCCACAAAGTTGCTACTTTTCGAGCCATCTGTGTATATTTTGTTGTAGTTCTGATATTTGGCAATTTCTTCTCCTGTTCTGTCTTTCTGTTGTTTGTGAGTTTTTGACTTTTTAGAATTGTTTATTAGCTCCTCAGTTTTAATGTCCTGCATAGTCAATGGTGCATAGTCAGTGATACTGATAGGTTTAAGAGGGGCAATGGCTTCTGATATTGTGCTTAGTATTTATATAGCCCGTACAGTAATTGGTTTATTTTTGAAGCATAATTTCTTCGTGAGTCTGTATGTAAGCTGGTAAATTTGGTTCATAGAGTTTTCCGCAGTTAGCTGTATCTGTGTGTATATATATATATATATATATATATATATATATATATATATATATATAAATTCCTGTAACATGCTTTAACGGTCTTGTTCTATATGCTCCGTATATAAGCCTGGCACCTGTGTTATTGATAGGATCGAGTATTATTTGAATATCCTTATTTGCAGCATCGCAGAATATGTTGCCATAATCCATTTTAACCCAGACATGCCATGCCTGGCATGTTCTTCTAAGCACTGTATAATCGGCCTCCTACGCTGAATGGCTTATGAGTTTCATCAAGTTTAGCCTTTTCGTGCATTCCACTTTCAGGTTTTTAATATGAAGTATCCAGGATTGTCTTTCGTCAAATTTCAGGCCTAAGACTTTTAAGGTATTACATTGTTTTATCTTATGTTCACAGAGATCCAGGAATAAAGTCTTCTCAGAAGATCGTTTCCTGGAGAAAATGATTAATGTTGATTTCATCTTGAAGAATTGTAGACCAATTCCAGTGGATAATTCGAGAATAGTTTCTAAGATATTTTGTGCTATAACTGCTATGGAGGGTAGATGTTTACTAGTGATGCATATATTACGGTCATCAGCGTACATGCTTACTAGCGCAGGTGGTTTGATTTTGGTCTGAAGTTCATTTATTATGAACAGAAAAGAGGTCATACTAAGCATGGAGTCCCCTCCATTTGCCAGCATATATCTATCTGATAAGGCTCATCTTACTCTGACATTAATGTACCGTTTTTTAAAGAAGTTATACACAAATTTAGCTATGTTGCCTTTAATTCCATGTTTCGTTATTATGTCCATAATACGCCTGCGCCAGACCATCTCATATGCCTTTTCGATGTCGCGGCTTAGTACCACTGTGAACATATTGTTGGCGAATCCATTGTAGATGCTGTTCTCGATTATTGCAATGCTGTTTAAGGCAGATCGGTTCTTGCGAAAACCACTTTGATGAGGCGATATTATCTGATATTTTTCTAGGCACCATTTAAATATGTGGTTCACTACCTTCGTAAGAAATTTACACAGGAAACAAGTTAGGGCAATAGGGCTGTAGCCGTCTATTAAAAATGTGTCCTTACCAGGTTTGTGAATTGGAACAATAACCGCTTCTGACCATTTTTGTGGGAAGATATTGTTTAAATATAGGTAATTGTAAATGTTTAAAAGAACACTGATAGCTTCTTGAGGGAAAATCCGGATAAATATGTTAGGTATTCCGTCGGGACCGGCGCTGGTGTCTTTTAGTTGACGTATATTGACCTTAAGTTCTCAGAGCGTAGTGGGTGCATTCAGTTGAATGGAATCATCTACTTCATCTTCTTCTACTTCCAGATTTAGGAGAGATGTCTGAGTTTCTTCTTTGTGTTTCGTGAAGCCATCTGCAAGGTTTGCATCACTAGAATTGGAGGCGAAAAACTTTCCAAAGCTATTTGTAATATCGCACGGGTCTTGAATGAATTGTCCGTTTGACGAATATATAGACTTCCGGTAATTTGTTCTGAATTTTCCATCGATAGCGTTTATTTGCTTCCAAGCCCCCGTGTAGTCGTTCAAGACCATAATATCTTCATTATTCACAAATTCACCAATAATTTTCCCTCTACGATCTGTTCTGCTTGATTCCCAAATTAAGTTGTGACTATTAAAATCACCGCCTATCAGTACCGGGCCAGATATTTGTGAGTATAAATTGTCTAGGTGGCGGATTCTAGCTTAAACGCATTAGGAATGTATACATTACACAGACGAAAGCTACTACCGCCAATATGCAGCTCTATCACACATACTTCTAGGTTACTTGTAATGGCGCATTAACTACACTTGAACGACTTATGAACATAGATCGCAACACTGCCACTAGCATTTGCACATACCACTCTGTTTTTATGAACACATTGATAACCTTTTATATTAAAATGGTACTTATTTTCGAAATTGGTTTCCTGGATGCACAGTACATCATAGTTTTAGTCTTTTAGAATCTTCTTGAGAAATTCATATCTAAAGTAAAAACCTTTCAATTCCAATGTAAAATTCTTATCTACATTTTCAAATCTTTGCTTGTTAATTCGTCGTTGTTGGACGATTCTTTGAAGAATTGAGTGGACTGGGTTCTTCAATTCTTCATTATTCTCGTAAATATGATTTTATTCCTCTATCAGACAGTAATGGATATATTTCCTTGGGCACTTCTATTACCCTGCCTGTCTCTTTGGTGTAACAGAGAGATATTTGCAGGGGGTTACTTCAGCCATAAGTGTTTTTCAGAAAGTCTTTTAGTTTCTCGTACGTTAGTACGTTGTTGAACCCTTCTCTTCTTTCTTTCGCTGGGGCTAGTTGCTCCACTATGCTTTTCTTATTACTGCCGCTACTAATGGTGCTCTCCCAGGATACCTTCCTTTTATTTTGCTTTGCTTCGCCGCACCGTTAATTTTTAAATAATGTTCTTCCGGAAGTTCACTTCAATTGTTTCTGGGAATACTTGTGATCTGTAATAAGGCTTTCGTAACAGGCTTGCCTTGGTCGAGTGGGGGAAATTCATGGTAACCGGGTACCTTATCTCTTTTTTCATTGTCAGGGGCTACGTTGTTTTCAATTATGTCTTCCGATTGGTTGAGGTTAATGTTTTCTAAATTTATAGCTTTTGGCAATATGTTCATCTTCCTTGCAATGAAAGCATTTAACGATTCCGCTTGATATGTAAATCCAGTTTCTTTCTCCTTGGTATGTGATCAGTATGGCTTCCGGTATCTTATTTAATGAGTCTTCCGGTATGAACACCTGTCTACGGAAACTTAAGATATGAGTGAACTGTTCTTTACCAAAACCGGCTCTGATAAATGACACGAGAACTGCGTATCACTTTTAGTTTATGTAGTTCATCTTCAACTACTGCATTAGGGATCATAGAATAAATATTTGAAATTACGATATGCTTCTGTCTACTTACTAGAGACCGAATATTTTGAGAGGAGCCCTTAATATTAATAGTCTTGTGTTTCTGTGTTAATTCATCAACAAACTGCTTACTGCTCAGAAATACACAAACCCTGTTATATGAAATTTTTGAAGCATACGTGATGTGACTAGGCGGAACAATTGTTGCCAAACAATTGTTCGTACACCCTTCGAAACGTACCTTTCGAGGGGTGTGCTGTGCTCTTTGCCTTCAATTATAATAACTTGTTCCTTCTCCGGGTAATGGAGAAGGCATTGAGAAGAACTCTGTTGTAACATAGACGGCCGGTGTGGTTTCCTTCAACGGGCTGGTTCCTGTAGTCAGAGGCCTGCCTTCGGGTAGCGGCTTCGGCATGCGCCATTTAATTTCTGTTCCCCATTCACCATGAGAAACAGGTCCATCGTAATCAGAACAGTTATATACACTGAAGTAGACTGCTCACTTTACACTGACACAAACTTCTTGAGTTCGATGAAAACACGTAAACGAGTCGCAGACCGCAGGGCTCTACTGAGCGGGGCACACGATGTTGCCTCGACCCACTACTGACGAGCGAATGGAAATTCCTAACAATCTTTTAGTTTATAGGAAACGTTTTTCATGCACGAGGGAAAATCGATACACTCTAGAATTGTTACATTTGAAAGGCACATCCTTCTGTTTCAAAATTAATACTGGATTTCAGAATATGATTACAAAGCTGCCAGACTCAATAGCAGATTTTTCGTTTGGATAATACTGTGGCGTCGCGCATCTCTTCCTTGCAAGCCGTGCCGGGAAAACCGTCCTCCCCCATGCTTAATCCGGATGCGGGATTGGGGGCAGTTGGCATGCGCTGTGCACGCTGACGCGCGCCGAGCTGAAGACGCGCTGAATAGGCCAGGGGGATGAGGCAGGAAACTCTCCAAATATAACTATAGAGAAAGGTTAGTGTGAGTCGTGGACTATGTCGCAAGACTCCTAGAGGAGGCTGGCCGTCGAGCCTTCCTGACGCCCGTCGGCATGGGAGCGCCGAGGGGAGGGGGCGAGCCTCCGGGTACTTAAGGCTGCATGAACGGCGCTCACGCGGGATATGTAGAGGGTCGAAAGGCCGAGTGATATCTCCAGTGCTATCCTAGCACGCGGTCTTCGAGGCGCATTTATAAAGATTGGAAACGTGTGATGCAAATTTATGGATAGTACTGAAATAATATAGGAAACGATTATCTGGAAAACTAGCTGTTTTAAAGTTTAGTAGAACATATTTTAGGCATCTGAAATGGCAGGAATACGAATAAATGGACGAGCATTAAAAACCACGATTTTAGAGGATATTATTTTATTCCCTCATCATCCCAAGATCTCATGCTACACGAAATGCACGAAGATTGCATCAAAATTGGTCATAAAATGAATATTTTAAAACACAATTGATGTTAATGATGTTCAGAACATAATATAAATTCTATCAACGTTGAACAGGAGTATATATACTTGGGACAATTACTTTCTTTGGGCAACAGAATGGCAAATGAAATTATCAGAAGCCAATCATTAGCAGGGCTCGGATTCTGATGACATGACATGTTTCATTGGTGTAGTTTAGATATATCTAACTTGTAAATGAATGTTTATTGCGGCATATAGAAGAAATGTATAGTTATTGAGTCAATTTTTGTCATTTTAACTTTTTAAGTATTGTTTTAATGTTTGCGCCGTGAGGATTCCGTGCGCGTCAACCGCTAACGTCGTTATTCTCGTAGGCTGAAGTGCTTTTAGGCTTGAAGTGCTTTTAAGCGTTAGGCTGAAGTGCATCTTTTATTGTGATCTCCCTCCCTGAATGGCGAAATTCGACACGGACCTACACGTCGGGTTACGGTGTTCCCGCAACCCAGTATCTCCCACCACTTACAGCTGGGACAAGCCCTAAGCTGCCGACTGGACGCCACATACGTGGTAGAGTAGTGCATGTGAGTGTGCTAAAGTAATAGGTAAGAATAGGGCAAGGAAGAGGGCGTAAAAGCCATGCGTAGTACGTGGTCCGTTTGTTAGGGTACTGCTTCTGCATTTGCCTGGGACTTCGCTCTGACGAAAAAAAAAAACTATAACCCATGTGATTTGAACACTAGGACCTTCCGGTCAGAGGCTCTGCAGTGACGTAAGTTGGTGTAAGTAGGGTTGGTAACCTAGCAAGTTTTTCGATGACCTGGCGGCATTGCAGATTGTATTGTTAATTTTAATAAAAAATGTCAGATAATGAACGAAAGCAAGCACTACTTGTTAATTTTGTGTAAATGAAATTCAACTAGATTTTCTACATTTCACAGCCCCGATGTTTTCATTCAAAAGTGTGAAGTGGTTTTAATCAGCAAAGTGTGCTTGAGACCTTTATCGCTCAACAGAATTTTTGTTTCCTTTGTCAGCCAAGTAACGGAAAAATAAGAATAGATTCAGTATTCTACTCCAACATAGTAACGCGTGAAACATACTTCCGTACGCACACGCAAACATACAAGCATTCATACTTACATAAATACGCACTATATACGTACCCTGTGGAAACAGATTTCGGGTCGAAAATGCCTTGGTCGGAGAGGTTGATGGCGACGGACTACTGACAGCGCTATCTAACGATGTTTTTCAAAACTAGGTTCTCTAGACCGAACGTAAAGTCTATTGATGAAAGTTAAATAGTAGTAGTATAGAGGTAAAAGAAATCCGTGATTCCAGCCCATGAAACTAAATTCCCATTGATTTTTGTATGCGTAATGTTGTTTTCAAGTTTCGTTAATATATTATGTGTTGTAATAAGAAGAGTCATTGAGCAGGAAATGGACAGCTCAGTCAAAATAGTGATCCAGAACTGGACGAGCGGCGGGTTCGATTGCGAGGCTAAGTACATATTTTTATCCATTCCTCATGACCACAAAAATCTCTACATTACAATATCCTACATTTGTCTTGACAATTTTATGCATAAAACACCCAAATTCGCGAACAAGGCGAATATTTGAATTCTGAAAAATAACAAAATTGATATTCTATATGTGAAATTAAAAATATGCATAATGTAGTGTGGAGATAAAAATAAAATATCTTAACTCTGCACCGCGCACCTATATTTTTTCATAACGATTAAACTCGCATGGCGGTATTTGCACCGCCCATGCATTTTCAGAGATTCTTAAATGATTTTACCCAGCATGAGCAAGATCAAATACACCAAAAAATTATAATTGTTTTTGTGTAAAAACTAAACAGAAAAAGTTCCCGAACTAACGTGGAACAATCAACATACGTAAAAATTAAATGTTATCTGATAATCTTTACCCGCAGACACTCGCCATGTTGGAAAATTCTGCATTTAATTGAGTAGCATTGACATTAAATACACTAGGAGATAACGCTTTTGCAATTCCTTCATCCGTTCGCCATTTGTATTAGTTCTCGAAAGGAAACAACTTGACAAGACGTGATTGAATGCGGCACGTCTTGATGTAGATATTATTTCACAAGCGAGCAATCGCGTAATATTTCGAGATATATGTAGTGTCTGTTTAGGACTCTCTCCCGAGTATTCAGTGTTGTCTCACGCTGTAAAACTACTTACATCACAGATTAGTGCTAGACAAACTTGCATTACATTACCGATTCAAGAGTGCATCAAGGTGCAATAGTTAAAACAAAAGATGAGGACTGAGATCTACGATTAATTTCATCAATTCAAAGAAATGCTTATCTTATGAAAGGAGAGCACTGTTTGTTTATTTTTACATTCAAATGTCTAATACTAAATAATATTTAATAATGATCCTGTCAGTTTTCCTGAAATCTATTTACGAAAGTGACATGGATATTATTTTCATTGCGTGATTGTATTAAGTGTACAAAATATAGGGAATTATTGGAAAAAGTCATTTTGCGGATGGTTATTGTGCCTGATATTGTCGTAAGAATATAAGCACACATGTGTCAGAAATTACATTAATTAATGTAGATTTAACGTACGACTTTAAATTAATATTAATGTACCTTGCGCATTAAAGGATGAACTGTACTTGTCATTATATTTAATGACTAAATTTAAATTCACCCAGATTTCATATATAATTACAAAACACATGGAACGTGATACTTTTTAATAACTTAAAAATATTTTCTTCCACTATTTAAACTAATGTATAATAATTTAAAATATACTTTTGCTTGAGCTTTATATTTTCCTATGAACAATAATTTATATTTTTTTTACAAAACCATTTAGTTTAATATTGTATTTGAACATAATACAACATTCGCAGTCCTGCTGCGTTTTTTCAAAGTTTGCCAGCTGTCGGCTCTTGTCTGGGTTTAGTTTCAGTCCGCGGATTAGGAAATTCCGAACCCTTTCTTCCTTCCTGTCTCTTGCAGGTACACAAAAGGTGACGGATTTCACAGCCTGCCTATTTCAGATACTCAATTGATTGATTGATTTTATCGTGTTTCCGGGCGCGTCAACTGCTTCGGTCATTAGTCTCGTTAGTGTAGTGCATGTTCTTTCCCCGCTTGATGGCGAGATTCGACACCGACCAACCGTCGGCTAGTGGGGTTCCCCCAACCAGGACTCTCCCACCAGCGGGGCACCACCTCAGCCGGGACAAGCTCTAAGCTCCCGACCGGTCTCCCGGACTATGTGGTAGTGTAGTGCATGTTAGTGAACGTGTGTGTGTAAGAGGAGAGGATAGGACAAGGAAGAGGAAGGACACATCGCGCGCGGTCATGGCCCGTTTGGTAGGGTACTGCGCCGGCATTCGCCTGGCGTTGATCGGAGAAACCACGGAAAACTACCGATCAGAGCAGCCGGCCGTTTCTCCTCCAGACAGCGACTGAATTCGACCTAGCTGAAAAGCTAGTGTCGAAAATCCTGCCGTCATCACGACTCGAACCTAGGACCTACCGGACAGAAGCGCTGCAGTGACATCAGTTGATGCACTGAGCTACCGCTACCGGTTTCTGATACTCAAAGTGTTTCACATTCATTCGTATTCCGAAGCGCTGCAGTCGTATTCTTACGTGGTGGAGTAATAGTAGTCTTATCTAAAACGTGTACAAAATCAAAAAAACTTTCTGATATGAAAACGTGTAAAACGTATAAATGTTATTCCTCGCCTCTTGTTTTCATCACAGCAGTTTTCAAGAGCGGCAAGCAGTTAACATCGAGAGAAGCGGAAGCAATTCAAGAATATTGTATTTGTGAAGGTAAAGTCTAATTATTGATTAGTATTGTTTATTTAATATTATTTTCATTATTAATATTATTTAATATTAGTTTCATGAA
The DNA here is from genome assembly GCA_964035755.1 of Teleogryllus oceanicus. Taxonomy (NCBI): domain Eukaryota; kingdom Metazoa; phylum Arthropoda; class Insecta; order Orthoptera; family Gryllidae; genus Teleogryllus; species Teleogryllus oceanicus. Next base: position 12,147,430 of record CAXIVR010000003.1, read on the forward strand.
ATGACCGGGACGGTAGCTCAGTGCATCAACTGCAGCGCCTCTGACCGGGAGGTCCTAGGTTCGGGTCCTGATGGTGGCAGGGTTTTCGACTCTAGCTTTTCAGCTAGGTCGAATTCAGTCGCTGTCTGGATGAGAATTCCTGCGGCTGGCTGCTCTGATCGGTAGTTTTCCGTGGTTTCTCCGATCAACGCCAGGCGAATGCCGGAGCAGTACCCTACCAAACGGGCCACGGACCGCGCGCGATCTTTCCTTCCACTTCCTTGTTCTATCCTCTCCCCTTACACTAACATGCACTACACGACCACATATTCCCGGAAACCGGTCGGGAGCTTAGAGCTTGTCCCGGCTGCGGCGGTGCCCCGCTGGTGGGAAAGTCCTGGTCTCGCCATCCAGCCTTTTGCCATTGTCATTCACAGTTTCCTCGCCATACCTTCCCACCACATCATTTTTGACTTGCCTTCCTACTCTACCATTAAAATCCCCAAGGAAAAACACTTATTTTGTATTAGCTATTCCATCTAAGACATTCGTCAATTGATTAAAAAGTGGAATTTTCTCTGTTTCAGGAGCATCGTTATTTGGGTTATATATACCAATAAAAACCGTCTATATTCCCTTTACTTTAAAATGTAATGTTACAATATTCTCATTGACGCATGTCCAGCTCTGAATACTATTTTTATATTTTTTGATATGGCGATGGATACTCCTCTCTCTGCTCTGATTTCTTTGTTCACCCCACTAAATATATGAATATAGTCTTTAACCTCCTCTATCCCTTGACCCTTTGTTTCGTTTCTGACAGGACAGCAAATTCCACATCCCATCTACTTAGTTTCTTAAAGACTTCTACACTTTTTAGATTAAGACTCCGTACATTACATGTTCCTATATTCATAAACCGTTTCCGTTTGCATTGTCGTTTCCTGGACATTCGGTTTAAATTTTTTCTGGGCCATTTAGCAATTCAGCATTTTTTTGACAGGGGCAGGGGTGCTGGCCCTACGCCCTAACCCCCAACCTGGAGGACCGGAGATTTCTTCTTCGGGGTTACCTTCCCCTAGACAGGCTGGCTTCCCTCCCGCCTACAGAGTCCTGTCCACCCTTTCCTCAAGAGAAGGAAGGAATTCATTAAGGAGCAGGAAGGAAAGGTAAAGGATATATAAATCTATATAAATTGAGACTTAGTGAAAAGCTGTCAAATATAGATAACACAAGTACCCAATCTCTCTACGATGGAGTAGTAAGAGCAATCCATGAAGCTGCTTATGAGAGCCTTGGAGAAACAGAAAGTGATGAAAACAGAAAGCAGTAAACAATGTGGGAATTATATATGCATAACTGTGCTCTGTAGTATTGGACGGCTGTATGGAAAAATACTAAAATTTCCACTTGAAATAGAGCTTATAGATATGGAAGAATAGAGCGGCGTTAGAGCTGGACGCTCATGTGTGATAATATTTTTAGTATCAGACTAGTGACCGACAAACGGCTTGCCCATTATTTAGAAAGACACCTGGTAGTTATTTTTATTTATATTTATTTTACGTCAAAAAAACGTTAAAAACTGCGTATGACGTGCTATGGGGAAAAGTGAATTGTGTACACATTTTCAAAATTCTGTGATCCCTACACAAAGTCATATACTACTTAAATTTTGAATTTTTGAAAGGGAAAAAACTCCCATGTAATAAAATCTATTTTCAAGGATAAACAAGCAATAAATTTTGAATTTTGAAAGGAGAAAACAACAAAAAGACTCCCATGTAATAAAATCTATTTCCAAGGATAAATGAGCAATAAATTTTGAATTTGGAAAGGGAGAAAAAAAAACAACAAAAAACTCCCATGTAATAAAATCTATTTTCAAATATAAATAAGCAATAAATTTTGGCTCTTATTACTTCCTGCGCGACATGGAAACGATAATTTGAATAATTGTATTTCCACTGAATTCTAGAAGACGTCACAAAAATGAAGTTGACATTTATGTCCAGAAGAAAACAAGGGCCATCTCAGCATTTGCTCAATGGATCAGGAAACTGGACGAAAACCTGATCGAGATGGGGGTCATTGACCCGAAGCTGTAGTACAATAGTTGTTACAGGTTGTTTATACTCATTTATACAGTCCAAATGGTAAATAATGCATTATGTATCATTGTTAAAATTAATGTTCCTTTTCTTGTGATGCTCAGTATAGTCTCTAATTGTATAGAAACAGTTATGCAGCAGAAACGATTTCACTTGGAATTTAAAGTTTTCTATTGAATTTAATCGTTTAATGTCATCTGGCAAAGTGTTGTAAAATAATGTACATGTATTGTATGTAAATTTTTTGTAATGAGCTCTTGATACTGTCACCTGATGAATATGATTTTTTCGTCGAGTGTTATAGCAATAGACTTCGGCATTTTCTGAAAAAATATTCCCGCCCTTGAGCAAGTAATTTTTTACAAAACCACTGATTCGTAAATAAAAAGACACGGTAATGGTAGAATTCCTAGATTAATGAAGAGAGGCTTACATGAATCACGTGGGTGGGATTTGGTTATTATTCGTACAATTCGTTTTTGTAATCTAAAAGTCTGGGAGCTATAAGATGTATTTCCCCAGAATATTATGCCATATCTCAGGCGAGAATGAACATTCGCGAAGTATAGGTATTTATAGATTTAAGAAAAGCCTATGATACAGTTCCATTAAATAAACTCTGGATGGCAATGCAGAAACAAGATGTTAAGATGTACTTATTGAAAGCTGTTAAAGACCTATTCAGCAGTAAAGTAAATCAAATTAAAATTGGAAGAAACCTTTTTTTAAAAAATTTGGAAGGAAACTACTGTTGTAACAATTGACGATTTCATACTCTGTTCTCTTAATTATGCAGACGATCAAGTCATCTTTTCTGAGGAGGAAGATGATGTTTTGTATATGTTACGAAAACTTCATGAATATTACTTAAATTGGAGGCTAAAATTAATAAAACAGAATATTGGTTGTAGGAGAGCAAGACTCTGTGTATACTCAATGGACCAGAATTAAAATCCTGACAGAATGTAACCTATCTAAGTACTCAAATAGCAGCAAATGGGGGTAGTACTCAAGATATTCAGAGTAGAATATCAAACGGGAAAGTAGGCATAAGGCAATTGCATCCTTTAATATGCAAAAATGTTAAAAGAAGATTATATAAGACTATCGTAGAGAGTATTGTCACATACGGGTCTGCCGTTTGGGAAATATGGAAAGGTAATGAGAATAAACTTACAGCAATTGAAATGGAGCATTGGCGGAGAAGCTGTGGATTGACACTGCTGGACAAAGTAAGAAATAAAGAAATTCCAGAAAAGCACAAGTAGTTTCAGCATTATTGATACCATTGAAATTAAAAGGCTTAAATGGTATGGTCACTTAAACATAATGTGTGAAGAACGATGGCCTCTAAAGCTCTGCAATTGGACACCAACATCGCACAGAAGACAAGGAAGACGCAGAAGTACATGGAAGGAAGGAGTGGAGAAGGAAATGGGTAGAAGAGGATGGCGTGGAAAGCCAGAAGACTGCCGTGACAGACTCAAATGGAAACTGGGATGCGAGAGACGCCTAATGGTGTAAAATACTCGCACTACTACTACTACCACTACTAATAAAATGAAAATATTTATTCATTCTCCCATATTCCTTAAATACATTCTTGGTAAAATTAGATAATATTTGGTACACAAGTTAACGGTTATTAATGAGTAAGGGCATTATAAGGGTTCTAATAATACTAGCGATAAAAAAGATTTTTGACACAATGATTTTTACAACAATTTAACGCCCGTGCACTAGATTTAATTTTTACCTGATTTTAATGATTCAGGATTACTGCTGTACTAATTAATTATATGTTAACTTGACTCCATTTTTCCTCTAAATTACAATTCATCACTTCATTATTCCATAGGAAAGTCACGAAATTTGTAAATATGTAACATCTTTCAAGTGCGTGTAAATAAATTTTTTTAATTTATAAGTCAAAATCTTACATTAATATCTGCCAAAGATCTTAGCGTACGGCTTGCTGGGTCAATGGGTCACGATATATTATAATCCTTATTACCTTTATAATGGATTATAGGATCCGCTGACTATACAGCACAGCTGGGAATCTGAAATAGAATGATTCTATTCCTAGTTCATTTCTGTTTGGATTGACTAAATGAAAGATCACTTTCTTTTCTAAAGAACAAAATTTAACAAAGTTTATTTTACCTTTTTAGCAAACAATTTAGTGAATTTATGTTATGACTTTGATCAAAATATCTTTGAATTTAGAATTTTATACCGCGGTTAACTTATCTATTCTTCGTTGATGTCCCTCGTAGACTTCTCAGTCGAAATATCTTTGAGGTTGGCTGTAGTCCAAAGTTCCAAGAAATCTTCTTCGATTCTTCGTTGATGTCCTCGTAGACTTCTCAGTCGAAATATCTTTGATCTTGCCGTAGTCCAAAGTCCCAAGAAATCCTCTTCTGCCCCTATCCAGCTGGTCTCAAACTATCAAAATTATCAGTCTGGATTACGTCCTATGACATAGTCCCGACCTCGATTACCACTCCCGACAAAGTTCCAATTTATACATCAATATTACTTCCACATGAAAATATCGGCAATATCATTCACTGTCCTTAAAATTTCACTGATAACCCAATTTGACTATCTGGATTATATTCGTTCCTCTCACGAACCTATGATCAGTTCAGAAGCGCGATGCCGGTCAGAATGAAATTCTCCTGCATGATTCACCCCTCGAAGACTTCGAATTAAACTACCTTCCTTTTTTCATAACATTTGACCGTCCTTCTCTCACCCAGCCAATCCATACGTTCGTTATATTTTGTGTAGCTGATCTTTGGATCGTCTAAACTTCTTCGCCCAGTCCCAAATTTTCTACTTTCGGCATCCAGACAACTCTTAATGCATTTAGAAAACAAAAAATACATTGTTTATTCACGGTCGTTGCTAAGCTCTAGCTCTCGTGATATTTCGTAATGCATGTTCCACCATATTGTCTACAAATAAATGTTAGTTTATTTTAACGTGACATATCGGTATGTCACAGTACGTACATGATAATTACTTTCAGGTATTTTACATTAAAAGTAATGCAGACATTTTTGACAATGTACACAAAATACTTATTGGTTCAGTTAATAAAGCGTGATTATTATGTATTTTCGCTTGCACAAGCGAAAGGAAACTTATTATGAATGAATTATATGTTACTCTGAAACGGCCATAGATAAATTTTTAAGGGAATTTTTAAAAAAGCGAACCTTTAGGTGGTGAAGGAATTTTCAAAATTCAAAATATGCTCTAAAATGGCCTAGAAGGACCCCCAAATTGTGCCTGAGTTGAATAATTCAAAATAGCAGTTTCATATGAGTTACCAATTGATTGTTACAAGTTAGTATAATTGTTGTTAAATTGGTAAATATTTTCTGGCCTACTGACAATTCTGGCCCAAAAAAGCGCGCTCAGAAATAATATTTCTTCATGGTGTAAGAGCAGACAAAATATGTACCTACATCGATAGAGATATTTTCCGCTTCATACGTAAACAAACGAGGTCGCGCCCTGGAACGTATTTTCCGGGAATTTTCATCAATCACATAGATACCTAGATTCTAATAGAATTTGTCATCGGGCCCCTTCACCCGATCGCAGGTTCTTCAAGTTGGGCGCTTGCGAAGATAAAATTTCAAACGAAACTTTTTCTATGAGAGAGGGTACTTTGGCCATTTTGCTAATTTTCTAGAACTGAGATATATTGTGTTGAATTGGGTTTTGGATTATTGAGAATGAAGGATTGGTTGTCGGGAAAAGGATATTTTTAAAGAAGGTGGAGGAATGTCAAAAAATACAACACAGAATTAACTCTAAAGTTTTAAAAAAGGGGAAAAAATAAATCCTCTTTTCCCTACCTGTGTTTCTGGGTCCCTTTAAAAAACATGTAAGTGGGAAAAGAAACATAAAACAATTACGACTACTTGATTTTGTATGCCCTTACAACATACCTCAACGCATATAAATTCTTTTTCCTTCCGCCCCCCTGTCGTACCCTGCCTGTCCGTCCGTCCGTCTGTCAGTCTGTCGCAGTCTGTCTGCGTCTGTCGTCCTTGTCGTCCCTTCCGTCCGTCGTCTGCCGTCTGCGTCCGTTGTCTGTCCGCCCCCTCGTCCGTTCGTTCGTCTGTTCGTCTGTCCCGTCTGTCTGCCCGTTCGTCCGTCGTCTATTGCCCGTTTACCCCGCCTTCGTCCGCCGTGCCCCTCCGTCTGTCTTTCCGTTTTCTATGCGACGTCGTCGTCCGTCTGTCTGTCCGTCTGCTTTTCCCTCTTTCTTGTCGAGCCCGCGTCCGTCTGTCTGTCCGTCGTTGTCCGCCTGTCGTCCGCGTCGTCTCCTTTCTGTCCGTCCGTCGTCCGTCCTGTCGCGTCTGCCCCCTTTTTTTGCCCCCACCGCCCGTCTGCGTCTGTCTCTGTCTCTCTGTCGTCTGCCCGTCTACCGCCATTTTTCCGCCGTCGTCCGTTTGTCGCTGTTCCCCACAGCCACCCGGGCCCTAAACTTGGGGATCCGGTCGGTGGCTGTAGCACATGGTCCTGACACAACACGTTTTCATGCACTTACGTCCGTCCGTAGCCCCATTCAGATGGTTCTTGAAAAGGACCGGGGGAAGCAAGTCCCGGGGTTTGGGTTTTGGAGAATAAGGCTTGACCGTTTATTATATTAGTAACGTGTGTTTATTAGTTTGGTTTTACATTAATTTTGTTTTTACTCATGTTTATTTAGATATATAGGGTGTATATGTAAATAATATTGTTCAGATGGTTGTATTCATTTCTTGTGTTATTTTGTTTTTTACTGTAGCCCTGATAAAGGAATTATAAATTCCGAAACGTTGGCAAACTAATGTGTTCCATTAATTGAGCAATTCAGTGAATCACATCTCAAAATTCATCAATGGTCGTGAATTCTACAATGAAAATATAAGTAGGTTTAGTGTAATTTTGCGCGAAAAATAGTTAATTAAAAATATAATAAATCTAATCGGTCATAAACCGTTTCAATTTTTTCTTTAAATATTTTCCATGCTTAGCTTTTTCACTCGTTTTTATATGTAACACAAAGAATACTGGCTTTGAAGGAAAAAATGTGAAAACTGTGTATTTCCTATTCTGAAACAAAAGTGCTAACAAATTCGTCAATTTTAATAACCCTATTGGCAGGAAATGTGTGCGTATACTATATCCATTGTTTTGACCAGTCCCACCCCTATAACTTTCTCCGTTCGTCGACCGTGCCAGCTGCTCTCACCCGGGCCTCGGGGAGGTTGCATGTGATTCATTGGATCTCTATCGGCTCGCAGCAAGAACTGGGCAAAGGGTGGTGGGACTCTTGCCAATTGCGCGGCAGGGGAGGAGTGCAAACCGTCGGAAAGGGGCGCAAGGAAAAATCGTTAAAATGAAAAATACTTACGTACTTCAATACATATTGGATAATTAAATTGTTTGTGAATTGTATACAAATTAATAAAGCAATAGGTAAATTCATATAATTATTAATTCTTAGCATATAATCTGGATTTTCACTCCGTAGTAAGGACGGTCAGAACGAAAAAGCACGAAATATTTTATAAATAATATTTTTTATCTATCTGATATTCCACGCATGTGAATCTCAAGGATATGCCTGTCTTTCAGTTTGTTAATAAACGATTAATGATAATAGAATTTTTACTCACGCATATTCTGTATTATACAACTTAGATCCTGGCTATTTGAAATTTAATTTCAATGTTAAAATATTTTCATTTTAACGTTATTATTCCTGAGTGCAAAAAGCTCATAACCATCTCTTCTTCATTTATGAAAAGCCTTGTACCTCTTCTTCGTTTATAAAAAGCACATAAACGAACAAAGAAAACACATAAATGTGTAATTTCTGTATAAAAAATTACATTAGAATATCAGTAAATTAATGTTTATCGTGAAAATTTAGAATTTTATAGATCATAGAATTATGAAAATTAGCCAGGCACATGTGATATCTGCAACACGTGGTGCGTATGTTTAATAGCACATCAGTCCTTACCGGGGAAAAGGCCAGTTTTCTCAGACCCAACCTTACGGAATATACGGCTTTATGTTATTTTGAACAAAATCTACAAATTGAGATCTTCGTGTTTCTGCTTTTACATTTCGAAGGTGTTTGCAACTTCTGGGTGTCCTTGTTCTTGGCAGGGGCGGTTATAAAAACAGAAGTTTTAATTGAATTCTCAATTTGATATTGTGTGTGATTTCATTCACATGTATCTAGCCCTCTGTTTTCAAACACGTAGAGCTACTCTACAATTTTACTCACGTGCATTATCGGGCCAACATTATTTAACGCTTATTTAACATTATTTAACGCAGGGCATGGCAGAAAAAAAATGCGGAATGTTCCCACAGTTTTAGCTATTCATTATAAATACATTAAAATGTATAAATTTGTGGATGTAAAAAAGAACCAAAAAGAACAAAAATATAATTGTGAAAATAATTGAATACACAAAGTTTATGAACAAATGTGCTGATTGTATTTTTATACTGTTCCTTATAAATTTCACACTTCATTAATATTCTTTTTACCTTTTCGTATACGTACGTGTATAAAAAAATCCTCTAACATGTGATGTAACCAGAATCCCAATTTTGTGGGTCCTTGACGTCGAAAAACCAATTGGCAGCAAAACGTCCGTCTGTCCGTCCGCGTGTGAACACTCCTAGCCCCTAAACCATTCGTACGAACTTCTCCAAATCGAAGAATTCCCTGAGTGTCTGGATTAAGTTGAAACTTTCAAATTTTGAAAAACATTCTTTAAAATTTGGAGGTACTTTACATGAAGCCCCACGGACATTTTCAAATGTTTCTCAAAAACGGCTCCATATTTTTTCTTTAAATTTCTCGTAAGAATAAAATAAAATACACTTATAATTTAGCATTGTTCCTATTTTCACGGTTAACTCTGAATTTTCAAAAACTGCAAAAGAGCATATTTTTTCACGTCTTCCTACAACTGTAAAATTGAAGACAGAAATTTCTCTTTCAAATTAAATTTGTTGTCCATAAATAGTTCTTTCATTAAGGTCGTGTATATTTTTTAAAAAGTGTAGTAGTTTTCGCGCAATAGAGGGTGCAAAATTTGCGATTTTAAAAAATTACAAAAACAACAAATCCTCAAAAAGGCTCCAAATTTTTTTTCATTTTTGGGAGGGTTAGTGACAAATGAACCCTTTACGATGACATAAACACCATATTGCTCTATTATTTTGCTTTTTCAAAAATTACAAAACTGTAAATTTCTTTGACTTGTCTCTGACGTCGGTAATATTTACATTAGAGGCGATTTCTTCACATTATTTTATTAATGAGTACATGTGATTAAAATAATGTTAAATAAAGTTTTTCAAAAACTCAGCAGTTTTTTGTGGAAACGAGCTCAAAATTTCACATTTTCAGAAACGCTTAAACGCCAGTTTCTCAAAAATGGCTCCTAATTCTTTCTTCAAACTTTTCCAATGGATAGTGCTAATTGCATTGTTTCAAGTGATGTTAAGTTCATTGTGGTGTATTCATTTATTTTTCCAAAACTTACACTCATTATTACTCGTCATTATTTTAAGGTCCTTACACTATCCCAGGAAAAAGTTTAATCAATAAATTTGAAGTGTTGTTTGAGAAAATTTTTAAATTGTTGTGGACTTCCTGTAAAGTATCTCAAAAAACAAAAAAATCATTTTCAAACATACATGATCACGATTTCATTTAGAACAATCTAGGAACATTATTTTTGGAGAAAATAGGCTTAACAGTTAGTGACCGCAGAAGGATCGATGGGCAGATGGACGGATAGTAGTTTTCTTAGGACCTCCCAGTCAGAGGCCCTGCAGTGGCATCAATTGATTTACTGGACAACCTAAGCCGGTTACACGTTTATGAAAAAAAAAACAATTTTCTGAATATCCATTGTACTTGACAGTAAACTAAACTTCATGCAATCTGATATACGATGTAAATATTATGCTCAACATTTATTTCAGAATTAATTTATCTTGAGAGAAATGTCCATTAAAAGTAATTTTGTTTTTGCATCATTGCTTTGGACATGAATGATGTCCAACTCCTTGAGATATATAGATCCAATGCTGCAAATCGTCTTAATGAACGGTTGTGCATCGGAAGTTCAATTTTAGTCATATTATTAATTTTTATTAAATTACTAGCTGAAGAACCCCGCGTTGCCGGGGTACTTACCATAGTAATATATTCGTATTAGACAGAAAGAGGAATTCCATCTATTTCCGTTCTGTGGCGTTGCTTCCTATCTATACTATTGTATCCCCATTGCTCTCCGCCCTGCCCCGCCCCCATTTGTCCTAGTCCCATCTGGAAATATAATACATCCAATATGAATTATAATACGTACATAATACAATTTTAAACATAAAACATACATAATACATATAATATGCGAGTTGTTTACTGTTGACACAGTTTCACGCTTCTCAACTTGCAATGTTTTCCGTCTACCCAGTCTCCTTCCAGACCTCTTTCTTCCATTTCACACTCCACATCTTTCTTCCAGCTTCTGGGTGGTCTGTCACGGTTCTTTCTTGTTGTAAGTGTCCTCAACCACACTTCCTTTGTCCACCTTATGTCATCCACCCGTAGGATATGCCCATACCAACTCACTTACTTGACTTCGACGATGGATCCTTCCATACCCATCCTTTGTCGGATGTCAAAGTCGTTTTCAAGAGACATCAACCTGTCTCTATTTCTTTTACTTAATTCCCACGTTTCTGCTCGGTAAGTACATATGATTTATATTATTGTTTTATAAATAATGCGTTTAGTTGTTTTTGTGATTTTTGTACTACAAAGTAGAAAATTTAATGGACGGATCACTCTTTTTCCTTGGCCTATTTTATTAGAGATATCTTCAGTATTTCTACCATTTGAGGAAAGAGTTAGTCCAAGGTATCTGACTGTTTTGCTTGACCGTGTGAGTTTCTATGTCGAGGACCTCATATCCTTTATTACCTCCTACCATATATTCCGTCTTCAGAATGTTAATACTAAGTTTTCGTACTCTTTCTGAAGCTTGCGGAAAATATAGCTTGAGTCATCTTCATCACCAACTGTGACTACCTGATCATCAGCAAAGTGTAATGTGTATAGTATATTGTCATCTACAGGTAGTCCCATTCCATTACTCTTCCTTTTACACATTTTGAGGGCTTCCTTAAGATATATATTTTAAATAGCGAGGGGGCTTGTGAGCATCCTTGTCTTAGGCCTTCGTTCAGGAGGAATTTCTGAGAAAGTCATTTCTCGATTTTGACCGACCAGTAATTTCCACTCTACAATGTCTTTACAGCATCAATGTAGGCATTTGCGATACCATTTTTACTTTCTCGTATACGCATATACGGGATTAATATATGTAGTATAGAGAACGTCACACATTACACATTTTAGGATCCCCTGATACCGAAAAAGTGATCTTTTACAAAACGTCCGTCCGTCCGGATGTCCGTTTGTCTGTCTGTCCGTCTTCCGTCTGTCTGTCCGTCCGTCAGTACGTCCGTCTGTCTGTCCGTCCGTCTGTCCGTCCGTCTGTCCGTCCGTCCGTCTGTCCGTCTGTCGTCTGTCCGTCTGTCTGTCCGTCCGTCGCCGTCTGTCCTTCCGTCTCTCCGTCCGTCTGTCTGTCCTCCGTCTGTCCGCCCGTCTGTCCGCCCGTCTGTCCGTCCATCTGTCCGTCCGTCTATGAATACTACTAGCGCCTAAACCATCCGTACGATATTTTCCAAATTGAGAAATGCCAGGTTGATCTGGCTCTAGTTGAAGCTTTCAGTTTTTGAAAACATCCTTTATAATTTAGAGGTACTTTACATGAAGTCTCCCGAACACTTTCAAAATTTTCTCAAAAAGCCTCCAATATTTTTATTTCTTGTAAGAACGGAGTAAAATACACTTGTAAAGGTGGCATAGGTCCAATTTTCACCGTTAACTTCGAATATTCGAAAATTGCACAAGTTTGAATTTTTCTGCGTCTTCCAACAACTACAAAATTCAAGACAGAGATTTTTCCTTCAAATGAAATTTGATGTCCATAAATAGTTATTTTAGTAAGAAAAATTTTAAAAAAAAATTACAAAAAAATTTTCGAAAAAGACTTCAATTTTTTCTTTAAATTTTGGGGTGTAGTACCAAATGCACCCTATTCGATGTCATAAACACCATATTGTTCTATTCTTTTGTGTGTGTTTTTTTAATTACAAAAATGTATGTTTTTGACTTCTCTCACATTGGTAATGTTAACATTACAGGTGATTTCTTCACATTATTATTAGAGTTAACCATGATAATCGGATCTATGCCAACTTTGTAAGTGTATTTGACTCTATTCTTACAAGAAATTTAAAGAAAAAATTTTGAGCAGTTTTTGAGAAAATTTTTAAAATGTCTGGGGGCTTAATATCAAGTACCCCAAAAATTTTAAAGAATTTTGTTCAAAATTTCAAAGCTTCAACTAGAGCCAGGTAGACTGGGGATTCTTCAATTTGGAAAAGATCGTACGTGTGGTTTAGGCGCTTTTAGTGTTCACAGACCGACAATTTGAAAGAAAAGCGGTATTTCGGTATCCGGCGACCCCAAAACGTGTATTTTCGTTGAAATCTGGAAATCTGTTTTCCGCAGCATTACACAACTTCCTATATACTACGTAAATACTCAGTGTATACTCCGTATATACGTACTATACAAGAAAGTAAAGCAATCACGTGAACCATATACTTGTAAAACGAAGGTATTAAAACAAATACTTTCATACTTCTGCATTTTTATGCCTAAGATAATATTTTTCATCACATGTTTGAAAGGCGCAGAGGAAAATCAGAACAACAGGAATAATTCGCTCTTCTAATAAGCTAGTTCCATGGCATTTGCACAATCGTGTCAACACACTTCTCGACAAAAGACTTGTTTTAGAATTGAAATGCTCCAAATCTGAGGGGTTTAAATTCAAATTCCACTTAGTTTCACTTTGCCTCACCTTTCCCTAGTTTTCGCATAATTTCAGCATTAAACATTTTTTCTGAAATCCTATCCCAAAATTATTCTTTAAATTTTCTCATCGTATGTATCAAAAGCCTATAAAATAACACAGGGCTGCGAAAAATAATACATTCTAGGCGCTTTTGTTACTGTTGGGTGATTTGAATTCATTTTAGCTAATAATTAATAGATCGAAAATTCATTTTTCTCTAACACGTTATATTTTTTTGTAATTTCAAGAAAAGACTGGTAAATAAAAATTCTTGATTTATGAAACGTCCAAGTAACACACGGTGAATAACCGTTTTAAAACTAGATACATACAATTCAGCTGAAGGAAAAATAAGCACAAATGTGTATTAAAGCTGCACACATAAGAATAAATATGTATATAAGCGGTCTTATGCTTATTGACTACATATTTACATTAATAATAATGATATATTTATGCTAACAGTGTCAGATACTCTGCTAACAATTTTTTTCTGAAATTTTGCCTCATCTTTCGTCGTCTGTGCAATACTACACTTTCTGTCTTGTTAACACCTCTCTTAACAACAGTTGTCTGCCATCATCACTTCAAAATATCTGCCCTAAAACTTTTCCCATCTCCTTCAGGTCTTGATGAAACTTCTCTCCATGTTCATAACCGAAATACCCCTATTATAAGGAAGAAAGCAAGGTTGTTGTGAAGAAAATGAAGTTTGATGCTAATGTTACATCCTAAATTCTTCATGGAAATTAGCACTTCGTCCACCGTAGATTTGAAATATGGATTTTTTTATTTCCTTAAAACTTGACAAAGATAATTTTGAAACCTGACTAGTACAGTCTTTATTCATCACTCATTAAAGTTTCAAAGTGTTCATCTTTCACCAGATTTCTAATCTGAGGTTCAACAAAGATGCTTTCTTTAAGCTTGACCTATGGAATAAAATGAAAATTTGAACAAATATCCTTAAATCAATCTCCATTCTTGTTCAGAGACTTGACAAACTTTAATTATACGACGCTTCAAGGGTGGAAAAATAATATTTTCACGATTAATGGAACTTATTTCATTTTTTATCTCCCGAATTCAAAGTATTTCTGATTAACAAATCCCTTTTGACCCAGTGTAATTCACGTACCCTGCTATTCCATTCACTTAGAAAGAAGAGGAACTTAGTAAATCCCAGGTGAATTCCCAACAACATTCTAATAACTTTCAATTCTCCGCACACAACCCACTTGTGTTCTTCGTAATTAATTTTTTAAGTTCTATGTTTTCGTGTGTTTCCTTTAAATTAACAGAATGAGCTACTGGCACTGAGGCGTATTGATTTACGTTATGAAGCAGAACAGCTTTGAGGCTGCGTTTAGAAGAATGCTTCAAAGATTAGCCCAGGTCATTTTCGTTGAATTCTCTAAATTTTTGAAAATTGCAAAAGTTTGAAATAATGGAGAAAGTATGTGTTGTTTCAGACAACTAATTACTTTTTCGGATACTATTTATGTGGCATAGAGAAACTGTCATAATACGTCGAAAAAACGTGGTGCTTCGTCAGAAAAATCGTTTTGTGGAGCCCTGATTGAGAAAGTGATAAACCTTGTTCCAATATGTAGAAAATAAAGAGAGCAAAAGACGCTTACAAATGCCCAGGTCTCATTTTTGTTTACCTTTTTATTTTAAAAAATTGATACGTCAGACATAAATTGAGAAATTTGGTACTGTCATAGCACCACTAGTTCTGGATTTTCAGTACCTTTACTTTTCCTTACTAAAATTTAAACTTCACCAGAGTGATTACGAACTTATTCTCTCACGAATTCGTATTCACGAATTCTCAGTTATTTTTCCTTCTTTTAAGGTCGCTTTTTAACATCTTGGTCTAGAGTCACCACTGTGCTTTTTTAACTGCAGGGAGAACACGTAAGGGCAACACAAATACACAGAAACATCAATGCCCGAGGCAGGATTCGAACCCGTGACCCTTCGAGCCGAGGCAGCTAAGCCCCTCCAGCCTTACGGACTTCGGCTATCCAGGCAAGCAAAATCCAAAGTTTATTTTATTTATCAACTTATATCAGTGATTTCTTCATGATATTTTTGAACCGTGTTCGTTTGTTTTCAATTTTATTTCTACCTGTTCAATGTTTACATTTTTTCAGGGTTTTGAAAGGAAGATATATTACATAGCTTTTTTGGCTAGATGCCAGCGATTTACTTACTAGGTATGACATTTTTACCTATAGTTGAATAAATAATATATATTAACCGCCCATATGTCGGTTCCATTGATTTTGAGATAATTCGAGAACGTCAACACGACAAGATGCAATTATAGTGTTACCAAATTGCAAGAGATCGCGCCAGCAGTAAAATGGCATCCTTGCGAGAATTTATTAGTCGGAACGTACTCGCGTAGAATGGAACGACGACCAATCAAAATTCACCCTTGAAAATATCAGCACTAGCGCAAAGCACCGCTATGAAAAGCTCTCTCTTGTGCTGCTGACCACCGATCTGGACACACCGGAATTGTTCGTGCTGGACGGAGAGGAGAATTCGCCGTATTTCGACGATAAGAAGCTTGAAAAGGGTAATTCGTCTCATCATGTTAAAATAACGATATCATGTATGAGAGAAGTGAAAATTTTAAATAATGGAATATTCTGATAAATTCACGCATTACGCAGAAATATACTATTTTTCTATCAACGAGGAAATAATATATTTCAACGTTCAAGAACGTATACTGAAGTGGAAAGCATACGCTATAGGAAATGTCTTTCCAGCTTTTTTTTGTCTCTCGTCTGGGCTTACCACATAAGAAATTCATTACGCAGATATATTGCAGTCATATTGTATAAAATTCGAAGGACTGTGTTAAGCGATTCACCAGAGCACGTGTTCGCCGAAGCAAAGGGGTTGCCAATGACCTTGAAATGATCTGCGGTCGTCGCTCCAAGCTGTGGAAATATTTCTTCGAAACAACGTGTTGTAAGTTAGAAAACTTCACTAGAAATTCTAAAAAAAGAACTGTTTAAAGAAGCGAGAATGATTATACAGAGAATAAATTCACCTCACAGCCGTAGATAGT
Organism: Teleogryllus oceanicus; assembly: GCA_964035755.1. Lineage (NCBI taxonomy): Eukaryota > Metazoa > Arthropoda > Insecta > Orthoptera > Gryllidae > Teleogryllus > Teleogryllus oceanicus. The sequence goes on from CAXIVR010000003.1 coordinate 12,163,653, forward strand.
CGAGTAAATTAGTATTAAAATCATTTAAACGTAATCTTTGACAATATTGCAGTCAAAGGCTATAGCTAATTCCTGTCAAGAATTGTAAAATATATTTATTTATATTTTTCATTATCGATAATATTTGTCTTTTAGTGTGTGTTTTCACGATATTAATCGTTTTCAAATTGTTCAAACCAATAATTAGTAAAAGAGTTATTATTAATTGTACGTGCATTGCATAACGACGCTTTCTTTGCTGGCTAAATTGTGTAAAGTAATAATCTACGTGAAAGTGAACCAACGCCTTGAATATATTTCATTCACTATTCAAGTGACAATTTCTTTGAAAGTGTGTGTAAAGGGTATTTTGGTATGTGATTCTTTTTCAATATTTTGTGTTTCTACATATTATTGTCTTGTGTTCAGTTATTTTATTGTGTTTTTTGTGAAGTGAAGAGTAATGTAATTTTATGTAAAGTGTTTATGCAAGTGTTAAAAACGCAACTGCAGTTGTTAGGTAATCACGTAATTGCTAAAGGTAGACCAAGTGATAGAATTTTTCAATGCAATGTGTAAATGCTAGATAGAATTGTATTCAAGTATTTAACAAAATATATCTAGAACTCTGTTCATAGTTAAAAGATTAACTTGCCTACAATTTTTTATTACAAAAAGCAGGTTAAAAAAGACGAACCTAATTCTAGTGGGCAGTTGGGACACATAAAACCATTCCCTAATTTCCTTGGTGAATTGTCATGTCATAGGTCAACTAATACTACTAGGTTACTTGAGTGACCCGCTGTAGGCTTTTTAGTGAATATCGTGAAAAGGTAGAGCGGTATATATATATATATATATATATATATATATATATATATATATATATATATATATATTAAATTAAATAATATGTTGAAAAAGGTAGTTATATATATTTGATAAGATTTGGAACATGTATGTGTATGTTACTGTTTGAATTTAAGGGGGGTGGAAAATATATTTCGGAAAACGTGATTTAATGTGAGAAGAATTATAATTTAAGCCTAGTTCCTAGTGTTGAGAAGTGGGAGCAGAAGGTAAAGTTTAAAAAATTTATGGGTTTGAAGATTGATATATTTTTTTTTCAAATCATTCAGTTTTTAGTAATTTTCATAAAACTTGTTTTGTATTGTTTGTATTTTATGGTGTGTCGAATGGGATATATGTTTTGGAATATATTGTTTCGATGTCAATCTTCTATGTACATAAACCTAAATATTTAACTGGGAAGGCGTTATCATTCAGGTACATTTGTGCTATTTATTATTAATGGAGAGGGTTTTGTTGGACAACAAAGTGTAAAGATTTTGGCTTGAGTTAGAAGGATATACTACAATTCTCCAATTCCATTTCATACATTTTTGTATTGCAGTTTGTAAAGTATTTCTAGCCATTAGGATGTTTTTGCGAGTTGAAAATAAACAGTGTCATCAGTACAAAGGGCAAGTGTAGTAAATGCCGAAGGTGGGATGTCAGCATATATATATATATATATATATATATATATATATATATATATATATATATGTGTGTGTGTGTGTGTGTGTGTTAAAAGCAGAGAGAGTGTGGATCCTTGAGGTATCCCTGATTCTATTGGCCGTTGTGAAGAAAGAGATGTACGAATTGTAACAGCAAAATGATGGTCAATAAGAAAGCTTTTTAATAGGAAGAATAGATAACGGGGTGCCAATATAATGTAGCTTGTAGAAAAGACCTTCAAGCCATTCTTTATCAAATGCTTTAGAAATGTCAATAAATAAACCAATAATGTGTTCTTTAATATGAAAAGCATTTGCAATTAGTTCCGTAACCCACAGTAACTGGTGAGTTGTTGAGTAGTGAGTTCGAAAGCCAAATTGATGTGGAAGAGCTTGTATTGAGTGAATATACTCATTTAATCGTTTCAATAACAAATTTTCAAATATTCGATATTGAAGATAATAAACCAATTGGTCGATAGTTAATAGAGGAATGAGGGTCTTTTCCAGGTTCGCATATGGGAAGTATTGTAATGTCTCTTCCTCCTCCTTACTATCTATTCTATTTGCCCCTATTTATTTATTGCCCCACCGTTTGGGTCGCCATTTAGGTAATGAATCCTACTCTCTCATCTATTATTTATTTACTCTCAGCTATCTATTTATCTCTTCTCTATTGCTATCATCTATTTATTTATTTATTGATTTACCCTCTGATATTATTCCACCGTTGGGTCGCCATTTAATTAATGTAACACTCTCTCCTGCTCTCTCCTGCTTCTTCCTATCATTCATTAATTTTATCCTCTATTCTCTCTACGTTATCTATGCCCGCGCTTTTATCAAATATATATAATAAATCCCCTTTTTTCTTTTCCCTTTTAACTATCTACTGCCGTGGATACGCTGGCGGTCCTATGCAGGAATCGCAGTGAGGTAACTGGATTATGCGTGCTAGGTTAAATTATTACGAACATCTCAATTGATCCAAAACGAACCGCATTTCTGGTTCGATCATTTATTTGCGTTACTAACTTTCCTCTATTCTCATTTCTACGGCGATAATTCACCGTCTTTCTTTCTACGTTAACATATAATACCCTATAACATCAACACACAGAAACAAAAAAACAAGATAATACACAATAACAAAAAAAATCATTCATACACACAAACAAAATCAAAATCACATTCATCCCTCGAATGCGCATTCCCTACTTTCCTTTAACTATTTCTATTTTATTCCTACTAACAAAACTTGATCTTCAACAAAAATTGTTTTTAATTATGGAATGCGTTTTGATACGAAGCATTTCAAGGAATTCCGACACACACACACACATGCATATGAGTTTCACTTCCCTTTTTTTCCGCTCATCTCTCGTACTGAAGATGTCCGGTGTCCGCTGTTCGATGTTCCTCGATGTTCGGTCGCCGGCCATCCTTCCTCGCGGTCGCCTCCGAAAACCACTCTTCGTTAACCACTATATTTCACCTAAATGTGAAAGTCCAGCCGCTAGCCCGTCACCGACTAATAAATTCTGTATGTTTGCGGCGTACTGCTTGGCAAAATAAGTAACACTAAGACAGAAAACAATTACTTTTCGCGTATCGTCAACACGTCACTTCTTGAAAAGTTCTATTGCTTACTTTCGTTTATCTTGGAAAATAATCGTCTGAATTATACTGATGTGTATTGATTCAGTTAGGTCCCATAATAAAAATGTTTACGCGCCAATTTCTCACACTAGAATACAACGTAATTGGTTATCCGTAATTACTTGAAGTTTTACTAGTAAAATAACATGAATTCAAATGAATTTAAATTTTGCTCCCTTTTCTAATATTCCAAAATATTTATAAATCTTTCGACGTTAGTTCTCGTTAACTATTTTTACACTTTCAAAAAAATTAACGACACACCGATTTCACGTACACGAGGCGTTCATCACCGTGTCCACGACACATCTGCCTCACATCTGCATTCTTTCTTCCTTCTTCTATCAACTTACATTGTTACCACAGATTTTTGTCACAAATAATTGATACACGCTTGCTCTGTTGGTTCTCGAAGATTTCCTTAACTTCTCAGCATGGCGTCATTTGTTTATACTATTGACTTCATTCCAACTTCCACATATTTTATAATTACTTCGCTCCCGAAAATGCGACAAAGTTGATATTAATTTTGTCGTCTTCCCCGTATTTTATTCTATTCTTGCCCAACGTTTCAACCAAATCGGTCCGTGCGTTTGGTAATTATTCTCGAAAAACCCCTGTTTGTAATGTTTCTTTTCCAACACAACAATGGCCATATTCTGTTCATTTTATTAAAAATTCCAAATATATTTCAGTTTATAACTTCCGAATGCGTCAACCGAATTTAATGCCGTTTGTTTTATTTTTTTCTGCTTTCCGGATAATTATATTCAGTTTTCCCTAAATCTCACATGCTACAATTTCTTATTTTAATTTGGATTTACAAACATGTTTCTATCGGCACCGTTGCACTCCACATATACGTTTATTCATTGCCCCTTTTTGGCAACGTTGCATCTGGGGTTTTGGTCTCGAAACGTTGGATCATTACAGTATATATGCTAATTTCCATGCTTTGGGGAAATACGATATTCGGAGCATCGAATTAATGATGTTAGTTAAGTTTGCTAAAATCGGCAGATTCAAAATTCTTTAAGCATTATATTTGAAAAATATATCATATCCTAGAAGCTTTATGAATTTTTAGACTCTTTGTTATCTTTAGGACTTCTTGGGGGAGATAAATTTAATTTTTGAAGGAATTGTAAAATGTTGTTGTAAATTGTAAATTGTGAGGGAAAATGCCTTTCGATCTTATCATTAAAATCTTGGTTAATTATTGAATTATTAATAAATGAGTCTTCTAAATGATGAGCTATAAGATAAGATTTATCAGAGTCTGAATATGCATAGTGTGTGCCAAATTTAAGTGATGGGATAGGAGTAAATACTTTAGTCAGTTTTTTGACAGTAGACCACATTGATCTACTATTTGGGTGAATTTGTTCTAAGTAATGTTGATACTTTTCTCATTCATATTTATCTATACGATATTAATTGTTCGTGATAATTTATTTATTTTACGTTTGAAGTCTGGTCTACTGTTTCTTTCCAAAATCTTTGTAAGTTATGGTTTGATTTGATTAGAGGTAATTTTGTCGACGATGTGTGGTTTAAATTTTTTATAAATTTTCTATAACTTTCCAAATCGATATGTATATTATTTGGAGTTCAGTGAGTCTGTAGTAATTGAGATTGAGGGAGCATGTATTACAATGTCATTGTGTGTAATGTATTGGAGTAGATGAATGCCTTGAGGGTTGGTACTGTTACATCCTCTATGTTATTCATATTGATAGTTTATGCTATACACTCTAAATTTAGAGAAATAGGGGAAAATGTTTTGATGAGGTAGAATAGTTTGAACAAGTATACAATATTATTACAAGTATACAGTTCCTTATACAAGCTTATATAACAAGTACACCACCAGAAGCGTGTACAGAAATACAGTCATTTCTGTAAATTTTGTATCTTTTATGTATAGTTCTCCTCGTGTTTCACTAATGCAAAGCTATGTCAATGTTATGATTCTTTAAGAAATACTGAAATATATTTTTCTGTCTTTTAGACCATTTCATTCCAATTTAATAGAGTTATTGTATATGTATTAATAGCGATGAAGTAAATTTTGAAGGCTTTCAATTAAATTTGTATTTTTGGAATAAGTGAAGAAAAGGGTTTTTAGTAATGTAGGAATAAGAAAATTGTTATTATTATAATAGTTTTGTGGGAAGTGAGTAGTATGGGTAATGGTATTAGCAGTAGTAAAGTTGTGTTGAGATGGATGAGAGTAGTCGGCAATGAAGGGAAATTTTAGCATTTAAATTAGGATTGTAATACCAATGTTTGAAGTGAGCTTAATTGACTATTGAAGGGACGCTTTTTATTAGAAAGAAGTAAGTCTTTTACGTTTTGCAACCTTTAAATTTGCTGTGTGATTACTACCACAATTAACGCATTGAGGAGGAGTTGTTTAGGGAGAGAACAATTTGTGAGTGATGATCTTGAAAACAGCGGAACACAACGTTAGGCTAATTGACAATTTGCTTGCGTATAGCGAAATCGCTGACATCTTTTACATTGAATAGGTATTTTAAGAGACTTTTTGTTTGAATTCTAACTAAACTATGAAAAAGTTTTTCTAATTTGAATATTTTTGAAGTTTCTTTATTTTTTAAAAGATCTATTGAACGGAGTTCAATAGGTTCTCGTTTTTTATTAAACAGGCGATAAACTTTTATAACTGGAATTTGTAGTCTTTCTGTTATGTACGCAAAAAGACACAAGTCAACAAAAACAATTTATTGATCAAGCTTTTTACAGTAGTGATCTCGTTAATCACAATCCAGAAGCGTAGTCCGATGTACAATGCCACGGTGTCCAATATCCAATAGAAGTCCCAAGATGCGCGCACAGTCGTCCAAAATACCAGGAGAGAGAGAGAAACCAATTACTTTGCCGAGTTCGCACTAGGTACACGGGGTCACTGCTGGGTCGCACTTCAGAACTGTGTGTTCCTCTGGCCGGCGCGGCCGATTAAGAAGCACGCCGCGCCGGAGTCTCGCCTCGTGGCTGTAGATCCGCTCGCCAGCCGCTTCCGTCCTATTGGCCGGCCTTCGTGCCGGTTTGTGGTCCTGCTGCCTTCGGTAGCCTGCGTCCCGCGCTGCCGATTTGGCGCGCGATACGAATCCTCGTATATCGCCGCAACAGTTTCAATTCCATAAATATTTCTTCATTAGTATAACTTATAGGAATGTCTTTAATTACAACATAGGTAGTTTGATTCGTTGGGTCACGGTAAGAATGAAATTGGATACTATTTGATTCACAAAATGTCCTGTAGTTACGAAAGTCCTATATTATACTAAATGTAATTTCCACTGCAATCTTGATTATTTTTGTAGAAAAGTCACTTTTAACAATTTGTTGTAAATCGGCAATGAAATTATGAAAGGTAAAGACGTTTGATGCAATGATGGGTGGGATTTTGATTTGTGGTTGTTGTTCTTATGTGGTTGTACTTCCGAGAGTATGGCATATTTACTATCTAATTTCCGAAATTGATGGAACATTATTTATTTTAGCCACATTTTTACCTGAAGATTGTCTGTAATTACTCCTTTCTCTTTCGAGAATCACATTGTTGCTGAGAACTGTCTGACGAATTGGTAAAGGTATTATTTATATGTGCATTTGAAGCTGTAGAAACATTTGGATTAAAATTCAAATTATGTTGTTGAGATGAGGAAGTTGAAATAGTTGAGTATCATTTTTTTATTAGACGAATTACTTGATGCATTGGAGTTGCATTGATATTATTTGTTGTTGTTGTATACATATCCGCATTAGCTGAAGGTAGGACAATATTTGGATCAGACATTGCAACTGAATTGACTCCACTCATAGGTGGAAAATTTATATTGTCCATTTTCTCAAGTTTTTGGTGATCCAAGGCAATTGAATTACATATAAGTTGTCACCATGTAATATTAAGTACACTTTTCACAGTTAATATCACTACTAGCAATTCAGTATTGATAGTAATGGACTTAATTACGATTACTGTTCACATATACGTATTCAAACCATACAGAGATTCCAATCCAAGGTTCTCAGAGACATTGCTAGTGCTCCCTGGTACGTCCGAAACGATGTGCTACATAATTATTTTAACATGCCAACAGTACAACAAGAAAATTAAAAATTTTACCATAAATATGTCAGCAAACTAGAAAACCTAATAATGTACTGCCATAACTTACTGATTTTCAAAAAAAAATTCAAACCATTGGATTTGCCAAATACATTTTAAAATAACAATAGTGTAATACTGTATAAAATCAACACCAATTGTTTTGTCAACATGTGCTTGTTGATGTAATATGATAAAGGAAGATCACCAGTGGGTGACCTTTCCATGCAAGTTTGTAATTTCTAACAGCATATTTACTTATTGTTCTTGTCTTGATTAGATTGTAAATTTACAGATTTAAATTTAAAAAAAACATATACGTATAATCGTAAGCAAGGCCCACTTCAAATCCACCGTGTTCTTGAGGAAGTAAATAGAAATGTGTATAAATACACGTACAATTGCTTCACATAAGTTGAATGTAAACATTTCAGGAAATACTCCTTGATGAAATTCTATTTTTTATCAAAGAAAATACATTGCATTTTCTGAAAAATTAATTATATTACATAAATATACCCCGTATAATACCCGAATTTCTTTAATTTATTGAAATATATAAGAACAAAAACAAAGAAATTTATTCATTTTTGATTATCTATTACAATTGATTTCAACAAAAGATTATAGTATCAGCATTGAGGTAAAAATAAAATTCTATGACATTATCATGAAAGTAACTAAAATTTAAGTTCCTCATACCAACAAACTGCACAGAGCGGGCCACGCCCGACAATTATGAGAAGATGGAAAACGCCTTTATAATTCCTGGTATTACTCTCGCGTCCAGCCACGAAAGAGTCAGTACCGATGAGTTTGTCCGTTGCCTTGGTAGACATTTACACTCTTTAGCTATTCATGTGTTACAGGGAGTAACATTTCAATACTCATAGATTCGAAACTTGGAATTTGGTTGTCTAAATTCTCATCTAAGACACTCTTCTTTTGAGATTCATGATACGGATGTTTTTCTGTAAAGTTCTACGATACTGTAACAACTGTACAGGTTTGAAGAAAAAATTATCGTTTGTTTAGATCATCACAGAAAATAACATTTTCACTCGACTGGTATTTAGCAGGATCATTTACACACACAAGTCGTGATCCTTTACTTTCAGGTTGACGTGTTCCATCTGTGTCTTCACATTCAGGAACACAAATCGAACCTTTTCCTGGTGAACTACGTTGGAGATTTGGAGAATCATACGGCTCCCGAGGTTGTCCTCGTTCAGGACGCGATGTTTCATAAGAATCTCGGTATTGTTTACGAGGCGGACTCGACGTGACATATGGTTCCCGAGATGAATCACGAGAAGGACGCGATGAGTAATATGGATCCCGAGATGCATCACGTGAAGGACGCGGTGAGTAATAGGATCCCGAGATGCATCAGGGCGCGGACGTGAGGAGTCGTATGGATCACGAGTTGAATCACGTGGTGGACCCGATGAGTCGTATGGATCTCGTCGAGGTAAGGATTTGGTCTATCCTTGGAGGACAGGAGGAATCGCATGGATCGCGAGAATCGCGCCGAGGAGAGTGGTATTTGTGTCGTTGGCGTCCGCATTTACTCTTCTTTCTCTTCTTTGGTTCCCGATGTCTATCTGATGGCTCTCTTTCAGAATATGACTCACCTCGAGGTGGACGCGAGTCATCGTATGAATCTCGACGTCGAGGACGTGAAGGGCGCGATGTGGTCTCAGACGGTGATCCTGGTCGGCGTGAAGAATTATACGGATCTCCAGATGATTCTCTCGAGGGCGCGGCGAGTCGTATGAGTGTGAATCCCGAGAATCACGACGAGGGGTACGATGTTTGGAGCGTTGGCGCCCGCATTTACGCTTTTTTCTCTTTGATTCTCGACATCTATCCCGTGGTTCCCTTCCTGATCGCGGACAGTTAGATGGATCACAAGAACTCCTGGAATCATACGGATCCCGAGACCTATCCCGTGGAGAATCATAGGTATCTCGAGAATCGCAGTGGGAAGAACGAGATTTGGAATGTTTGTGCCCGCACTTGCTCTTTCTCTTCTTCTTCTTCTTTGGTTTTCGATGCCTCTCTGATTCCTCTTCAGAGCGCGGGGATGAATAACGCCGTGATGGGCGAGAATCATTGCATGTATCGTGACATCGATCTGGTGGAGGGCGCCGCGAAGAGTGATCTTGATATGAATCACGTGGTGGTGGTTTATATCGTTTTCGATCACTTGAAGAGCTCGACCTAGAGCCGCCCCCACTCTTACCTTTCTTCTTTTCCTTCTTTGTCGGGTACTCATAAGGATCTTGAGAGTATTCTCGAGGGCGACGCGATGATTCGTTAGGATCTCGAGGTGCATCGCGTGGGGGAGGTGGAGGCCGTTCGCATCGCTCATCACAAGGAGACGTGTCTTTACGAGGTCTCCCGTCTGTCGGAGTCTCAGTTCGAGGAGGCGCACTGGGGGGTCTACTGGACCCTCTCTCGAATTCGTCGTCCTGTCTTCTGTCCGGCCTGCTCGAGGGGCCGCTTTGAGGCCTGCTGCGAGATGACCTTCTAGACGGCGGGCGGCTCTCTGGAGGCGCACTTCCGGGTGGGGGACTCCGCGACGGAGAGCTTTCTCTAGCTTGACGCGGCTTCCGGCGGAAACAGCGCCCTGCAACGAATATCTGTTACGTGGAAATTAAGCAATCAAAAGACGCGGTTCAAATGACTCTTTGACAGTCGCTTACCAATGCCTTTCCGGTACACAGACAACACCAATGGGCTGGTATGTACGTGGGACCTGAGCATATAATTCAATATAGCGAAAGGATTTTTACTTTCACCCTACTGCTTGAGCGGTGTTGAGAAAGTATTGTAATGCTGGGGGAGAACACGTCGATTTTTTCACAGAAAATCTCAGAAAAAGCATCTGAATGTAAAACTAGTATTTTAGATTTTAATTTTTACAATAATATTTTTAGGGTTAGACACTATTTAAAAACTCGTATTTAAAATACATCATTCTCTACAATCGTTGAGAACAGATAAAGTTTGTAAAAGAAGACTTAAAGCAGTTACAGTAAAAGGAATTTGAGAAGTGTTTGGATGCAGTTGGATATTCTGAGAATTATTTCTCATTCATATATGTTATAGCTGTGTGAAATTCCGTTCCAATTGTCTAATTTGTGTTGATATTTGCATTAAAGACTTATTTTTCATACCTAATATTCTGGAATGATTTGGGTGTAATGAATAGAGACTGGATTTGTAGCAAATGATGGTTTTATTTAATATCCGTAGAACTTCCAAACTTTGTTATTATATCTTTCTAGACAAGCTCATTTTAAAAATGCATAATTCTACTGTGCATGTTTGCATTGTTTTTTGGTATTTTTTTAGAAATTCATGCTTAATGCGTGTTTGACAAAGGTCAATCTTAATGCTAGAATAATATGTTTTACAGCCACTTCTGTAATACAGCAACTGGGATTACGTATAAATAAAATACACATACATACTTGGTATAAATATGATTTTCATTAACATATCAATAATTCAAAACTTGCAAATTCAAATATCTCATCCATTTACCTGAATGGAATTTATTTTCTAAAAGAAAGGCTGAAATATTAAGTTGAAATGTAAATGCATATTACGAAAGCGTTACAAATATTGCGAGAAAGTACGTACTGTTGTAGCACCACTAATTTATATTCAAAAACAAATAATACATGCATTTAGCAATATACTAAAATTATTGCCTACATGTTCATTTTAAATATTTTCAGTTGTGAGGGTGTGGTAAGGGCACATATATTTCGAACATTTTCTGCACTTAAAGTAATTTCGACGGGAGCATACACGATTACGTCTCTTTTTAGAAAAAAACTACCTCAACATATATACTGTTGCCACTTCGATTGCACAACTATAAGTTTTAACGTGATTATACGCAGGTCTGGTGATAAGACAACGCCATAGTTTTCACGAATCAATTACGTATATCTCCATTTTTTGTAACATCCATTCAGTGTTGAATGCTTAAATTAACACTAAGAATTCAGAAAAGTGTTTATAATAAAATTTACAAAATATGAAAGAGAACCTCTTTACATAAACAATGATATTGAAAAACTGACCACATGGTGCATCCTTGGCCCCTTCCATTGATATGGGTATGTTAATCGGGAAGAACCAACTAATACTATCGATTAGAACAACCGATTAGCAACAGGTGGGTCCTTGATCCAGGTATTTATCAAATGTTGAAAATCCTCCCCTCCCCCCCAAAAAAACTTTGCATAGGCATCGGCGACTGTCGTGTCACACCGCTCGTACTCGTTGCATACTTACAGAAGCCCTTCCGTTTCTGCTTCCGCCGCTTCACACAGTCCTCGTCCTCGCACGGTCTGGGCGTCTCGGGCCTGCTGCGGTCCGCGGAAGACCAAACGCGCAGCTCCTTCTCGGGGTCCAGGCTCCTACTTCCCGGTGGAAGTTCTGCGTAAGGTTCGCCACGAGATGATGGCCTTTCGTATGATCCACTGCGTGATGGAGGTCTGCCGTACGGATCTCCTCGTGGTGGAGCTTGTCTATAAGGGTCTTGTTCTTTTCCAAAAGATCCACCGCCTCTTCTGGGTCCCCTGTACGGGCCATAGTCATCAGGAGGCCTTTCATAAGGACCACGACCTGGAGCTCTATCATAAGGTTCACCTTGTGGAGGAGGTTCTCGGTACGGGCCATCGTCATCAGGTGGCTTTTCATAAGGACCACGGCCTGGAGTTCTGTCATAGGGTTCGCCTTGTGGTGGAGGTCCTCTGTACGGGCCATCGTCATCAGGGGCTTTCATAAGAACCACGGCCTGGAGCTCTGTCATAAGGTTCACCTTGTGGTGGTAGTGGTCCTCTGTAGGGGCCATCACGATCAGGTGGTCGTCCATAAGGATCACGGCCAGAAGGTCTGTCATAAGGTTCACCTTGTGGTGGGGTCCTCTGTAGGGGCAAGGTTCACCTTGTGGTGGAGTCCCTCTAAATGGGATATCGTCATCAGGTGGTCTTTCATAAGCATCACGGCCTGGATCTCTGTCATAAGGCCCCCCGTGTGGTGGAGGGCCTTTGAAAGGGCGATCACCTCAGGTGGCCGTTCATAATAATCTCGGCCTGGAGCTCTGTCATAAGGTTCGCCGTGTGGTGCTGGTCCTCTGTAGGGACCATCTCGATCTGGTGGTCTTTCATAAGGATCACGGCCTGGAGCTCTGTCATAAAGTTCATCTTGTTGTGTAGGTTCTCTGTACGGGCTATCACGATCAGGAGCTCTGCCGTCGGGTTCATCTTGCGATGAAGGTGCTCTATAGGCAACACTTTGAGGATCATAATCAGTGCCTTGGCCATCTGGAGACCGTTCTCGTATAGGTGAACCTCCCAACCTGCCTCGGGGCGGAGGGTAATCATCAGATGGCGGTGGGTAATGAGTATCCCTCTCTGAAGGGGGGTATTCTCGAGATGGGCGTCGCGGGCCTCGTCCTGGAGCATAGTCAGCATAAGCAGAAGGTTGCCTTGAAGGCATCTGTTCTCGAGGTGGAGCATATTCCCGTGGATCATGTGACGGAGGATATTCGTCGTCGTCCGATCCTCTTCTTTCCCTTTGTCGAATGTCTTCTGGAGGTGGCCCGTAATCATATGGAGCTCTATCTCCTTTATCTGATACATCTTTGGTTGAGTCATCTTCCTCCGGCGGTGGTCTTCGATCACGTGCAGGCCCGTATTTTGTGTCCCCTGGAAGTGGCCCGTATGATTCAGAAGGCGGATAAATTTGCCTATCGTCAGAAGGTGGGCCATACCGACCGTCGGGCGGAGCCGATCTGCACTATATCGAGCGAATCGTATCCTCCGACATCTCTCCGAGGTGGGACTCGCGAATCAGGTGGTGGGGTCCGAATTGTTTTCGGTCTCGAGGTGGTCCATAATATGGTGCTTCTAATGGCCGAGTATCATAATCTTGTCCATCCCTTGGCCGTTTACCGTAATCTCGCTCGTCGGGCTGTGTTTGATAACGTTTTACTTCAGATGGTGTGTAATCTCGCTCGTCGCGGGGTGGTCCATAGTCCCTGCCATCTTGGTTGGGGGGGCCAACCCTCGCCTCGGATGGGGAGGGCCATAATCTCTCGGCTTTCCGGGTGGGCCAATCGCGCGGCGGTGGGACATAACTTTGGAGTCTGGTGGTGGTCGACCGATATCCTTTGAATCGGATGATCCGTAACGTCTTCTATCGGAAAGTGGCTGTCCGTAGTCTCGTGATGTCCGGGGATATCTTCCATCGTCTGGTGGAGGGCCATAAGGCGCGTAAGGTGCGGGTTCATAACGATCATCTGGCGGTGGGCGATACAGTCTAGCATCCGACGGCCGGTCGTAACGTCTGTCGGATGGTGGCCGTCCGTAATCGTCTTTTGCCGTTTTAGAAGGGAACTCATCGCGAGGGTACTTTTGCGACGGATAGCTTCCAGAGTCTTTCGGACACATGCAATGTGCATCTTCATCGTCCTTTGAACTTGGCGGACACTTGCAAACCAAGTCTTTATAACGGTCGGTGTCCGCTCCTCCGGATGGAGCATTTCTCATGCTTTCCTCTATTCGCCTTTGGGTTGCATCATCAACGAGATACGTGTTAGGACAAGTTGAATTTTCTCTGGCACAAGGCGGATGTACCCCATCACACCTAGAAACATCACACAAGTCAATTAACAGTTGAAAGGTTTATCTTTTGTATAATTTTGTGCGTTTTTATGTTATAAATTTAAAGTAATGTTCCGAAGTTTTGCAACGAATTGGAACTACGAGTGATCGTGTTTTAAATACAAAGTTATATTTCCAACAAACGGCAGGTAATATCATGTGATATGGATCTCAGGATAGTTCGAAAACCGGTGTAGAGTTTTTTACGAAAAAGCTCGTATATTACATACGCAAGGCTATAGATGAATGTTATTGGAAATGAAATGCTAATAATTATTAGTTTTGTTCCCAGTGTATTTTATGATAATTATCCAGTATATTTGTTTATGGACTTGGATTTGAAGCCAATGAATAGTAGATTAACATCCATTTTAAACGAATATCCCGTCATTTTTGGTGAGTAACCTGACTTGTTTTCGTGGATAAGAACCTGATAGCAGACCAATACAACAACAATTTTTATGATGACCGCTAGTCCTACTCTTGTTGTGATTGATGTGGTGTATTTACATAAAATATAATCACGACTGCATATATCGCCAAAAAGAACGATTGTTCTAACACAACACACCTTCATCTCAAATTTAAGGGTATATCTTTTTATCCTTTGAGTCATTTGTTCCTTTGCCAGGTGTAGATTGGCAAACGTTGAATACAATTACTTGTGTGACTACTAGTCCATGCCACAAGAATGTTCCCGTTTCTCCTCATATTCAAAAACACACGACGTCGGCGTAGTGTCTCCAGGGTACCTGCCACAAGACATGTGATTTTTATATCGACTACCCGCCTAAATTCCAAATGTTGAAATGAGGATACCTCTAGTGCGTAAAAATTAAGATGACTTTTGCAATGAACAGCGTATTTCCATTCAACCATGAATTGTGTTATCTTTGTACTTCAAGGATCATCATCAGTAACATATTTTATTAGATATTTTGCATCGTAAGGAATTGAAGTGTCAGTATCAAAGATAAAAAGAACTTGAAAAAACGTGCTCTCTACTGTGCAGTCTTGCAAATTGCAAGGACATTTAAGGCATTGAAAATGATAGATTTTCGCTCATGACCATGTGGAGGAGAACCAAGTTTCAAACAACGTATTTTATACGGCGTTTCTCGTTGGTTCGAAAGCATGCTCTAGAGTGTCGCAGGTACACGAACTACCTGTCCACGGCAAATGACAGTATCGAGAATTTAGTCTTTATTGTTCATATTTCGCTGCATACGAACGAGCATCTCCGTTACCACCCATGCTCACACTTTTCGACCGTCAAACCGATAACTTTTTGTTCCCAGAAAGTTCGTGCCCACGCCAAGCATTGGTGTTGAATGAGTTTCCTACCAATCAGGTGAGTTATGTGTAATTTGGTTACATGACATTTCCAACCACATGTTCATTGGCAAGTTACAAACTTCGATCATCGTACATGCCCTAGAAGTTTGAAACGTTTATTCTGAATTATTTAAATTTACTGAATACAAGAAAATACAGTGAAACCTCTCTGAAAAACCATCCCTATTAAATGACTATCCATCTAAGACCGATTTGTGTTGAAACGTACACTGAAAGCACATATTAAGCAAATTATACCCTGTTAACGACTACCACCCTCTGCAAATACCGACCATAATGAAATTCCTTTTTTAAACATGAAGAGATATATAAATATACTTGGTCGGCCAGAAAAAGCCACTCAATAATAGATATCTTCGTAACCAATGGAAAGTAAGGTAAATGCTTTGAAGACGAATGGATAAACTACTGTAAACACCTGTGGCATGTTGATGAAGAGGGTGAAGAAGAAATAATATCTGAGAGGCCAGTCCTCCATAATGCACTGGATGAATTAGAATCTATTTAATTAGAAGAAGCACTAACAAATACTAAAAATAAGAAAACATCAGGACTCGATAATATCAATATGGAATTGCTTAAGTATCTTCCAGCTGAAGCAAAATCTAAACTGTTAGATCTATTTAACAATTACTGGACACACAGCATAATACCAACGGAATGGAAGACAGCTCTAGTTATCGCTATATTTAAAAAAGGATTACGAACAGTATGCGAAAACTATAGAGGTATAAGTCTGCAGAATACAACTTACACAGTGTATGCCGAAATAATTAATAATAGACTAAAGAACATAATCGAAGCAATAACTCTAGAAGAACAAACGGGATTCAGAAAAGGGAGATCGTGTAGTGATAATATGTTTGTGTTAAAGCTATTAATTGAAAAGAGACGAGAGTTCAATCTACAAACGTGTATGGTCTTCGTAGATTACGTAAATGCCTTTGATAACGTTCTGAGGGGAAACTTATGGTCAATTATGGACAGAAGAGACATACCAAAACAGCTAATTGAAGTTATTCGAATCATGTACAAAGATACCCAAATTAATGTAAGAACAAAATCAGGTAAAATCCTCAAAGAATTTATGAGCAAAGAAGTGAGACAAGGGTGCTGTATGTCACCCACACTTTTTAATATTTATCTTGACGATGCTATCAAAATATGGAAGCACTTCTGTTTGCCGATGATCAAGTTTTGATATCTGATAATGAAGACAATCTACAAAGAGCTCTGTACGAACTTCATATAATTGCAAAAGAACGCAATTTCGAGATGTCTGTTCAAAAAACTAAGTCAATGGCATTCCAAGGGAAATATCCAGTTAGATGCAAGTTAATGGTTAACAATCAAATCATCGAAGAAGTAAGTTCATGCAAGTTCCTAGGTTGTGATCTGTCTTTCAAAGGATAAATAGATACTGATAAGAAAATTGAAAAATTTAACAGAATGTGTGGAACTATTAGGAGGACACTGAGAAGTAAAGTCAGAAATGATACACTAATGAAATTTTATAAAACCTTAGCAGTTCCTTGTAGGATATATAGATGTGAAATTTGGACTATGGACACAAAAATTAGAAGCAGGATTTAGACTGCCGAAATTAAGTTTTTAAGAGATTGTATTGGTGTCACAGAAAAGACAGGATTCGTAATAAAGAGATACGCAACTACCTAGTAATTTATAAAATGAATAAATTGACGAATATAGGAAAGCATGGAGAGACCACATAGACAGAATGGAAAACTCATACCATTAAAAACTTACCGGCAAGGAAATCACCAGGTCATGATCACATCAACTCCATTGTTTTGAAAAATGTCCCCAGAAGCGCCATAGCATTTCAAACTAACATATATAACTCGGTGCTAAGGACAGAAACCCCAGTTCCTGGAAACATGCCGTAATAATTTCTGTACCAAAACCCAACAAAAACCATGTCAACCCTACTAGTTACAGACCCATCATCAGTTTGGTTTCTCCCCAAGTCACTCCACAAGCCACCAATTACTGCGTTTAACTGAAAATATTCACGAAGCATTTCACCCTGGCCATCATTTATTAGCAGTCTTTCTCGACAACGGTCAAGCATTCGTCAGGGTCTGGTACGAAGGAATCATATATAGACTAAGAAAACTAGGCATACCGAAATATTTAATCAACATCATATCCAATTTCATTAAAGACCGCACACTTATTGTACAAGCTGGCTCAACCTTCTTTTCACCACGAAATAGTTCAGCAGGAGTTCCACAAGGATCCCCAAGGTCACGTCCATTACTTACGCAGGCTTGTTCAGTCTGGTGCAATGTCGCCCCTACAACCATCAACAAAATCCAAATATTCCAAAACAGGTTCCTCAGAACTGCAGTTGGTTTGTAAGCAACACTAACATTCACAAAGACCTAGCCATAGAGCCCGTCCTACATACATCATTAAACTTTCCTCATTATTCTTCCAAAATCTACCCTCAGTTGCCGGTGCTTCCCACTAGAACATAGGTAAAGAGCATTCCGTAGAAACTCGTCTCCGCAACCGACTCCTCTTCCACGTCTTCCTCCGGAAACTGGCTGATATAATATAATGAAATAAATAGTCCTCTCATAAAAAGTCAATAATATGTATTCCTCCACTTCATCATTCGCACTACTTCAATATATGATTAATGGGAGGTGGCCGTAGCCACCCCTTCGCATATTTTCGTCTGAAAATGCTCGCTCCTAACAACTGAAAAGCCATATGGCTGAGCGTTGTATAATCAGCTCACTCTGTTAAATAAATAAAAAAATAACGGAAAACACGCTAATGCCAAAACAGATCCTGAAATACAAGCCAAGAGGAAAAAGGAACATAGGAAGTCCGAAGAGAAGATGGATGGACCAATAATGAGACGCAACGGAACGAAAGTTCTAATGCCTGAAGAAGAAGAAGAATTTTCTGAGTGAAATCTCTTCTTTAAAGACATCTTGAAATAAGGTCATTTACAATTTTTCAAAAATATAAGCAGTTTTCGCATAATTTTGCGTGACATATAAGCAATTTTTTAATGTTTTCAAAAGAATTATTTTCTCGTGAATGGTCCTATTTTTTTTTAATTTTCGTATCGTGATAGCCACATTCCCGGCAAGCTCTTATTATTTTCGAAAATTGCAAAAAGTTAACATTTCATAACTACAGAATTGAATATACAGATTTTACCTTCAACTATTCTGTTCTAAAAAAATCAACCCTTTACAGAGGGTATGTACAATTTTTGGAACGAGAAGTTTGAGTGTAATTTGTGCTTGAAATTCTTTCAATTTAAAAAAAAATAATTTAAAAACAATACCAACATTTTTTCTAATTATTTTTTCAATGATAAAATAAGGGACGCTTAAAAGAGTGGTACTGGTCTCGTTGTCGTTGATCTCTCTAAATTTTGGAGAATTGCATGTTAGAAATAACATGCGAGTCTATTAGATTTTTAAGCGTCGGTCCAAGTTGATATGTCAGAGCGGCTGCCTAGTATAGCATCAGGGCATATGACGAGTTACTCGGTGGGCATGAGTTTCAGTCTCGGCGCGGAAAAATGTTTGTTGCTTGAAAATACTTTTGCAGGTTCATGTAGGAGTAAAATATTGCGCGGAATCGTTACGAATAATGCGAGAAAGTATAAGCTGCTGGAGCACCACATGCTTTTTTATATTTATTGTACATATAATGCTAAATGCTCTGAATAACATGACATCAATGCAACTTTAATGTACCTTTTTTCAAAAATTAAACATTTTTTTAAAATAACGCTGACGTCATTAATATTTACATTATCAGTTATTGGTATATATTAATTCATTTGTAAGGAGAAGTGCTTTAAAATGTTTCTAATGAAGTTTCTCGAAAACTCAAAAGTTTTCTGTGAAAAAAACTTTAAATTGCACATTTTCAGAGAAGTTCAAACAACATTTTCTTTGTAATGGCTCCAAATTTGTCAATGAAAACGTACATGCAGGACTTGGTTTTATTCTTC
Organism: Teleogryllus oceanicus; assembly: GCA_964035755.1. Taxonomy (NCBI): domain Eukaryota; kingdom Metazoa; phylum Arthropoda; class Insecta; order Orthoptera; family Gryllidae; genus Teleogryllus; species Teleogryllus oceanicus. Next base: position 12,182,997 of record CAXIVR010000003.1, read on the forward strand.
TATAATATTCTTAAAGTCATATTTCTCTTCTCTCAGGATCCGAAAACTTGAGAAAACGTTAAGAAAAATGTAGACACCAATAGGTGGTTGCTGTGAAGAGGATGGGGCAAAACTGATAAGATAGCTCAGACTGAATGGGATAAGGATACCAATCAGTACAAGAAAGCCTGCTCCATTTTGTAGCACAACTTGGGTAACGAATGTGTAGAAGTACAAGGAAAACAAGATTTTAAACACTTTAGACATAGAATGTGTCATGCACACCCAAATGACAAATTGCGTCCAAAAAAAACTGAAGGTTGTTTCCGGTACACACTATTGGGAGTACTAAAACTGAAGGTGTTTTGAACGTTTATCTACACACACACACACACACACACACACACACATACATATATATGAAATATTATAACTATATACATAGTTTTAAAAAAAATTTAAATGATAGCAAATAAATCTAAAAAGTTGTTTTACGCCACAAAGTTTAAACGTAAAAGAACTTACTCGAAATGTTTATTTTTCATAACTCGTGCGCATATTCTAAAAACGTTCCACAAATATCCGATAGGCACTTTCTTTGTCTAGTAATAATAGACCATTTTTATAAACAAATTATATTCTCTGATCAAGCGAACATCCTTCCAAAAGACTACATTTTTCACAGAACCAGGTTTGGACGTTTAATACAGGTTTCACTGTAGAAACGTCAAATGTGAAAGTCTGGTGCATATGCATACCTTTTACACAATTTGAAGCGCGGCATTCTCTGACGGCCATCTTGCCCTGAAGGCTCATATTCGCGTCGTGATCTCCCAGGCCCTCCTGGACCTTGTGACTGAGGGCCTTCGCGATCCCTAAATCTCTCTGGGCACGTAATGCATTTCTGATCAGAGAGACATGAATTGCGATCTTGCCGGTCACACTGCCCGTATTCCTTCGGTCTAGAAGCAGGTCGCATCTCTTGTGCAAAGAAGACTTCGTTCATGGTAACTGTCTGGGAAAACGAATCTTTCTTCTTGAGTACCTGCACCGATGATTCCGTTGGAGCGTTAGCTTGAACGCCTCTTGAGGTCACTTCTGATATTTCCGACTGTATACCAGACTCGACAAGATTTATACTTCTGACTGAACTGATTTGGATCTGCGAACTTTGAAGTCCGTTTGTGAGCTCTGCGATATAAGTTTACCATGACCCATAATTGCGCACTGAACAGCGCTATCGCAAAGTTCGTGTTTGATTTCCCCCATCGTTTCCAATGAAATTTGACGTATTCTTCTTCGGGATATTCCCATTGAACGCATGAATCACGCAAATTCCGTTTTTGATCTTTATACTTATTTGCTATTATTGGAGAGGTCATGGCAACGCCTAGAATCTCTTCTATTATCACCTGTATGCCTTTCTCATACTGCTTAAATTCCTCTGTTTGGGTCTTCATTTCGCAGAATTTACACTTTTGAGCAATGTCTGTTACCACTCCCATTTCGCAGAAATCAGGTTTCTTAAACTCGGCTTGTGTACTTTTTGAAAGTCTGCGAGCACATTCGATAGCAAACAAACGTTCGGATTGAGCATGTGAAAAGGGTTTGAATTTTCTCTGAATAGCTTGATGATAAGCACACGTATTTTCTTCATCAGTTATTTTATCTCTTGGAACTGAAGAATTTCCCTCACTGTTCGGAGTAGATAATCTACTTCCTTCTGCAGACCAGGTCATCGACGGTGGTTGCGGTTGTGACAGCGATATGGGCGAGTCCTAAAACAAAAGTAAGATTTTTATCATTGATGAGTTTCTGAGATTGCGTTAAGTCTTAATGGAAAGGCAAATTCTAAGAAACACCTCATGCACGTATTTTGTAAAGCTGTTCTTTGCGTTATTATTAAAAAACAATAGTTTTTTGTATATTGCTTGTTCATCTCTTTATAATATTGATCACTTTTAAATATTAATACGGTTCTTGTAATAATGGACACAACTGCAGAGAAAAGCAAACAACAGAAGTTTATTATGACACATATTGTAAGATACATCTTCATAATGAAACGTAGACAAAAAACACAATTAATACAGGATATCTCAAACCAGGGAGCCTGAAAACCTGTTAAAAATAGTAATGCAAACATTGTTGTCATTAGGGGTTTTGTCGACTTCTTTACGTGATATATGCAATTTTTTATAACATATTCATAAACGTTTATTTTCGTAGCACAAATGTTTCAATTCTCGTTTTTACATTAAACTCCAACAAACTCATTCTTACATTTTGATTTTGGGGGCACAGAAAAAGTTAAGAATATTGCAGGCATAACTTTAATGTGTTATGAGTTACTGACTATAAAGGGATAACTATAATTGCGACAGAGCTATGTCGAGTTCAGCCGCTGTATGAAGGACAATTACAGCGGTTGGCTTCTCTAATGGGTAGTTTTCCGTATTTTCTTCGATCAACATCAAGCGAAAGCCGAGAAGCACTGCAACAAACGGGACATCGATCTTGCGCGATATTTCCTTTCACTTCCATGTACTATCCTTACCCCCTACGCGCCCATTCTTATATTTACATGCACTACATTACCACACATGCTGGGGGATCAATGAGGAACTTCGAGCTTGTCAAGACTGGGGCGGTGCCCCGCTGGTGGGAGACACCTGTTTGAGGAAAAACCCGCAAGCCGACACGTAGGCCAACGCCGGATTTCGCCATCTAGCGGTGGAAGATCATCGCTACCGCGATAAAGCAAACTACACTTACGGAACTAATGACCTTAGCATTTGACGCATTTGAATCATTAATCAATCAATAATTATGAATATTAACACGCAAACGCAAATTAAACGACTAAGACAGTCTTGAATCTCACTACAAATAGTTACTAGGACAGGCATAAAAATGGAAATCTTTGCTCGTAGGAAGCATAGTATCATCAGCCATGGGGAAAGCTCTTGATTTCCCTCGAATCCTCGCACCGGGAGAGGTAGCTCAACGCATCAATTGATGTCATTGCAGCGCCTCAGTCCGGGAGGTTCGAGAATCCGGGAGGTTCGAGTCGATTTTCAACACCTGCTTTTCAGCTAGGTCGAATTCAGTCGCTTTCTGGAGGAGAATTCTAGCGTCCGGCTGCTCTGATCGTTAGTTTTCCATGGTTTTTCCGATCAACGTCAGACGAATGCCGGAGCAGTACCCTAACAAACGGGCCACGGACCGCGCGCGATCTTTCCTTCCTCTTCCTTATCCTATCCTCGCCCCTTACACACAGTTACACTAACATGCACTACACTACCACATATACCGGGAGATCGGTCGGAAGCTTAGAGCTTGTCCCGGTTGGGGTGGTGCCCCGGAGTGTCCTGATTAGGGGGAAACCCCGCTAGCCGACGGTAGGTCGTCGTCGGATCTCACCATCCAGTGGGGGAAGATCACCGCCATCTCTCTATGAAAAACATGCACTACACTTACGGGACCAATGACCTAATCTGTTCGCGCGCCCGGAATCACTAATCAACCAATCAACAAATCGAATCCTGGCCATACAAACAATTTGCCTACACAGTTGAAAAGATATAATTTGATTTCTACAACTCGAGTTTTTCTATTTCGCCTCAACATTACGATCTCGAATTTTCGGTCGTATACTCTGTTTTCAACTCAAACTTCGCATGCGTCGAGATTTAGATGTATTAGTGCCGTTTCAGTGTTTAAGATCGGAGCCGGTTGCGTGGAAATACACACAGTTTTGAACCCACAATCGGAATCTGTACATGAATGGATGGTTGGAAGTGTTGGAACAGTTGATCAGATTAGAAGCTTCTGAGTTCAAATTTGTTATACTCGTCCAGAGTAAGATCTAGTTTTGACGTTTTGGAGATAATAAAGATATTTTAGTTTTTGACACACTTTTACATAGTACTTTATATTACATTAGTCCTTTCAATACGTTAGTACTTTACATTAGTACTTAAGATGTACTTCTTTGTAACCCGAAAAGACACACTGCGCATGCGCGCGTTCAAATTCAGAATTTGTTAACCAACAAGCACTGTGTAAAAAGTGTCAAAAGAAGGAAAATTTCCGGTATGCTGGGCATTCCTACTACTTTGAACACCGTTAAAAGTTTGAATGAAGAGTACACTACATACCTGTCGGCTGAATATACTTCACATAGAATATTGTCCTGTTGTAAATAAACATTTATTAACTTTAATTATGCCAAAAATACGAGAATGCTTACCGTGCACATTCCGTGGTAACCGCTTTGCGGACTCAGAGAGCGTGAAGATTTCTCGGAAGATGCTTTGTAGTTTTTCTCTATCTTTATGCATCTTTCTTCGATGCGATCAATACAAAGTTTCATCTCATCCAGAATACCCGCAGATGCCATTGATGTGGGGTCATTGCTAGTGAAAGATTGTTCGGTAGTACTAGATCTGGGTGCACTTGCACTATAAGCCAATTTCCTACGTATCGGAGACGAGGGACTCTCGTTTATCTTCAAAAATTCCTCCACGCTAGGCAGTTGCTTTTGCATTTGATAATTGGGTTTGGCGTATGTTTGAGCATATAGTGCACGTATGTTTGACTTTCCACTAACAGAATGAGCACGTTTGGCGATGGCGTTTTCCGATTCGAAGTTATTTTCATTGAGAATAAGATGACTCGTAAGAGTGGGAATATTCTTCAAGATACACGAAATGCACCTTTTGGCGCTTTTCTCCAGCCCTCGATCGCGTCTTTTGCAGCATCTCCTGGTTCTTCTCTGCGAGGGTTCATCAGAACTGCTACTACTTGAATAAGGATACTCTGGAATAGACTCGAAGCGAGAACCTGTGCGAGATCGAGATAGTTCGGACCTGGAACTTTCATTAGAACTGTCGGAAGTATCGCGAGTATAAAACTTGCGCGATCGTGGTATAGTATCTCTTTCATCTCCTTTAGCTCTGGAAATGTATGTGGGTAAGCGATGAGTCCTATGAGATTTGGAAGATTTACGAATATCTTTTTCTGAAGTGTCGGAATATTTGTGTTTACCTAAGTATTTCGCAGCATGACCTTCATCAGTTAGCTGGTGCTTTTGCGAACTTCGTCTGAAAGACCGAGAAGGAAAACTTCTCTTTTGCTCCGAAGAAGGCCTTCGAGTTAAGTATTGGTTTTGTGAGCGATCGCTTCCAGAAGAACAAATGTTCCACTTGCCAGAGTGGTGCAGATGTATTCTGTCTGCTGTAGGACTGCTTCCTCCAGAAAGGCGAAATTGTTTCAACTCTTCCGATGTTTGTTTTCCCTCACAATGAACAAGGCAAGACTTGACATGTCCCTCCAAATCTGTAGAAGAAGGACTACTGGGAGATATAAATGTACAAAGTCCGTCATTTTCGGTTTCAGGAGCTTCACGATCTTGAGATGTATGTAATGGCAGACATCGGATACGGTTTCCTTCCAACGACAAATTCAAACTGTCAGTGAGGTCTCCTTTATTAAACGGTAATGCTACTGTGGTATCATTTTCTATACGTGTTACATTATTAGAATCGTTTCTGCGGTTGGATCCAATATTTAAATCTATTTTACTGTTGCTCACTGCATTGTTCAAATTTATCTGACGCGGATTTTCTGATGTTGCATTAGAAGTGAGTGAATCACGATTAATTATTAGATACTCCTTGTGTAAATCGCAAGAACCTAAAATATGAGATACATTCTTATTGGAACGTTTATGAAAATTATCATTCTCGACAATTTCAGAAGTGCATTTGTAATAAGTACCACCGTCTTCTAATGAATCGTCGTCATGTGACTTGCATTCATTACTCTTTTCAAAGGAGTTTTGTTTAGACGTATGTTTGCTTCCATTAAAATGTTGACAATTTAAATCGTTATTCTTAGGAAGTGTAGGTATTATAAGCTCCTCTTGATGGTCTACCTCGGCATTTTGACGTATTGAACGCATTTGGTCGCACTTTAACCTGTTCATATGTACATCAGAAATGGTTGGACACGAATTCATAATTTTATCATCTGAATGACGAATGTTCTGAATAGAATTCACGGCTGAACGATGTGTGAGAGAGGAAGCAGCTGAACAAGATGATGCAGATTGCTGACGCCCGATGCAGGAAAGATGTCGAACTATTTGTTGAAGAAGACCTACAACACTTTCGCCTTCATCTTGTTTGACAGGGCTCAATTCTTCTATACTCCCCTTCAAGACTCTGGAAGAATGTTCTTCGGTTATTGAAGGTAAAATGGTTTTCTCCGATGAAAACTCAATGTCATTGGAATTGATAATACCGTTCGAAATATTGGCGAAAGGATGTCTCTCCATAAAAATTTCTCCTGCAGAAGCTCTCATGAACATAGTAACATCATTATCTCGATACATTTTCTTGTTACACATTTCCCATATCATTACACCTGGTGCAGTAGAATCAGTCCGTGTTTCTAGAGAAGAAACACTGACGTTTGCGGAAGGTGTTTCTTCTTTTGAAAAATGAGAACTTGAACTACTTTCCTCCTCATTGCAGCTTTGGTCACTACATAAACTCCCAAACTTGCGTGTTGGAGGTGTTGAACCTTCACTTGATTGGGTACTTGACGTTTGCGAAGAGATCTCGATACTTGAATCTGATGCTCTGGTGGTGCTATTTATATCAGAACAATTAACCGCGTGCATTAAAGGACATTTAAAAATGTGTTGAGACACATTAATATATTCCCTTGAAGCTTTCTTTGCATTGCATAATCTTTGCAATTCCTGAGGGAAGTTATTATTTGGCCCCTTTATTTTGAATGTTTGCTCTTTCTTATCAGATACAACTAAAACTTTTTCAACAGAGACACTATGTTTCACGCCAATAGTGGTAGAATAGTTAACCGCTTTCGGTGATTCTCCGCCCTCAAAATGTCTATCACCCACGCCGTTCAAATTAGGAATTGTATCTAAAGTTGTACATGTCCGCGTTTCATATCCAATAGGAATATTTAGATTTTCAAATGGCAATTCAGACACTTCAATTGCTATCTTACTTTCAGTACTGGTCAAAGGTTTGTTCTGCAATTCCGAAATCTTAAATTTTTCAAATCTTTTCAAAGGTATTTGGTTCCCCCGATAGTGTAACGTTTTCTTCAACACAGTATTTTCCAATTCTCTTTGAACACCGTTCACATTATTCGCAGAATGTTGTTCGGGGCTGGAGATTCTTTGTTGAGAGTTTTCTGTAGCATTGTCAACGCCTCGTACATTCGAAGAAAGACTTTCACATCCATCCTCAATATCTTTTCTCATTGAAATGAAATTTGTTTCATCAGATAGTAGAGTTGAATATTTCTTCACATTACAAATTATGTTATCGCAAACTGATCCTGCTGGTTCGGAAATGGTCCGTGTCCGCAAAGAAAACGTGGATGGCTCATGGGTCGAAATCACCATCTCTCCTGCTATAGATTCTAGTGATGGTTGTTCTTTCTTCTCCCATGTAGGTTCATTGTTCAATTCGATAATTTGAGGACTGTGCGTTAGTTTTGTCCTTGTGCTCGTCCAAGGAATAGAGGCAAGGTTGTTGACAGCATTAGTGGAATTGGTAGAATTAACCAACTGATCAAAATGCAGTTTTTATCAGATAGAATTTTACGAAAGTCTGCGCTTACAACTTGCTCTGAAAATGGATCTTCACAAAGTTGTGGATCCTCATCTGTTAAGATATTCTGTTCTAATTTATTGCCGACATTAGAGGGAACTTCCTGAAAAGTGTTCCCTTCGCAAATCCGAAAAACCCTATTATTAATTTTTACGAGTTCTTGACGATCGCCTGAGATACATTGACCTTGCAAAGCATCGGAACTCGAAATAACATTTTCGGAAGGTTGCAGAACATTTTTTTCATTCTCTTGAGTTACGCCCCCCGCATGATCAACTGAAGCTAAATCAATAATTTCAAGAACTTTTTCACATCCCCGAGTTGTTTCCTCACGAGTGTTTTGGTCTGATAAATGATTTAATTTGTTACTGTTTGCTTGATTTGACCACTCTTTAGGTTTTAAGTCAATTTCAACTTCTTTACTTATTGATCTTGCAAAGTCATCAAAGAGAAGCTTTGTAGGAAGTGACCGCATTACATTTTGTGAGTCTACCACATTTTGTGATGCAACAAAATTTTGAGGAAGTTTGTTCGGCTCAATTGTAACTTGTGGTGGCACTTCTTCATTCTCACTTTTAATGGGGGTATTTCTATTCTCCGTTTCATGAGTGAATGATGCAATACTTGAAGTTATACAATCATTCGTTTTTGATGCAAGATTATTGAGATTTTGTTCTACAATTTGAAGTTCATTGCTGGAAATTCGTTCTGTTAAAATGCTTTCTTTTTCTTGCATGTTCTCTGTCTTTTGTCGATTGATGGAATCTTTAGCTGTTTTGACTGCATTTTTCCAATAATTTGATATTTCATTTCCGGAAATAACAGTCAAGTTCGGTTCTGACTGAATTGCAGGTACATATTGGCCTCCTATTTCCTGTTCGTTTTCAGGCATAATGTACGAGAACTGAAGCACGGAAAGTGGTGACTGTAGCTCATTATTTTTCTCTTGAGGCTCGGTATGATCTAGCTCTTCGATCACAACTCCCATTTCTTCCACTTTTTGTCTGGTACAAACCACGTCTTGAGGCTTGTATAGGGAACTCGTAAACGACTGCTGTCTCCTTTCTATGGTCTGCGTCACTGAAGTTCCAGGCGCATGTTTTGTTTGGTCGGCAACGATTTCCCTAATTTCCTCTTTGGAAATATTATTAGAAGATGGGGAAGTTTTATTACGCGAACAAAAGGCCGAATCTGGTGTTTCTGAATCCGGTGAGATTTTTTTCTTTATTTCTTTGGTAATTGCCGGAACAATATTTTTTCGATGACAGGAATGTATTGACGAATCTGCCTTGGATTTGGACGAAAAATCTGTCTCTATGAATATTACTTTGCCACCTTGTTCTTTGTTGAAAGAACTTCGTCGACGTGACGATGAATGTGTTCTGTGATGTTTCTTTGCCACATCTTTGCTAGAAATAGTAACCGATTCGTATTCGGTCAATAGCATCCTTGCATCAGAATCTAAACCCAAACTTTCGTCAATAGTAGTCTTGCTACCGGGCACACACTCGTAGATACGTGTGGAGTTATTGCTCCTCACCGTTTTTCTGGCTCCAATCGCTCGTTTCCGACTAATACTTTTTGGGTACCACCCTCGTCTTTTTTCCATTTCGTTCTCGTCATGTCTGTGCCTTTTCTTTTTCTTCACTCGCAGTTTTCTCTTCCTCGGTGACGCATACTCGTCCGACCGACTACTCAGACTCGATTGCAGCAACTTCGCCTCGTCGCTCCGCTCCCCGTAATGGTCCGCATTAGGCCACTCCTCTCTAAGACCGCGTTCCAGGATGTTTGGGATTCTGTACTCCCGGTGAATGACGGGATTGGCTGCCGGATACGAATCGAAGTGCACCTCGCACGGGTAGGACGGCGTGGGGTCTCTGCTTTCGCTCGGGAGAATGTAGTAATCGAACTGAGGTTCCTCGCGGCGGTACGGGTATCCGCGCTGCAGGTACAGCTGCTCGAGGAAGCAGCGCATGTCGAGGTGCGGCGCCCTGGCCGTGTCCAGCGGGGCGGGGCCACGTAGGTGGGTCGCGGGCGCAGCAGGTGCGCCGCCCCCCCCGGGGGGGCGCGGGCGTGTACGTGGGTGGCGGCGGCGGCTGCGGGCGCTTCCTGGGGTCCGGGGGCGTGCCATCGCGCGAGTAGAAGGAGCGCAGCGTGGGCACGCGGTTGTATTTGAACTCCTCATGCTCTTTGAAGGGCGCGTGCTTGGGCATCGGAGAGGGCTACGCGGGCGCGAGGGCGCTCTTGTGCGTGCGGGGCCACACCTGCACTCGGATCCTTTTCCTTTCCCCGCGCCGCGTCATCCGGCACCCACCGCTACACATTGCATAGATGATCTGCAAGTGACAAAGAACGTACTATAACCAAGCGGTTTATACATAATTCTATACATTACCCCTTGTCTCCAATAAGACGTAAATTAATATTTAATAGGGTGTGATTTATGAATGTCCTTTGGTTCTGTTTTTAATGTATGAATTTCCTGGTTCTAAAAATATATTTAAAACCACTATTCCATTTTTAACAAAAAAATTGGCTGAATTACTAAGAAAAACGTTCTAAATTGTTTAGAAAATATTTGTGTACAGGTTATATATAGATTATATTATATATTTATGAATAATTCTATACATTTACTCCTTGTTTTCAATAAGTCATAAATTATTATCTAATAGAGTAGGATTCATTAATATCATTCATTTTTTCTATTTTTTAATTAGTAAAATTGTCTAAGCCAGAATAAATCGGGACAAAAAAATTCCGTTAGGAAGGTTTCCGATTTCTTCACTGACAGCTTTTGAGTTTCTCTTACTTCTATAAGTTTGACTCTTTTTCATTTAAGGTTCGAATTTTATGTTTTTTCAACCATTGTTTAGCTAGTTCTGAAATTAAAATAAATACACACCACTACCGTCAAATGCTTGCTGACTCTCAACGCAAAACGCGGAACAGCCTAGAGTATTACGAATTTCTGATACCCGTGCATGGCCTTGAGCTGTGTGTCTCTGGCCGAGGGGTTATGATTTTCAACGAGATACGTTCATCCTCCCTTGGGAGGGAGGGAATTCCTGGATGGGTTGCGCCATGAGACAAGCGACCCCAAGGTCGAATTCTACGCTGATGCGCTTCGATGCCAGGACTATCGTGTCCCTATCGGTTATCACAAGAATAGAGAATTTAAAACAGACTGGCAGATACGTTCATTTCATTAAGAATATCTCACGTCTCTCTGCCAATTCACAGGAATTCCGTTTTATAAACGACCCCCCCCCCCTGTAGACATGAAAAACCGTTCCGTTTCGGCGTTCGACAGGTCTGTTTTATGCCGTGTAAAATGCCATATAACATCACTGACCGAAGAAAACCTCCATTCAAGGCAGGATTACGGTTTAAGCAGGTTCCATGTTTGACCAATTTTACTGCATATTGATTTTCTCGCTTTCTATACTAAGAGAATTTATTTTTAAAATGACTATTCCGTTCTTAACTAAATACATTCGCTCAATTAATGATAAATAAATATATTCTGAATTGCTTAGAAGCTACTTTTATCTTTTCTAAAAATGCACGCTTGAAAACAAAGACGATGTAACTGACATAAACTCATTTGATTCCATACATTTGCCATAAATGTTGAATTATTATGTATGCATCGTGAGCGAACTGTTTACAAATAAATACACACCTGCCTCACTTTCATTGGCCGCAGATCTACAGCCTCTCTAGGCAAAACAAACCAAGGGCGTCAGGGTCACCTCGGCTCAAGGAAATACACTCCAAACTGCTCCAGGAATTCTCTGCCTGGAAATCAGTTGAACACCAACTGTAGAAACGAAAATCTCTCTAAAATATTCTAATCTTTATCCATTTTATTTATTAAGTATTACTCGTAGAATTAATTGAATGTATATTATTTAATGTATAAGTATATTCTTTATATTTATATTACCAGAAAATGACTTGTGTCGTATTTGGATGAATATAAACAGATTTATTAGAACTGTAAAATTCATACAAATAACTGACTTGATTGTAAATAAGTTATTTTACAGTTTTACAAAAAAGGCGCATTAATTCTTGGCTAAGAAATAAAATTTCCGAAAAATTATAACTCTCCTTATACACATACACTGCACATCGAATTCAGCCACTGTCTGAAGCTGCGACGAGATGAATGCCGGAGAAGTATCCCATCAAACAGGACCCGGTCACCGCGCGTTCTTTCCTTCCTCCTCCTTGGTATATCCTCACTACTTACTTACACACACATACAAACACTACACTACCTCGTGTTGGGAGCTTAGAGCTTGTCCAGGCTAGTGTGAGATACCTGGTTGGAGAAAATGCGCGCAAGCCGCCGTAGGTCGGCACCGGATCTCGCCATCCATCGGAAGATCATCGCCACCTCCCGCGATAAAAATATGCACTTCACTTACGGAACTAATGACCTTATCGGTTGGCACGCCCGGAATCGCTAGTCAATTAATCAACCTGGAAACAATAATAATCGCCACTACAAGTCATGCAAATTGCCTACATACGCGTGTTCCATGGCCGCCGGTCGCGGGCGAGGCGGGGGCGTGGGCGGTGGGCGAGGCTGGGCGTGGGCTGCCGGGGGCGCGCTGGGGGCTGTGGGGGCGGCGAGCGCGGGCGCACGTGGGGGCACGGGCGGCGACCCGCTCGCGAGATCGCGACGCGGCGACGAGCATTGCGGTACACAAGCCGTGCTTTGTTTCTCACACTGCTGTCTCAAAGGCGGTCGCTAAGCCCCATGTTTACGTTGTTGTTGGGATTCGATGCAAGTTCTGTTTCTATGTATGTTATTGGTGATGGTGAGCGGCAAATTAATTCTATTTAAGGAAGATGAACAAAGAAGTTGTGAAATCTTTGATTGCATTTTTAAGTGATCTTCGTGGGAGGGGTATGTGTATGGAACATTTTGTTAGAGCATCATAGAATCAAAAAAATGGTTTCATATCATAAAATTGTGTTATATTATGTTGAAATGATGCTTTAAGAATCACTGTTTAAATATTAGTGTAATACACAAAAAAGTATTTCCATAAAAACGCCATTTGATACTTTATAGAAGATAGAAGAAATAGAGAAGAATGATTAAAACAACAGGATATTGAAAAGAACAATTACACAACGATGACAGCCAATAATTTGCAGTAGGGATGCACTGAGGTACAGTTAAATATTAAATTTGTTTAGCAAAAACAGTAAATTTTTGTATAAATGACACATTTTCTCAGAAACTATTCATCATATCAGAATGATATTTTTTTTTCACAATATGACACTACTAAAGGTGCATCTGCCGACTTTGTTTTAACTTCATTCTTAAAGTTGTTATTGTTATAAAGAATTCTTTTTAAAAAATGTAAAAGAATTTAAGCCAGCAAACATGTTTTATTGTTGTTGATGTATGAGTACGTAGTGCTACAACAAAATATCACTAGGTTCATTTAATACAAATGTAAATGGGATAAAATATTTGTTTTATATACTTAATGCAGTTCCTGAGAAAACTAGTCCCAAAATATGAAAATGTAACATGGCACACATAACGTTAACGCCTCCCTTGACGGTTATATTGAGCTGTCCCGTCACATATAAATTGGTATTATAGTCTATTCGTGCTGATCCAAATATGGTTAAGATTGGTACAGTTCGCGAGGATATAATCGCAATTTTGTACCCGAAAGCAAAAACATTTGTACGTCACGCATAACTCTGGCATATTGGAAGATTTTGAGCTCTCACGAAGTAGATAAGTCAAGTAAGATCTAGTTCTGCCAATCCAAAGATATTTTAAGTAAATATTCATGGTTCCTGTACATGAAGCATACGTGACATTTTCAAAATTTGCTGGAAAATAGCAGCAATTTTTACTTTCCCGTATACGTACGTGAAATATATTTAGTGAAGAGAAAGTTACGTAAAGCTGAGGAAAATCGACTTTCAGATTTCGAAGGAAAGACACGCGCCGGTGTCCTCTTAATACCGAAAAAGTGTTTTTTTAAACGTCTGCCCCCCTCTTCGTCCGTCCGTTTACGAATAATACTAGCGCTTAAACTATTTGTAGAAATTTTTCAAAATGAATAATCCCCGGTCGACCTGGCCTGACTCGAACCTGTCATTTTGAAAACCATTCTTCAAATTTTGGGAGTACTTTACATGATGCCCGTGAGAAATTTCCAGTGTTCTCAAAATTGGCTCAAATATTTTTGTAATAGTAGAGTGAAATACCTTTTTATGATGGCATGCATCCGATTTTAACTGATATATCTGAATTTCAGAAATTTACAAAAGTTAGAATTTTTTCCGCGACGTCTAAAAATATAATATTTTAAGTTATCTTCAAGTGAAATTCTTTCTCTACAATTGGATCTTTAAATAATGTTACGTATATTCTTTTGAAATTTTAGTAGTTTCCACGTAATTTTCAGTGAAGTATGGGTAACATTCAAAATGTTAAAAACAAGATTTTCTCCGGAACGGCTTCAAATGTTTTCTTTAAACGTTTTGCAGGGATAGTGCCAAACACACTCTAGGAGATGATAAAACGATATTTTGCTAATTTGTTTTTCAAAAAGTTCACAAATGTATTTTTTATATATCTTTCGCGGCAAGCCTGCTGTTTGTACTCGTCGGCTCTATATGACCCGAAAAGAAATCTGTTTTGTTCATAGCCATATTTGACTAATGAGCATTCTGACACCTCCTGACTTTTTGTGTATCTATACATGACTTGAAATTAAGTAAGATTTGTTTGCTTATTTGTTATTTTTCTAAGAAATGTAATTGTTATATTTGTTCCGGTCTATCTGAGCCGATTGTCAAAAACCAACTAAAATAGAATGTAAGGTATGAGAATTGGAAATTGGACAAGTAAAACGTGGCTTTGAAAGCGTTAATGTGAACACGGATGCTTCCTGGAGAGAAGGAATAATAAACTTAGCGTATTATAACCATTACCGTAGTTTAAAGGGGGCAGGTGAAGTTATTCACCTGGTGAAATGCCAGCTCAGTCCGACGGCAGTTGGTTTTATACTTAAAAAAACAGGGATCAGGATCATGGGTACTCTCCACTCGGATGCTCACAAAATCACTCAAATTTGAATCACTTTTAACACAATACAATCTCCAATCCCGCACATCCATTGAATACATAAATGAATACAAATTTACAAAAAAAGAATAAACATCTTACAATTAATACACTTTTTGCTTCATACAAATTTGTGGCTAACTAGCAATTTGCCAGCAAAGTCCTATATTCTTTTTAACATTTGACAATACATTTCAAAGAAACCCTTGTTCACTAGTTCCTCTGCTATGAACATTTACATTGATTTTAAGTACACTTATAGACTTTTTGTTTTACTTTACACTAATTAAATGCTTTGGTCTACTTTCAAAATTTAAAAATTAAGAATGATCGATTCTTGATTTAGAACAATGTTTTAAATAAACTCTCCACACGCGATATTAAATTTTCCTACGTCTTTTCCTGACCTACCGAAACTCTGGTCAAAAGTCCAAAATAAAAGTATTCCATCAGGAACGTTCTTACTTGACAATATACAGATTTTTCCTACGGGGTCGTCTGGTTGAATCGGCCTCGCGTCGTCTCCCAGCAGCTCCGCGGTGTCTTTTGACCTTGAAGGGACGGCTCGTGTCGGTTATAAAACGAGTAGCGGAGCCGTCGCGCGTTCGCTTGCGCAGGGATGTGTCAAAGAGTTTTACCCAGATGCAATGAAATACCGCGTAACAGCAACGTAGT
Source organism: Teleogryllus oceanicus (assembly GCA_964035755.1). Taxonomy (NCBI): domain Eukaryota; kingdom Metazoa; phylum Arthropoda; class Insecta; order Orthoptera; family Gryllidae; genus Teleogryllus; species Teleogryllus oceanicus. The sequence continues at coordinate 12,198,420 of CAXIVR010000003.1, forward strand.
AACGTAACATATCAAGACAAAGAGAAAACAATTTACTTATTCTATTGTCTTCTCTGAAGGGGTTTTCTGGAGCTATCTGTAAACGAATGCTCGTAATGGTACTCTTTCGTAGTGCGATCTGACCACACGTCTACTCCGGTCGAGAGTTCGCTCCCAAAAGAAAGTTGCAATGCATTCTGTCGACTTCCTTCTTTCTAGCGAACTCTCCCGTTACATTTTTGCACTACCTCTTTTGTTTTTGGGCGCGCGTTCAAACTCGTTTAAACACCCCTCTGGACACAGGCAAAGGATATGACACGTTTTGCCTGATTGGTGTAAAAACGGATGGTCACAGTATGTCAGTCTGAGCAATAAGTAGTTCGCCCAAGTGACAATTTTACTTATGATTATTTCTGTTCGTTATCAAATTTTGAATAGTTTTAAATATAAAATTTGTTAATTCTGTACACGTATGGAAAAATTAAGCTAGTACTTGAACTTAAGTAATAGAAAAGTCAGAACTACTTCATTTTACTTTCTCACTACGGAGTAGAGAGTTATGTGAAGCTGCGCGAAAAAATGGCCAATTTTCGGCAGAAAACTCTTATTATAGGACTCTGGTAACGAAAAAGTAGTTAAGTACAATTTCTAAATCCGGACAAAAATCCTCTATCACGTGGTGTCGTGAGAATCCACGTTTAGTGGATACGTGATACCGAAAAATCGAATGACGACCAAAAGTCTGTCCGTCTGTATGACCGTCCGTCTGTATGACCGACTTTCTCCACAACTGAAGTTCTCTCATCGATCTGGCTGATGTCGCGGCTCCTTAAATTTGAAACCGATATTTTAATTTTGGGGGTACTTTGCATGAAGGCCCTGGGACATTTTCAAAATTTCAAAAAAATGGCTCCATCGTTTTTGATGAAAGTTGTTTGTTGGATCGTGCAAAGAAGGTTTAAGAGAATTGTGCAGATCTCATGTTTGTTGAAAAACCTAATTTGAAAATCGCAAAAGTTTCAATTTTTTCGGGATATTCCTACAACTAAAATATAAAAGATTAAGATTTTGTTTATTGAAATCTGTTCCTTAAAGATAGATTTTGAAACAAGATCATGTAAATTTTTTGAAAATTTGAGAACTTTTCGCGTAATTTTGCATGAAAAAACAGGTGAGGAAGTACGTGCTATACTAGCACCACTAGATTCATCTTATTCCCTGCAGTCAACTATTTTCTAAGGATGAACCACACTTTGAGACATTCTATTTTTAATTAAACACATGTAATTTTTTCATACGTGGTTACAATACCTTATTGCTTTGTGAGTATAAGAGGTTCAAAAGATTTCAATGAAGTTTCTCGAAAACTCAAAATTTTTCTGTGAATATGAACTCAAAATTGTTGATTTTCAGAAAAGCGCAAAGAACAATTCCTCATAAACGGTTTTAAAATTGTCAACGAAAATATATGTAGGATCACGCTTTACGTTTCTACAATATTGTTAAAATTTTATTTCAGTTCAACAATTAGTTGACCGAAAATTTGAGAAAATGTGAAAAAATGTCGTTCAGACGTTAATAAATGGCAGCTAGGAGGAGGGTAGAGATTAACTGAAAAGCAATCCAGACAAAATATACTATCAAACTAAATAGTTCGAGAATATTTGCGCCATTCTGTACACCACTAGTTTCTATTTTTATGGAATAGATGAGCATTGAGAGCGATATTTTAATTTTGAGGGTTACTTTGCATAATTTTGAGGGGTACTGGGACATTTTCAAAATGTTCAAAAAATAGCTCCATCATTTAAAAAAATTGTCGGATAGTGTAAAATACGTTTAAGAGAATGGTGCAAATCTCGTGATCGTTAAAACCCCTAATTTTTCGACAATTGCAAAAGTTCAAAATTTTTTCAGAATCTTCACACAATTTAAATTTTAAAGGTCGTTTTGTCCCTTAATGAAATATGTTCCTTAAATATAGAATTTGATGTAAGGTCATGTGCAATTTTTCGAGAACGAGCTCTTTTTGAGTAATTTTGTCGGAAAAGTTTGCTTGAAGGCTAGAAAGTGCGTGCTGTTTAGCACCACTAGCATATTCTTTTTTGGTGCTTAACATTTTCGAGAGCGAGTCATCTAACAAGAATCCCGAGCGTAAGGCGTCAACGGAACCTGTAATACAGCGCTGAATGCAGCTGCGCTCTGTGATTGGCCGTGGCCATCGTGCCGTGCGGCGCGCGGCTGGGGAGCTGCGAATGACGCGGCCGCGAGTGATTGCCGGCGCCAGGGAGCCCCCGCTGCGAGGACCACGGGAGAGCGCGGAGGGACGGCTGCTCCTGGCGTGACAGACGGCGCGGCGCACTCCCCTCACGTCAAGCGCGGCGCTCTGTGGCGAAGTGTAGGCCGCTGCGCTCCAGAGCAGCCTTCCAAGGGCGTCCTTCGTGCGTCGAGGCCGCTGTTTGGTTCCTAAGCAAATTAATTATGGGCTGATTGTAATATGGCGCGGTTTTCACATAATTATTTCTTTTACTATCTCATGCTCATTGCAAGAATTTGTAGTTTTCACGTGCAACACAGTGATCACTGTTTTCTAAGAAAATGAATCGCTTTTGGATAGTAATAGGGTGGTTTTTACCACCATTTTATTTCTTTAACCTTTGCACAGGTATTTTCTAGTAATAAGGCGTGTGAAAGAAATACTCAGTAAAGACAGTTTCACAATGGTTCTTCAGAAAAAGAGATGATTTAGGACGCGAAAGAAAAATTATCTTCTTAATTTAATTCAGCTTTATTTAGGTCATTTAGTACCGTCCGACTTATGAGGTCATCGGCAATGGTCAATTAATTTTAGTCACCACCCCTTCTGAGGACACAGTGAACATATGAGTTACTAATATTTCTTGAAACCCTGATCAGGCAGAAGTCATTCTTGTCGGCACTTGTATCAAAGACTGATCAAACACAATTCGTTAGTGCAGTGGCAAGAAGCGCGCGCCCGCATACTTACATTAGATTTTTTTAGATATGTACGTGTTCAGTGGCCACTTTTTTCTTGTGTTTTCTATAAAATTGAATAAGAAATACGCCTATTTTTTTTCAAATTTTTATCCGATCGAGCTTCTACAGAAATTTTAATTTTTTTAAAAATAATTACAATTTTAATGAAATATTTATTTTTTGAGAAAGTAATTTATAGAGGAATAAAATACACATATCAAAGTATTCACTGAAACGAACCAGGAATTTTTATGTTAAGTATATTAGGAGCATCAATCAATGATATTTTGCGGTGTAAGCGTATATACCAAAATTTAATATAGACATAACTATACAAATAATCAATTTTCAGGTAAATAAAGAAACATGTATCTCTTTTTTGATGTCCATATTTAATAAAAGGATATCGCACATTAAAAAAAAAGTAGTGTCAATTCTTGTGCAATTTGACGTGGAATGACTCGTATTGGAATTCGTTTCACTGTCACCCATCCATTCTGGGAGCAGAGTGAACTTCTAAAATACTAATAACTTTTGAAACCCTAATCAGGCAGACGGTCATTCTTTTTATAGTTCTTAAGCACTTGGATCAAACTCAATTCGCTGGTGCAAGGGTAAGCGGAGCGCGCCCTCATACTTAAAATTGATTTTTTAGAACTGTGTGTGTGTGTGTGTGTGAAGTGACCACTTTTTTTCTTGGTGTCTTTTATAGGAAATTGAACGAGGAATACGCCTATATTTTTTTTTAAATTTTTATCTCAAGTTTATATAGAAATTTTAATTTTTTAAACAATTATATTTTTAAATGAAATATTTATCTTTTGAAAAATATGTTCACAAAAGAATAAAATATACATTTCTAAGTATGAAATGAAACACATAAGGAATTTTTATATTAAGTATTTTTGGAGCATTAATTGATCATATTTTGTGAAGAATGCGTAAATTTCAAAATTTAATATATTCATAACTACGCAAATAACCAACTCAGGCAAATAAAAAAACACCTGTCTCTTTATTTGATGTCCAGATTTAAGAAAAAAATATCGTACATTTTAAAGAGTCGTGTCACCTCTTGTGCGATTTGACGTGGATTAGCCCATATTCGTAAAATAATATTTGATTATATAAGTAAACCGAAAAGTTGAAAAAATGTCAAAAAAATGTACTTTAGGCGACGATACATGGCAGCTAGCAAGAGGATGTGGTAAGTCCCTAAAGCCAGTCCACACCAAGAAAATTAGAAAACTTTACTCTGAGAAAGTCTGTGTCATTCTGTAGCACTTCTAGTTTGAGTATGGTAATATATGCTTGACATGTTATATCGCACAAATCTTGACGATTATCTTTAAATAAGGGACTGTTATGTCAGTGATGTACAATCTCCAAATTTAAGTGAGTTTGTTCTAGATGGAGAGGTCAATAAATCTTTTAAATAAAGAAAAGTAAAAAAATAATCAAAAAGTGTATACCACAGAATTCCAGTGTAACATATTCGATTTGTTCGCCCAGAAATTGTAATTTCAACCGTTTTGAATATGTAATCTAAGGTTCCTGTAATTCCTATCAGAGCTATTGTCGGTTGGGCCGCTTTCGGGATAACTGAAGACAGAGATTTCCTGGTAAAGATCAGTCTAAACCAAAATTTCTGGGTTCACTTGAACAAATAGAAGAATTTCGATTATATTAGTACCATATCCACCACCTTGAGTTGGACATTCCGAACTGGTTTTGATCACATTTTTTTAGTAATTTTCCTCTGATTTTATGGCAACCATTTTAAGAGCGCTGTATTGATCATTTTGGCAATGTTTTAGGTCACATTACGAAAGTGCCGAAGGAGCTGCAAATGATGCGGACACGAGCGACTGCGCACTCTTCCCAAAGGGAAAGTTATGTGCGTGAGAGGACTGGACGAGTAAGATTGAGCGAGGGAGAGAGAGCAGGAGAGCGAGGAGGTTCAGAAAATGAGATCGGCAGAGAGGGTAAGAAGCAGGAAAGGAGACAAGACGGTGATTGAAGAGACAGACAAGGCGATTACGACAGGGTCACGATGCAAGGGTGATGTAGGGGAAGGAAAGAGGTTGCCACTCTTTCTGCTGAAGACAGAGCATGGTTCACTTGACAAACAGCTCGACCCAAAGGCCGCGTTTGGCAGCGGGTGAAGCAAGAGGCCCATGTCTCGTCTCGCGTAAATATTTTCTCTCTCAGTTTTTGATGTTTCGTTTCGTATATAATTGTGATTTAAATGAATGCAACAAAGATTCAGTATTCAGCATGTTGTTGCAATAAATACATGTAAATAAACAGAAACCAATATATCCGCCAGGACCGCTCTTCCCGACAGGCCCCTATCTCCCCCTCCCCGTCTCCGTCGCGCCCTCGCCGCTTCGCCCTACACTCGCTCCGGCTCCACTAAACCCCCATCGGCTGCTCTGGTCGGTAATTGTCCGTGTTTTTTTTTTTCGATCAGTACCAGGTGCATGCCGGAGCAGTGCCCTAACAAACGGAGCATGGACCCCGCACGATCTTCCCTTCCTCTTTCTTGTCCTATCCTCACCCCTTACTTAGGCACACTTATATTATCATACACGACACTATCACACATTCTGAAAGACCGGTCGGTATCTTGAAGCTTGTCCGCAATGGAGCAATACCACGCTCGAGGGAGATACCTGGTAGGGAAAATCCCCACAAGCTGGTGTAGGACGGCGCCAGATATCGCGACACAGGAAGATCATCGCCATCTCCCGCGATAAAATCATGCACTGCATTTGCAAGACTAGAGACCTCAGCAGTTGCCGCGCCGTGAATCACTAATCAATCAATGGACCATGCACTCCCTTTCGCCGCGCAAAACAGCTTCCATGGAATAAGTAACACCTAGATGCAATGCGGATTGTATTAAACCGAACATATCCTATTTCACCCCTTTAGTGGATGAATTTCGATTTTATTATTGTTGATTATATTAATTATAAATAAATTTATATTTTTTTACAAGTTTAGCTTCAGTAGTTTTAGCTCTTCTTTGATACGTTGTTCAGTCAGTCAGTTTCTGGTGCTATATTTGGGAGTAACATTCTTTCTTACATTATTTGTAAAAGCTTCTACATGACTGCAAAAGTGTTTTCAACCAGCACAAGTTTTTCCGCGCCGAGACTTGAACTCAGGTTCATGGAGTTAACACGCCTTGCACTTTACTGCTAGTAAACACAGTCGCTCAAATGTAATCATTTGAAATCGTTAAAAAGCTAACTGTCTCTGATTATTTCCAATTTGCAATTTTAAAACTAAGTTCAGAAAAACGAGTTTAATTTTAAAAATTGAAAAAGAACTGTCTTCTGCTTTCTAAGCTCTGTCGTTATAATTCTCTTGACAGAAAAATTAATTCTCAACTCATAAAATTAATTTCTAATTAAACTTCATGTAATTTTTAATTTTCAGTGTAAATGTTTAAATTGAAAATATTTCTAACTTTAGGCGTTATTTTTTATCAGTAACTATGAATCAAAAGACAATAAACCTAATTGTTTCTCTGAAACGACGCGTATATGATTGTTTTTCAATCATACCAAATGTTAAAAACATATCGCATAAATGTGCGCCGTAAGTTCCATTTACCCTGGCGTTACTTCGAATAGTTCAAATACTTGTTCACAAAATTAGTCTTCATGTCGAGATTTTGTAATGAGTCATTAGAACAAGTAAATGAAGTGTTCGCGCAACGAGTTTACATTCCTTTAAAAAGCGGGAGGTTTATCTTTTTCGCGAGAGCTGGCGCCCAACCCGTATGTTTCGCAGCTGTGCATATGCATGCGTTGTGTGTCCAGTTTGCTCGTCGCGGAATATTAATTTCACGAAGGAAGCACGCGCCATCTCGCGGATCCCGGGCGCACATGACGCATGTGCAAGTTTAATTTCCTTCACTGGAATAGTGCTGCGGAGAAGCGAAACATCATGAATAACTTGTAACATGTTCACATCCGCTCGGGTTCATGCATCACCGCCACGCAGCCGGGCGCGGCGGTCGGGGTCTGCGCCGCCTGGGGTGACAGACCGGGAGAACAATCAGCTAATGCGCCATTCGACTGTCTTTGCGCTTCCGCTAAGATGTCTCCGCCCACTGATAAGACAGAAGCTGCTTCGCGTCGACGATTGCCAACACTGCTGTTGCACGATTAGGACCTCTTCAATAGAATATTAGACTTCCCGAGGTAGTTATGCTTAAAGATATTGTATGTAAACAGAGGGCTTATGGAAATCCTGGTATCCATGGTGTGGGGCAAATATCATATATAATATTTAGTTTATACTTTATACTTGCTATTTTGAGAGAAAGTAACGAAAATAAAACGTTATTCTGAAACGAAATAATATATCATCAACAACAACAACGTCCCTACACGAGTGATTTCATTCAAACCACTCTTTAAACACTCATGATACTAATAATAACTAAGTGTGAACATTTCTGAATATATTCAATATTAAAGACAATGTTTAATACCCGGAACAATTATTTTGATTTCATGCTTAAAAGATATTAATTCAACAGATCAACACATTTATGTGTGTCGATAATATTTCCCATTCTCATATAATTCGAGTGTAAAAAATTTTTCGTACACCTTTCTTGCTAGCATACTTCTTATTTATATAACTCTCTCGGCAATCTGTTGTCAAAAACACGTATTTATTACTAAATTGTGACTTGAGGTTGAGTCCCCACAACTATATTATCAGTTTTTAAATATACATTATTTATAATTATTTACGTAGTTGACAAATAAATCTGTCGAGCACAATTTTTATTATTTATACGAGAGAAACTAAGAGTAATTGTTGTAAAAGATAATAAAATGTGTAGCAGCGTGCAACGAGCCTGAAATAACATGCTAAGCATCGCACACAATTCATTAAAAATAAATGAAATTGATAAGCGTAGTTCGTGTTTGTTAACATCGTCTCTATAAAAAGCGATGAACATTATAGTTTACATTAAAATTTTACGAGATTTGAAAGGAAGTAGACACAAATTAATAAAAAGTATGTGACACAATATTTAAGAGAAACATTCTAGTATTGAAGTAGAAACCTTCTTTCCAGAAGTATCTGCAAAAGCTGTGCAGAAAGAAATTAATATTTGTACTTTTCCCTCTTTATTGTGAAATGTAATAACACGGAAGTACTATCAGATGTAATTCTATGAGAAGTAACTTAACATATGTGCGAAGAATAAAGCCAACAAGCTGGTTCGATAGCGAGCATTTGCTTGGGCGTTGAGCGTTGCCAAGAGAGCTCCGTGCTGTTGCTGTTGAGCGTAATGCGGCGGCTGTTGGTGGATGTCCCACGCCTCGCCCGCGCACAATGCGACGTGCGAGCATGGGAATCAAAACAAGGGCGCGCGCGCGGAAGCCTTAAGTGTTCCAGTGCGCGGGGCGCTCTGCGAAGCGAGCCCTTGATGCATTCCGGGGAGCGAAGAACGTGAGAGGATGTTAGGAGGCGCGGGCGGGAAGGAACAGCGAGAGGAAGAGCAAGCCGAGGAGCAAACAGAGAGAGCGGGGATGAAGGGCGAGGTGTAGGAGTTTGAGGAGGTGCAAACGACATGGAAGCCGTCCTGATACGGCACCTGCTCCCCGAGCGCCCCATTCGCCTGTCGCCGCCAGCTGCGGCTCCTGGCACTCACATTGCACTGCATTCTCTTTGAGTGGGCCCCGAGACAAACTGTGACGTGTTTCATTGTTACATCTACATCTGTACTCCAATATAAGATAAGCCCGTACGTATTAATTGTTTAAATCATTTCATAACAATTGACATTTGCAGTGAGGTAAGAGACAATTCTATGATGTCCGGCTGAACATTTAAAAAGTCTATATTTAAATTTCTATATTAAAGACTTAAAGAGAGTTGATTCTGACACTATGATAAACTTGTCCTGAACTCATGCCTGTTTTTTCTTGATGTCACTTCCTTAGTAAGGGATGGAATATTTCACGTAAACTTTTCCAGTTAACATGAGTGTCATTCAATAAAATCCACTAATTTAACTGAGTGCATCAGCATTTACTAAACCTACTTACGTTATTTTTTTCTAACATTAATCTGAGTCGGCTATGCACGGTTATTTTCATTACAGTACTCCCTTTCTTTAACACAAGAATATCGTTGTTCAAATTTAGTGTTTAAATATTTCATATCGGTTCGATTCTGTCATCATTTCAGTATCTAACAGTTCTAAAAATATATTGCATGCACATTAATGGATATACTCGTAATATTATAGAATTTTATCCAGTAAAAATATCTTCCATTTACCTACAAATTATGTGAATTACATTCCTTGGCAAATGGGTTCAGTAATAATTCAATCAAGCCAAAATCGCCAAGTTCGCAGAAAATGGTAGAAGCACAATATTTTTACCGTCCTTTGATTCATGCAAGGAGAAAATTTAAACAACAAATTTGGAGCTGTTTTTGAAAAACATTTTTTTTAATTTAAATATCTTTACACGATAACTACTTATGAACAATTTTCGAAAAATCAGGGATTTCAACGAACATGAAACCTGCACCATCTTCTTACGCGTCCTTTACGCTATCCAAGGACGAAATTTAATAAAAAAAATGGGGACATGTTTGAGAAAATTTTGAAATATTTTTGAGGCTCCATGTAAAGTACCCTCAAAATCAAAATATCTGTCTGGAACTCCCAAAGCCTAGAGTTCGTTCAGATCGATGGAGAAATAAGAACGTTGGAGAAAATCGGCAAAGCGGTTTAGATGCTAGCGTTGAATACACTGGGAAAGAGAGACAGACATTTTCCTGTCAATTCAATTTTTCGGTATCAATGACCCACAAAACATGGATTCTGACTACATCAAGAATTAAAACAAGGAATTTACTGCATGTAAGAACATGATTTATCGACTTTCCCGATACAATTACCCGTCAATAAGAGATTTTCAGCCAAAAATTTGCCGTTCTCCACCGCACGATTATATAACATCTTTTTTTACGAAGTAAGTGCAACAAAGTAAAAATAGTAACAATTTTTTTTATTAAATGTTGTTATTGGATATCACGATGAACGCTTAAGAGAACGATACAGGTCTCATTTTCATCTGAATCCCTGATTTTTCGAAAATCGCAAAGTTTCTATTTTTTTCGCCGTTTTCCTAATATTGAATAGTATAGTAATTGAAATATAATATTGGAGATAACGTTTTTACTTTCTCGTATACGTACGTATATATAGAGAGTAAAATCCGTTCGATGCTCTCCAAGCCTCTATTTCTTTCAAATCGATCGGGGAATATCAATTTTGGGGAAAATCAGCTGAATGGTTTAGGCGCTAGCGTAGACCACACAGGGACAGACAGACGGGCTTTTGCCGTCAATAAATATTTAGTATCAAGGACCTACAAACCATGCATTCTGGATACACATGCTAGAAGAAGTAATTTAAAACATAGAGAAACATGATATACCTACTTTTTCCTTACCAGGGCCTGGCAATAAGAGCTTTTCAGACGAAAATTTGCCGTTTTCCGACGCATGAATTTATAATTTTCTCTTCTTACGAAGTAATTTCGTTAGGGTGAGAAAGTACAAATAAGGTCTTTAAAATGAACATGCATAATTTTTTGAACAAACTATTAGTGTTCGCGAAATGTTTGCTTGAAATTAATGAAATATATGCAAGTGTCCCACCAACTATGAGCCATGAAAAAATTCTCGGAGAAAAGGAATGGATGGGAAGGGATATGACAAATAATTCGTGTTATTTGATTATCATTTACTATCGAAAATTCTAATATTAATTCGATTATTATTCTATTCTACAATTATTATTCTCACTTATTGATGTACTATCAATCAAACAATCCTCAACTCGTAATTGAAATTATCCCAATTCAATTTTCTCTCCTAAAAACAACGTTTAAGTGTAATAGGAAAGGAAAAACGATTATCATAATTTTATACGAATTTTTATTACAATAGTAATTTGATATTTCCGCCATACACGGTGTTGCCATACAATGCAGCGATGGATATTTGAGACGTTATTCCAAGAATTTCGTTGTCAGAGGGTGACTTGAATGAGAGAGTGGTATGATAAGGTGGCTTTATTTACATAATGTTTACGTAACAATGTCTCTACATACAATACAATAGTACACTTAACTTAATTTAAGTCGGGAGGAATACATATATGCATAAGAATTACATTTCAAAATGATATCGTACTTTTAATGTATTCATAGGATGATCTTTAGTTTCTATTCATTCTATGTGAAATTATCCTTGCCTGTCTCTATAATGTGCTGCAAACAATGCGTGCGTAATAAATAGTGCGAGAAGCACCGTATGTGTTATTGTAGCACTACTAGTTTGCTATTTGTTCACTAAGAAATCCAATACAAAACAAACAGTTCTGGCATAGACACAATATATATATATATATATATATATATATATATATATATATATATATTGAGATATACAAAATTTTCTCTACATTAATATCCGCCAAAATCTTAGCGTCCGGCTTGCTGGGTCAATGGGTCACGATATATTATAATCCTTATTACCTTTATAATGGATTATAGGATCCGCCGACTATACAGCGCAGCTGGGAATCTGAAATAGAATGATTCTATTCCTAGTTCATTTCTATTTGGATTGACTAAATGAAAGATCACTTTCTTTTCTAAAGAACAAAATTTAACAAAGTTTATTTTTACCTTTTTTAGCAAACAATTTAGTGGGTTTAATAAAATGATTTGATGTTAGGCCTTTGATCAAGATATCTTTGAATTTACAATTTTATACCGCGGTTAACTTATCTATTCTTCGTTGATGTCCCTCGTAGACTTCTCAGTCGAAATATCTTGCGAGCTTGCTGTAGTCCAAAGTTCGAAGAAATCCTCTTCTGCCCCTATCCAAGCTGGTCTCAAACTATCAAAATTATCAATCCCGATTACGTCCTATGACATAGTCCCGAACTCGATTACCACTCCCGACAAAGTTCCAATTTATACATTAATATTACTTCCACATGAAAATATGTACAATATCATTCACTGTCCTTAAAATTTCACTGATAACCCAATTCTGATTATCTAGATTATACTCGTTCCCTCTCACGAACCTACGATCAGTTCAGAAGCGCGATACCGGTCAGAATGAAATCTTCCTGCATGATTCACCCCTCGAAGACTTCGTATTAAACTACCTTCCATTTTTTCATAACATTTGACCGTCCTTCTCTCACCCAGCCAATCCATACGTTCGTTATATTTTGGTGTAGCTGACCTTTCGATCGTCTAAACTTCTTCGCCCAATCCCAAATTTTCTACTTTCGGCATCAAGCCATCTATTAATGCATTTACAAAAAACAAAAACTACATTGTTTATTCACAGCTTGCTTGTTTTGCTCGTTTTGCGCGTTTTGCTCGTTTTCCTCACAAAACCTAGATATTTCCTCATTCAAGCAATCATCGTTTAATGTCAGTAATAACATTCCATCACCCTAATTGACTGTGCATTTAGTAGCATTTTCTCATTTATGACCGGTGGCATACATTTTTACTTTTATTTTCTCGCCTTACAAATTTCTTCGTAAGAATAGGAAGTTATGTAATCGCGCCCGAAAACGGCGAATTTTCGCCAGAAAAACTCTTATTGTCGGGCACTGGTAACGAAAAAGTAGATAAATCCTGTTGCTAAATGTAGAAAAAATTCTCTCACACGTGGTATATCCAGAATCCATGTTTTGTTGGTTCTTGGTATCGAAAAATGTATTGACAGCGAAACGTCCGTGTGTGCCTGACAACCTGTCGCCCAAGCTAGTGCCTAAACCGTTCAGCCGATTTTCTTCAAAATTGATATTCTCCAATCAATGTAAATGAACTTCTATCTTTGGGAGTTTCAAACAGATATTTTGATTTTCAAGGGTACTTCAAATGAAGTCTCAAAAACAATTTTAAAAACATTTTTTCAAAAACAGCGTCAAATTTTTTGATCAAACTTTGTGTTCGGATAACCTAAAGAACGCTTACGAGAATGGCGGTAGTCTCATGTTCGTTGAAATCACAGATTGTTTGAAAATTTAAAAAACACATTTTTTTGGCCGTCTTCCTATCACTATAATATTGAGGAAGAGATTTTTCCCTTAATAAAATATGTTCCTCAAAGACAGATCTTTAAATAACATCATGTTCAATAAATTATTCGAAATTATGAGAAGTTTCCGTGTAATTTTTGTTTAATTTCGGGGGAAATGTAGGAAAATTTCTTTTCTATTTCGATCGTCGATTAACTTGAAAAACACATTCAAAATATTGCAAATAAAACTTACCAAAAAATATCAAAATTATACCCATTAACTAATACATTTTCAAAATTACAAATAGATTGTGGTATATCAATATTCAAGGCAATAATAAGACTATCACTTACATATGCATGCCCAATTTGGTGTAATGCATCTGCGTCAAACATGAAGAAAATACAAACTATTCAAAATAAATTTTTACGGAGAATTCTAAAGGCTGAATAGTTCATCTCCAATAGACAAATACACAAAGAATTACAACTAGAACAAATTAAAACATTCATCAATAACCAATCTTCCAAATTCTTCAACGGAAAAAACATTTAAACGAATTCGTTCCCGCTTCTCCAAAGATATTTTTCACCCCCCATAAATAATTGTCTAATTTATTACTCAATAAAACCTCTTTAAAACTCTAAATTTATTACAAAAATTAATGAATAGTTATTAAAATCAAATTTTAATTATTAAGTACTATTAAAATAAAATCAAGCATCTCCAAAAATGTTATGTATAAATTTATTCATCATCCTGAAAAATTTGTAAAATTGAACAGGAAATAAATATATTTAAAAAAACTGCTTCAATTTTTTTCTTTAAATTTCCTCCTGGAATGTAACAAAGAAACGGTAGAAATGTGGTGCTAATCGCATTTTCGGCGTTTTTTAGAAATTCCCCAAAAGTTAGCATTTGAAAACTACAAAATTAAAGATAGCGATTTTTGCTTTAAACAAAGTCTCTTTAAAAATCAGTTTTAAAAAAGGTCATGCATAATTGTTTGAAAAAACGAGTTGGTTTTGCTTTTTTTGTGTCTGAAATTTATGCAATTTCGAAAAAAATTCTCTAAAACCGCTGCAAATGTTTGTTTTAAATTTTCTCCTCATATGTAATAAGATACGGTAAAATACGGCGCTAGTACCATTTTCGACTCTTGTTCTTTTCTTTGAAATACTCAAAAAGTTAACATTTGAAAAGTAAAAAATTGGGGATAGCGATTTTTGCATTAAACGAAGTGTGTTGAATTAAATCTGCTCTTTGAAAATGTTAATGTACAATTCTTTGAAAAACAATCTAATTTTGCATAATTCGGGTCTGAAGTTTATGCAATTTCTCAATCCCCGCACGATTTTTTCTTTAAAGTTTCCCCTCGTATATAGAAAGATGTGATACATTAATATACAAAATATCGGTGCCACCTTTCGCCGCCGAAAGAACATTCTTTCATATTTTCGCAATTCTTCAGTTGCCAATTGCTAGAACTGAAGAAACTAAACTCTTATTAGTATTACAGAAGTGTAAATCGCATGTCCCACCCTGGTGGCCGAGGTGGCTAATTAGCGGGTACGAACTCAGCTCTTCGGAAGGAAGGTTCACCGTTCAGCCGATTTTCTCCAAAACTAGTAGCAAGTTAACTCTTGAGGTTCTGACAGCGCCCTTTGGAGTGAAATTTTTTTTTCTGGTTGGAAACACTTTTGCTGGTTTATGTAGTATACTATTTCGGAGCATTTAGAAAAAATGCTAGGGAGTATGTGCTTTACTACTAATACTAGTTTTGATATTGATAATATTGTTAATGAAATTTAATACATTTTTATATTTTGAGATTTGAATTGATTTTTTTAATCCCGTGAAAATTTTGGACCCTATTAAAATGTGTCCTACAAGCTGATTGTTTCCTATTTGTAAATCCGCCTCTGACTGTACCACTTGGATGACGGAGAACAATTGTGGACGTTTAAATGGACGATGACAAATGATCAAACGCAATGACAAGTAAAAGCAAAGAAAAAGATAAGTTGAAGCGACTGAAACTTTTTAACCAAAGACAAGAAACGGGAATTAAATTCCTTCTGACCCCAGTGACAGAACGCCGCGTGTCTCGGGAGCTGGGAGCAAGTCACGGATTTGACAGAACGGGGTCGTCTTTTGGTGTATTTCTCCAGGCAATCTGGACGTATTGACCTCCATATTGCCGCGAAGGCTCTCGGGCGCGGCGAAGAGGCGAGGCAGCAACCGAAATCGCTCGCGCGCACTGAATCGCCCTCCGATGGCTCGCGGAGCGATCTCCAGTTCAATTCCGCCACTTCGCCGGCCGCCTGCGCCCCGGCGCACGCCCCACCCTCCCTCCCTCGCCCCGCGGCCGCCCTCCGCACAGTCGCCTGCTTGCCTTGATGCACGGACGAAAAGAATTATTTCGGGTTTCAGGGCGCGTTAACTGATATGGTAATTAGTCTCTCAAGTGCTGTGTATGATTTGTCACGAAAATTGCTGGTGTTCTTTACCCGCTGGATGGTGAGATTCGGTGCCAACCTACATGTCAGCTTGCGAAACTTCCCTCCTCCAAGTATCTCCGACGATCGAGGCCCCACTCAACCAGGGAGACTGTAAGCTCCCGGCATACACATAACGTAGTGCACGTAAATGTGCAAGTCCGAGATGAGGATAGGTCCAGAGTGTAAAATACAGGTGACTCAATGCATATTTGTCAGCCACACTACCTCTGCGAGCGATGTCATCGTGGTGCTTCCGATGTCCCTGGAAGCCATATCGTCAACGAGACGATTCTTGATTTGAGGTGTTATGATATCAAAGATGGCTAAGAACAGTGATTCCTTATTCAGTAAAATAATTTAACGAAAATACTTTATGATAGATGTAAGCTAAACATTACTGGTTGTTCGCAAGTTGTTATTTTCTGCGTTACACAAAATAGAATTTGGGCCAACCGATACTTCATTTTAAAAACTATTACGAGTTACATTGAGATAGGGATACCAGCTATGGTTTTCATTAAATGTCAAACTTTTCTAGCAATTTTTTGTAATTTTCTTGACGTGGTCTGGCTTTAAGGACTTGCTCCATTCTCTGGCATGCAGCCATTTATTGTTCCAAAGTTCATTTTTTTGACATTTCCTCAACTTTATGCTTTCCTAAGAGTAAAACAGAAATAATACTTCAATAATATTAAATAAGAGTAATATCTCGTCCAAAATAGAAATGTCTTAGAAATGTATTAAGCATTACTGTAAATGCAAACTTTGAAGCTATTTTTCATAGGAATCTATTGAGTTTTCGAAAAACTTTATTTGAAGTCATTTGAAGCACATCACTTGCAAATGTAATAATGCAAATGTAATCGATGCAAATGTGCATATTAATGGCGTGTGAGATATGTCAAAACAATTACATTTGTGTCATTTTTGAAAAGACAAAAGAATACATCTATGCAGTCTATTCATGTCCTTCGTGCTGTGAAGACGTCTTTTTAGCCTCCGAGCTCATCTGCAGGTAGTTTCGAAGCAAGAAGTCGTCGGCAGCGTATTTCCGGTGAACGGAGCCCGCAGCAAGCTGTGAAACAGTGCAACTCCGACAGATAAGTATTATTTCTTTTATTACTTTCATTAACTCTCAAATTTGACTTACTTCTTTTTATTGTATTAATTTCTCTCTTTCTATTTATCAACTTTCAATTTATTACTTTTCAAAAGAGTAAATAACTAGTCTTGTTTGTTTTGCTTCCCAAATTGTCTTTAGCTTCTGCTACTTATTTATCACTTTCATATTGTTTTCTCTTTTTTCTCGCGGTACTTTCCCGTAAAAACTTTAATCCCATTTTATTTCCTTATATTTTTGTTTAATTTCTTTTATCATACCTCCGAAGGTAAGCCGCAACGAGAACGACTCCGACCTGCAGGCCGAAATCAAGGCCGAGGTTGATGCGGTCTTGAAGCGCCCTCTTCATTCGGAGAGCTTTTTGCAATCCCTTGCCTCTACCTTAACAGATGAAGGGGCTAAGAAGTTGCAGAAATCAATGGCCTTCAATGAAAATCTCATTTTGTCGTTGCAGAAAAAAATTGAAGACCGCGATGAAGAGATTCGCATCTTGAAAACTTAGCTGGAGCTGAAGACGGACCAGCTTGAAATGTATAGCAGAAGAAATTGTCTGCGTATATTTGGCTTAGAAGAGCAGGAGGGCGAAACACTGACGGTTTGGTCATTGATGTTACCAAAAAGATAAGTGTAGACTTGTCTTTAAATTATATAGATAGAAGCCATAGAGTCGATCGCAAACTCGCTGGTGAAAACAGGCCGATTGTAGTGAAGTTTGTGAGTTACAGGAAAAGGCGACAGGTCTTCCAGTCGAAGAGACTTTTGAAAGGCCAAAAAATTACCATTCGTGAGGACCTCACGCACCAGCGTCTGGCCGTGCAGCGTGCTGCGATCTCGCGGTTCCAGCTGCGGAATGTCAGGACAGAAGACGGCCAAATAGGAATTAACGCAGGTAACAGACGTTAGAGTAACGCAGGTAAGCGACGTGTGTGTGTGTGTGTGTGTGTCTCTCTCTCTGTCTTTCTCTCCCCTCTCCTCTCTCTCTCCACCTCACTTCCTCTCTCTCCCTTTCTCTCCCTATCTCTCCCCCTCTCTCCCTCTCTCCCCCTATCTCTCCCTCTCTCTCCCTCCCCTCCCCTCCCCGAGTGTGAGAGAGGGAGGGAGACATCCCTCTCTCTCTCTCACTCGCTCTTACTTGTACCCTTTCTTTATTCTGTACACTTCTCATTAAGCCACCTCTTGCACCCTTCTGAGTCATAGGCTCTCGGTGGCTATTTTAGGAAATTCCTGTTATATCCTAATGCAAAGTATCCTCCCCACCCTACAGCCGCATTTGTCCACCCCCCTTCCCTGTCAACCCCGGCCGCTGTAGACATCACGTCGTGTATTTCTAGGAACTGCTTTTAGAGGGGAAGATCACCGCCACCTCTCGAGGACAAAAAGCACTACACTTATGTGACAAATGACCTCGGAGGTTTATGCGCCCGGAATCACTAACAACCAACCAACATTATAAAACGAGACAAATAATCAAAAATTATAATTTTATGAGATTGCATTTAATGAACGAAATATTTATTATGTGGTTTTGCTGAGAAACTCTTCGTTACTCTTTAGTAATTTGTGGAAGGATTTTTTTATGAAATCTTTAGAATAATCTGTCGGACTGTATTCATGTATACAGCAATGTATATTTTCAAACACAGTCAGCACATCGACGACGTTTAATGCACAACAGGATATCAGGACTTATCAAACGAGAAATGAGGTAGCAAAATGAATGCTTAAATAAAAATGTATTCTACAAATTAAATATACATATTTAAAAAAATAATCACTGACAGTTAGTTAAATTGATTGTAGTGTTGACGAAGCCCCTCACAATTTATTGTGAGAGTCGATTTGGCACAAACGAAGTATGTAGGTCCTCGTCGCAAATTATTATTCTGCGACCATTGCACTCGATTTCCGTCTTCCCTTCAGTTCTCCAAGGGCAATATCTTCACACTGTCTTCAATTCTTTCCTCTGCGTTCATGTCTTGCTCCTAAAACTGACAAATTTTTGAACGTAAATTTCGAGGAATGTTTTCCATTGTCGCACGGTGAAACATGTACGTTTTACACAGCTCTAAGAAGGGTTGTTCAGAAACACCTACCGTAAAAGTTTCTAATTTATTTTGCTTTGATAAATGATGTAAGTGTTAATGCCAGCAATATTCAACACCCCAGCACCCCAAATCGAGTGACCAATGGTTAATGACGCGACTGAGGCTGTAGGTTGCGCATAGCTCGTCACAAAACATCAACGCGCGATTTGTTGCTTTGTTGTGTAATGAAATGTAATACTCCCGAGCTTGTTTTCATATCCCGTTTTGATGTCAACAGCTGAATTGTGATGTATTGTTGACACTAACAAAACAGTACGTTTTTTACTTGGAACATAGGAATCTCAATGAATGTCGAATATGCTTGAAAATGCCAGTTGTTTTTTTTCGGAAGAAAAGATTCAGTCATTGACATCTTATTTTTTAACAGTAGACAACTGATGTTAGATTATGATCTTCTAATAACTCCTTGGCTAATGAAATGCTGTTAAACCAATTGTCAATGAGACATTCAACCAACTCCATTATTGGCACTACTAGTCTTTTGGCAACAGCACTGAAGGCATTGTGAATATTATACGTCCTATCTGGCTGATTCCCTGCATATTCTTCTAAGTTTTGCTTGTAAATAGTATTCATCAACACGCGTAAATAGCATTATGCCTTACTTAGCAGGTCATGGTAGAAAATGTGGCGGAATTTGCATATTTCTCGAAAAAATAATCATTTTTACATCATGATCAGTACTCACTCACACAGTACGATTCACGACAGTTGTTTACTAATGCTGTAACGTTGTCAATGATATCCTTTAATTCCTAGTTCCTATATTACCAAAACGGTGAGAATGTTATTACATATATACATACATATACATATATACAACTTTATATGTACAACTTTATATATACATATTTTTACATATTTTTATTATATTACATGTATTACATATATTACATGTATTATATTACATTATTACATAATTCATGTATTATATTACATTACATTACATGTATTACATTTTATTATATTACATGTATATATTACATAATATATACATATTTATACAACAACTTTACACTTAATAATACATATATACAACTTTAAATCTAGATTGTGAATCATAGCAGAAAATGTATCAACACCTGCACCGTCGGAATTTCTCAGTTCTGTTGTGTTGAATGAAATGCACGAAACATACCAGAATGAAGATGGGGACTTATAAGTGCCATTTCCCTTCCTTTTCATTACACCAGTTCGCCCATTAACCCACCTTTCATTTCAAGTAGTCCATTTCACTTCCATTGTATTAGTAGGAGAAGCATTTCTCTCACGTGCATAATTCTTTTGGATTTTGAGAGATGTATATTCACACTTTCTGTAATTTTCTGAACCATTTCTTTTGTAAAGAAGCAGTAAATATTTCTTCTGGTGAAGAGGAGCTACTTTTGTCTATGGCAAACACTAAGATTATCACCGACCTTGTTCTTACATTTAGCAGGTAATAAGATGCGCACCTCTACCTCATATTATTTTTTCCAACAAACACATTTTGTGAAAGAATCGGCTTTGCGTCTTTCAGGTCGCTCAAATTAGCCTCCGTGTCAGTTTCAGATTGATTGTCCGACAAGTGGTCTTCAAACTTTCTGATAAACACCATCCACAATTTCTTCCGTTTCTTCAGTAAAAACGTCACGATCTCACTCTTCTCTCGCATTAGTTCATTTTAGAGTTACTAGTTACTAGAGAAAGTCTCTGGAAGGCAGACAGCGGACGTACGAGACGAAGCGTCAGGGCTGAATGTGAGGTGAGAGGTGTGCCCAGAGAGAGAGGGGGGGGAGAGGGGGGGGGAGAGAGGAGAGAGAGTAGGCAATGGCCTCTGGCATTAGCATAACCGGGTCTGGTGTAAATAGAAATCAAGAGACAACTTGTACATGACACAGGAGTCTATTAAGACGGTGAGGTCGTGGGCACTCACAGAGTATGACGCACATCACTCTGAATTGACGAGGGGTTCAAAAACCCATGCGCCATCTCTGTTGGGTTAACAGGTGGTGCACTGTATAGACGTCTGTAATAGACGTTGCCTGTTAAGAGAAGCTAATTTTATTCCTCTAGTTTCTCTAAGACAATTATAAAAACACAAAGAAATGTAAAAGACAAAATGTGTCTTCATCGGCACACGCGTTTGCTCTTTACATTAACCAGTGAAAACTGTGTAATATTAATGAAGACGTTAAAAAACAACTAAAATTTCGTATTCAATATAATTTTACTTATGTCTGAAACATTTAAATACGTAGTCATTTTAGTCGTAAAGTGTTCTCTGGTTGATTCTGCATCCTCTCGAGGTTAATACATGAATGACTGACGGGTTGCATACCTATTGAATGCAGGCAGACATTTATCAAAGGCGATACCACCATACAAGAGATTCTGAGTTTACCGATAAATTCTTAAGTCGCATAGAGGCGGGTGAATTTATCTGAACTTCGAGAGGTATTTTTGGAGATAATTTCACAAAAGAAATTAAATATATAGTTAATAGTAAATAATACTGACAACAGTGTCATAATCATTAATATTAGTCTATACAGTACAAACACCTATGATTTAACAGAAGATACAGGTGCGTCGGCTGTGCGGTTAAGGCTCTGTGTACTAATTAGCCAAAGTAAAATCCAAACATCATTTCAACAATGCTAAACATTTTTTCTTAAATTTGTAATATTTTTTAGAATAATTCGTAAATCACAAAAAAAAGCAAACTGCTGTATCAATGTAATTTTATATTTTATTAAATGAGTCTCCTTGATATGTGTATTTGATGAAATTATACTTCGCTGGTGAAGTGTTATTCGATTCTAGAGATTTAGGTGTGGTTCCCGAATTGCGTGTTTGTTCAGAATTTAAGAATGGTGATCCTCATTTAATTGCGGATAGGGTTTTAAAGAGAAATCATTGCGAGAACCGTTATTTTAATAACTTCTTGTTTATGTATTCCGAGGTGTGCCGTATGTTAAATGAATTTCAAGCGACTCGAATTGTTTGTAATTTTATTTTCTCGTGTACGTACATATATATAGAGTTATGTACGTAGAATATAGACGTAGAATATAGAAAGTTATGTGATGCTGCGAGGAAAAACGGCGCATTTGCGGCACAAAAAAATTTATCGCCGGGACGTGATAACGAGAATGTGGATAAATCCAGTTGCCAAATTAAGAGAAACAAATCCTCTAACATGTGGTGTAACCGGAATCCCTGCTGGGATGGGTCCGTGATGCCGACAAACCAATTGAAAGCAAAACGTCCGTCCATCCGTCCGTTTGGTTCACATTAAGCTCCGCGGACATTATCAAAATTTTCTCAAAAACGGCTCCAAATTTATTCTTTAAATTTCTTGTAAGAATAGAGTAAAATACACTTATAAATGTGGAATATGTGTTCTTTCCAACATCTTCCTACAACTATAAAATTGAAGACAGACTTTTCCTTGACTTGAAATTTGTTCTAATTAATTCTTTCATAAAAGTCATGTAGATTGTTTTGAAAATGTTGGTAATGTTTGTTTAATAGTGCGTGCAATAATTGCAATTTTAAAAAATAATAAAACACAATTTTCTCAAGTTTTGGAAGCAGTTGTGCCAAACGAAGTCTATACGATGGCATAAACGTCATATTGCTCTATTCATTTGTTTTTTCCAAAATTACAAAAAAAATGTTTGACTTGTCTCTCACGTCGGTAATATTTACATTACCGTCGTCCCCGTGAACCAACGTCCGTCCATCCGTCCGTTTGGTTCACATTAAGCTCCGCGGACATTTTCAAAATTTTCTCAAAAACGGCTCCAAATTTATTCTTTATATTTCTTGTAAGAATAGAGTAAAATACACTTATAAATGTGGAATATGTGTTGTTTCCGACATCTTCCTACAACTATAAAATTGAAGACAGACTTTTCCTTGACTTGAAATTTGTTCTAATTAACTCTTTCATAAAAGTCATGTAGATTGTTTTGAAAATGTTGGTAATGTTTGTTTAATAGTGCGTGCAATAATTGCAATTTTAAAAAATAATAAAACAAAATTTTCTCAAGTTTTGGAAGCAGTTGTGCCAAACGAAGTCTATACGATGGCATAAACGTCATATTGCTCTATTCATTTGTTTTTTCCAAAATTTGTGGAACATTCAAAATATCCGTTAAACACGAATCGCAAAAAATATCTGAATTACTAAAAAATACTTATCTAAATATGACAATATGAATATCATTGATTTCATCTTTTTAAACTTGTAATGATAGACTAAAAAAGATGTATTGTTTCATTTGAAAAAACAAAGTTACCTCAAATATCTCGTAAAATACAAGTGATAAAATATAGATGAACACACGTATCAATTAGCCCGAATCTCTCACGCAATTTCCTGAAAACTGCATTGCAATAACTTCAACTGTTTAAAAGTTACAGGAGGTGCTTAAGTTACGTGACTCACACTCTATAGTGCTGGGGAAAATCTGTTTTAATATTTCAAGGGAAATATAACTTTTGGGGTCTTCTGATACCGAAAAGGTTTCTTTTTCAAAACATCCATCCGTCCATTCGTCGTCAGCGAGATGTCAGGAAAATTGCCCTGTTCAACCAGGTCGTCGTCCCACTGCGCCGAAGCCCTGCCTTTGGGCCACCGGCCCTCCGCTTTTCTCAACGATACGTCCTGCCGGCCCTTCGACGCCCTTCCTCCGTTGCCCTCTCCCCAGCGGCAGACAGACTAGTCTTACTCATTCCCCCGTCCCCCGCGCCCACCCGCTGCCTGTAGACACCGTTCCCTCAGGAGCCTCCTCCTTTCGAATATCCACATGGATCATTCCTTTCTGCAGTGACGGACGCTTAAACACGGAAACAAGCCTTTTTAATATTACAAAATCCTCAAATAATTTGAAATTAATAGTAATAATCTGATCACAGTATGGCAATGAAGTGTATTTTCTCAGAGAAACCACACAACATTTCAGCTAATTAATAAATATGCTTTGTTTTTTTTACATGCGTATTATTTTAATGCTTTTCTCTGCCTGTCAGCAATCTAATATTATATATTTTACTCTCATAAGAGCATTTTATTTAACCATGCAATGCTCTTACAATTGGGTATCGTTTATACAAGGATTTAATTCTATTATTGAATCTGTTCGTGGAACCCCGACTGTTGCACAGTGATGCATGTGCGCACATCCGCCTGTTAGCGTAAACCCTCACACTACTCTGACCTTGCAGGATCCACCGAAAATTTCTGGTGTGACCATTCCTTTCAGTCCACGTGTCATCGGAAGAACTAACGCCTACAAGACATTCCATTATAATACAAGATTGAAGACTTCACTAAACTCGGCTCTTAATTGTTTATAGCAATTTTGGCTCTTCGATTAATTGAAGTTATGAAAATTCATGTATTCTAATATCAGTGCACTCCATCTCTGATTGGCTGAGTCCTAAAAACCGCTGCAACAACACACTTTGTACCCTGCAGAAGCGAAGAGCTCGGTCGCTTAGAGGTGGCTAAGCTGTGCACATTCGCGCAGCTCTGTGCTCACCGCCGTGTGCATCCGCCGTTCGCATCCAGCTTTGTGCTCACTTCAGCCATTATATAGTCGACAGTCAGTCGCCTTACTGTGCGCATCCACGTTACCCTGTTTCATTAAGAATATAATACATATTTCTGCACTGTTCACTATCTGGTAAACTGTAGTAATGGTTTTGGCAGCACAACGCTCATTTGTGACAGCATCGACTTGTAATTTGCGAAACTTTCAACACGTTATTTGACAGTATTTGACAGTCAGAGCGTCTAAATGTTGCATAACTTTCGGGTTTTGGACTCCTCATTGACAATAAGTGGTTTTCTGCCTTATCGTATTCATTGTATACGTACGTATATAGAGAGTTCAGTAATGCGACGGAAAATCGATTTGAACCTTTTAACGCAAATACACGTTTTGGGGTCCCCTGATACAGAAAAAGGTGTTGTTTTTTTTTGAAATGTCCGTCCGTCTGTCTACCTGCCTGCATGTCTGCCCATCTGTAAACACCACTAGCGCCTAAACCACACGTAAGTTTTTTTGAAAAATTAATATTCTCTGGTCGATTTGGTTCGAAGCAAGACTACGCGATTTGGAAAACCTTTCTTCAAAATTTGGAGGTACTTTAAATAACCTCTCAGGACATTTTCAAAATGTTTTGAAAAACGGCTCCAGATTTGTTCTTTATATTTCTTGTAAAAATAGAGTAAAATACACTTATAAAGTTATACGATTTTAAGAGTAAACAATTTTCACCGTTTACTCTTAATTTTCATAAATTGCAAAATTTTGAATGTTTTGGGCCGCGTTTTCCTACAACTACAAAATTGAAGATAGGAATTTTTCCTTTATATGAAATTTATTGTCTTTAATTAGTTCCTTCATTAGAGCCATGGACTTTTTGAAACTTTCAGTAGTTTTTGCACAATAGTGCGTGCAATATTTGCAATTTTTAAAAAATAACAAAAACAATATTTTCTCAAAATAGACTCCGATTTTTTCTTTAAATTTTTGTTAGGGATAGTGCTAAGTACACTTTATAAGATGACATAAACACCATATTGCTCTACTCTTTTGGTTTTTTGAAAATTACAAAATTGTAATTTTTTGACTTGTCTCTGACGATGATGTTATTTATATTAGCGGTAATTTTTTTGCGCTATTGTATTTGTGGTACATGTACTTTAATTAATATAATATAAAGCTTATAAATACTCAATAGTTTTCTGTCAAAATGAGCTCAAAAACCCGCATTTTCAAAAAGAAGGTTCAAACGCCATTTTCTCAAAACTGGCTTCAAATTTTTCTTCAATTTTTTTCCAACGCGCATTGCCAAATGCACTGTTACAAGTGGTATGAAGTTAATTTTGCTGTATTCTTCTGTTGTTTCAAAAGTTACAGAAATTGTTGGTTTTTTTTGTTAGTTATTTAATGTCGCATCAACATCTAGGTTTTTAGCGATCAGTTTCGATGTTAACGTTATGGTAACCCCAAAGATGAAACGATATGGTGATAAGGGGCGAATGGACGAACACAAATACAACCATATCCGAGGCGGGACTCGAACCGGCGACCCTTCGGTCCAAGATCGCTTCGACACTACTGCCTTAACGATCTCGACCACCGGATTGACTAGGAGTTGTTTTTGTTTCTGTTTTTTAATATCTCTTACACTGTCAATATTCACATTTCAAACAATTTACAAACACTATTGCATTTGCAAATTACAGTACTTCATATGACTTTCAATGATTTTTGTCGAAAACTCAAAAATTTTACTGTGATAAAGATATTAAAATTTCGCATTTACCGTAACGCTTAAACGCTATTTTCTTAACTGCTCCAAATTTTTTCAATGGACATTGTCATTTATGGCTAGGTTTTATTCTTCTTTAATATTTTTAAATTAATATTTCGATTCAATTATTAGGAAACCAAAATATTGAGAATTTTTTTTTAATATACTTTGGGTGGCGATAGATGGCAGCTGGCAAGAGGATGGGTCAAAACCGTAAAGTCAGTCCCCACCAAGGAAATTAGAAAACTTTACAAGAAAGTCTGTGCAATTCTGTAGCACCACTACTTTTCTCATGAAGTACTATTGCCGTGATGCTATAGTTAATTTCAGCAATTATATGTTGGTTACAATGCATTGCTCATTTCTAAGAGAGCAAGCATTCAAAGGTAATTGTACTCAAATTGCACGTAATTTAGTTTTACTACAAACAACTGCTATGTTGCAATATTCAATTTCGCCGGGAGCGGTAGCTCAGTGCATCAACTGATGTCACTGCAACGACTCTGACCGGAAGGTCCTAGGTTCGAGTCCTGACGGCGGCAGAATTTTCGACACTAGCTTTCCAGCTAGGTCGAATTCAGTCGCTGTCTGGAGGAGAATTCTAGCGACCAGCTGCTCTGATCGGTAGTTTTCCGTGGTTTCTCCGATTAACACCAGGCGAATGCCGGAGCAGTACCCTACCAAACGAGCCACGGACCGCGCGCGATCTGTGTCCTTCCTCTTCCTTGTCCTATCCTCTCCCCTTACACACACACTTACACTAACATGCCCTACACGACCACATACTTCGGGAGATCGGTCGGGAACTTAGAGCTTGTCCCGGTTGGGGCGGTACCCCGCTGGTGGGAGAATCCTGGTTAGGGGGAAACTCCACTAGCCGACGGTAGGTCGGAGCCGGATCTCACCATCCAATGGGAGAATATCACCGCCATCTCCCGAGAAAAAGCATGCACTACACTAACGGGACTAATGACCAAAGCAGGTGACGCGCCCGGAAACACGAAAAAATCAATCAATCAATATATTCACTTTCTTGTATTTCATCGCCTGTATACACTTGTTACATGAGGTACAGCCACAATCCCTATACGGTATTTGAGTAACTCCCAAGTGTGGAGATGTGGGAATGTGGTTCCGTCACTCACGGCTATACCACTTCTCGTGATCCAATCGAGACATATGAGGTGTCACTCGACGCGTCTCGGTCTCGTGATAATTTGCTTTTGGATCCGGCTAGAAGATACAAAGAAATACCCAAAAACGTGCTTTTACTTGTTTCAGCGGTGCGATCTTAATGAGTAGACGGGTAATTAAACCAACTCCGCCTAAATAGATCTATGTGGCGATTAAATCCCAGTAACCCGTGAGGATTTTCAGTCCACGGCACCCTAACTTCTTTTCATGAAGCTGATTGTTTACAAACTCCATATGAAATGAAAATCGCGCGGCAGAATTTGTATAATTCGACGTATTTCGTGTACTTTTATAATAAATTTGCAAATTGCTTTGGAATATTGAATTTGAATAATATGAAGTAAATAAGAATATAAATATAAATATAATACTAGAGAATTCACTTCTTAAGAGTGCAAAGAACGATTTTCAATTTAATATGACTTAAAATCTCTGCACTTTATTCACATAAAGAGGCAAAACAGTAACCTTATAATTCTTACATATATTCGCCTTCAGAACACAAATCAGACAGTTTGTGGAATTTTGAATTCTTAGGGGACAAAAATATGGATGTATTAAACAACTCAGGGAAATCCAATGTAGTTGTAGAAGCTTTTGTGTCAGACTTTTCCGAACTAATTGAGAATGATCTTATAATAGGAATAGAGAATAACGTAGAAAACAACTTGCAAGTGATCATTTATGTTTATATTCGAAAATAACGTCAAAATATATCTGTGCTAAATTCTAATTATTCTCATTATTCGTACCTTCAAGTACTTTTTAAGAGAATTATAATTTTGAAATTGCAATATGAACTGGTATATTCATGTCCCACATGAGGTAATAAGAAGGCCATTGGGCATTTGGAATTTTTGAACGGAAGTATAACATTAATAGCTACTACGATTCATTGGTAAGTCGAATACTGAGCCAAATACTGAGGGAACATATTTGAACAAAGCTAGGCATGAAAGACATGAAGTATGAAAGAAATTTTCAACACGCGAAAATACTTTTAAGAACCGTTTACAGCGTCCGCAACGCCACATTCAACTAGTTGAATAGTATGCTGCTGCTTACAAGTTGCTTGCTAAGAACAATTTGTTAATTATGTTAATTGCATTACTACTTGTTTTTTCTAACACCATCAATCTAATTACAACCTCGCAGCGTTATATTGTTCGTGTTAAGCAATGCCAAGAGCTGGTTTCTTTAACTTGTTCTGCTTATGTTTTTAAACATTTCTGTGCTGAAATTCAGTCGAATTTTTATTTACTTGCACTTTAAACAATTGTTACTTAATCAAATTGCGCTACCATCAGCAATCTGTCTACTATTATTTCAATGTTTAAATGGATTTACGTTACGTTTTTAATTATGTAATAAATGCAGTCAATCATTTAATTACATGAAAGTCAAACTATGATTGTGTTGTGTTCTCCATTTACCTTTCATGGTAGTATAAGACTTGTATTTCTGGAAGTTAGAAAGGTGTCTAGGAAGCGTATCAAATCTCCTAGAGATTCTTTGAGAAGAAATTAATTTAATTTACAAATACTGTGTCAAGGAAATGGTAAGTATGAGGCTTTAAAATACAAATCAACAGACCACTGCTCTGACTAGCTGCTTCATCTTCACCAAAGTGTGTGTGTATGTATGTAGTATG
Source organism: Teleogryllus oceanicus (assembly GCA_964035755.1). NCBI lineage: Eukaryota > Metazoa > Arthropoda > Insecta > Orthoptera > Gryllidae > Teleogryllus > Teleogryllus oceanicus. The sequence goes on from CAXIVR010000003.1 coordinate 12,227,395, forward strand.
TATGTAAAACCTTTGAGCCACGAAAGCAATTGCTTCCAAATTGTGTACGAACACTTTTGTGCAGTCTAGAAAAAATATAGACGAATTGCGATACCAAAATGCTACCCCAAATTTTGTTACACCCCGAAATGTACACTACGGGGGGGGCGCAGGTTAGGCTGGGAAAGAAGAGCAGCCAAATCGCGCACGGCAAGAAGGACTTGCTGCAAGGATGAGGTGGGCGGGAACCTTTAATGCATGCTTGTTGAAAATTCCCGGACAGTGGGAAATCAACTAGTATTTTACAAAATTGACTTATATATGTAACCCAAACAGTTCGAGCAACAGAGGCGAAAGCTAAGTTCTACTCGAACACGTTTGATCAGTCGAGAAAAAAAATAGGAGTTCCAGAACCCGACAGTGGCCTCAAATTTGTTCATGCGCCAAAAATGAAAAAATACAATAAATTGAAAAAAAGTATTGGAAATGATGCAACCCGCGCGGGCGACATTGTGAACGGGGAAGGAGAGCGGGGCCGGCCAGAGCCGACCGAGGACGGGGTGGGCGAATCAAGTGGATGGGGCGAACAGGACGGGTGCAGCTGACAAGTCAGTGTTGCAGCCAAACGGATGGAACTGGACTGTATTATGCGTGTTCATCTCCTGTTTTCAACGTCAGCCTCTTGTTAATTCCTCCATCAGAGAAGCGTGCATTGTGAAAAAAATATTAAACGATGATGTACAATTTATAAAATATCACATATGCAGAGATAGAACTAGGATTTAAGATCCATACCAGAGTAACGTTAGAACACGATTTAGATAAAAATTATTTTGTAGACTAGTGCTTATTAAATTTATGTAGATTTTTGATGATTTTTTTAAATTATAATGCTAGAAAGTCTACCATGTTACTTTCGTACAAAATTACATTGAACAGCAAGCTCAACGCCAGCTTGACCAACGAGTAAATTGAAGCTATATCTCGAGATCTTCTTCTCTATATTTTGAATTGGTTGGGACGTCCAGAATCTTGTTTTTTCGTTCGAACATCCATTCGCGTTCATATTCTTGACGCTTACCCTTCCTTCAAAACATTTCCCCCTTTAATTTCCTCACTTTCACCTGGCTTCATCTTCTTCATTTATTCTGGCCCACCCACTCACTCGCTCATTTGCAAGCTCACCCGGCAACTCACACTACTGCTCACCTGACAACTCACCAGCAGCTCATCCGACGGCTCACCCCACAGCTCACCGGTGGTCCATCCGCCCGCTCAACACACCGTCGCGCGAACACGTCTCAACTCCACCGGACAGTCGTGGCTGCGCGCAGTGCGCCTCCGCCGATGCTCCGCCTCCCTGCAAGCCCATCCGCATCCCTACCTCCCCGCCCTTCTCCAACCTCCCCCGCCCCACCCCTGTTCACCTACCATCCGCTCACTTAACAACCCTTTCCCCATCCACTCGACTGCTCAACAACCACACACCCGCTCACCCGTCTCTCTCTCCCATACGCTTGCTTTATCAGCCCGCCTGGCTGTTCGCCCACTCGCTCAGCGGCTTCCCCCCCTCTCTCTCTCTTCTCTCTCTCTCATTCTTAAACCCCCCCCCTCCTCCCTCTCCCATTCCCCATGGCATTCGTCACCCCCTCCCCGCTAATTACCCACTCGCCATTTCCTCAACCACCTGTCCATCCTCTCGACATTCACTCATCTGCTCACCCATCCATCACCCTGTCTGCACGCCCACAGCCCTACACTCACCCACTCGTCCGCTCTCCCATTTTGGGCCCCCCCCCCGTCCGTTCCCCTGCCCCTCCCCCTCCGCTCCTTCTGCCCAGCGCCGGATTTGTTTTTCGCCTCAAAGCACCCGAAAACATTTTATGCGGCGCGCGGAAGAAAAAACTAAGCGTCGCCGCGCAGGCGCGGGAGAGCGCGCTGGAGCGGGCCGGTGCCGGGCGCTGGGGGGGGGGGGGCAGGCGACGGAGGCGGCGAGGAGAGCTGTGGATTTGATCCTGCGGCGCTCGAGCGTGTCTGAAGGGCTCGGACTTCGCCGGAGCGGAGGTGAGGTTGGGTTGGAGGATACCGTTCGTTCTCTTCTCTCGCTAGTGGGAATGTAATAGAGATGATATAACATTTCCTGGCAAATTTTCGGACGTGTGAAACGGAAGTTAAACACCACAGTGTATGAAAAATGTATACAAGTGGCTTTTAAAATAAAAATTCAGTATTGCAACAGTTACAGTATATTTACAGATATTACAGTAGATTACAACAAAATGAAAACTAACCTACGACTAACATTATACATTAGATTTTCTTTTGTTTTCAGGATTTCCAGAATATCTTGCTTGATTTAAGCATGGTAATATTTTATTTCCACTCGTTCGTACACTTCATATTGCACACGTATACTTTAGATATCTCGTGCATGTGATCTTAATAACATTTTGAGCAGCTTTTTTTCCTCTTGAAAGTTAAGGGGTCCAGAATTCCTATTAGATTGTTTTTATTGTATTTGCTTACTGACCATTACGTTGGTGGCAAAACAAAATTTAAAAATTATTAATTTTAATCCCATTGCATTTTTATTTATAGATTTGCTACACTGAAAAACCAGTGATGGATGAATATATTTTCTTCATTCAAACTATCCTTGGTATTATAGACAATTATAGATAAAAACATGAATTAATAAAAGGTAAACAACACATGTAATAAAAAAAATACTTGTATATATGTTTCAGTCTTGAAACTGTGGTACAACAATTCGCGACTTTGTGTCGCTTCTTCACGCAATGTCTGCGAAACTAGAATTTTACACTAAATTAAATATTAAATATAAGAGTAAACATTAAAGCATAGTTAACAACTACCCATAAGTACAAAGTACATCGAGGTTTTGAGGCTCACCTTGATCCATTGCCACAAAAATTCCTTTGTAAAAGTTACAGTGTGTAACTGATAGTGCACATGCACATCTATGTGCAGACAACTTAAATGAGCCGAGGTGACCCATTGACTCAACTTTTTCTCAAATGGAGGACCAAAGGTCCCAGTAAACTTCGGCCTGTCTAGCACTAGCGGCTAAGATACAATGACGAAGTTTGAGTCGGTTTGAGGAGCTTTCAGTTGAAGGAGAAGAGATATCAGCGAGGAATGGGGCGAGGGAGGAAACCAAGGGAAATAGGCCCTAAAGGAGACAGAAGGAGGGAAACAAGTAAGGGAAAATAGAGGAAAGAGAATAAACAAACATTACTGGGAGTTACCAGTTTGAAAATAGCAACACTAAAACAAACTCAAAAGGTAAGATTCCAATCAATAACATTTAATATTTACACATGAGGAATAATGCAAAACAACAAATTATGTAAAATTGGGTCAAAATAGTTATTTTATCTTATTTTAGATGTGATCAAATTCCTTGGTAAATATATTACTCTCTAACATTGAGTGAATAGTACTATTTATCTTAATGGATAATGTTTCCGATATTAATCGGGCATAGGATCTAGGTTCATTGTCAAATATGCCCGGATTATCAAAATCGAAAGTGTGTGAAAAACTCAGTTTGTTTTTTAGATATTGTAATAAGCTAATCTCCGGTTTCCTTTGTGTTGTTTTCATGTTTATTCATTCTAGTTTTAATTTTCCGTTTCGTGTGCCTCACATACGTTCTTTCACAATTTTGATATTGAATATCATGAAAAATTCATGACTTGGCATATTTTTATTTGTAATGATATATCTAGTCACAACCTTAATTTGGTCCCTCTTTAGGTTCTTTTTTATCTTGTTGGTAACATTAGGTATGTAAGGAAGAATAATCTGTGTTTTGTTCTCAAGTACAACTTGTTCCGATGGGCTATTTATTTCTCCTAATATGCAAGCTCTCCTCTGACATATATTTGTTGATAAAATTCTTAGGGTAATTGTTCACAGAGAGCATTGTAGTAACTATTGTTAAGTTGAGCTCATGATGGACTGGATGCAACAATTTTAAGGCCCTGTCCACTAATCCATAAACTATACTTTTTGTTTGGATGTTTGGACAAAGAGTTAAGTACTCGGTTAGAAGCACTACTTCTTCTGTACCAATTTGTGGTCACATTACCATTACTGTGTGTGATATTTACATCCAGAAAATTAATAGATTTGTTATTTTCCTTCTCCATAGTGAATTGTATTGAACTATCATACGAATTAAACAAATTGAGTATGTTAAGCATGCCCTGTTTATGAGTACAACTTATTATATCAACATAACGTTTATAGAAGATTAATTTTATCTGTGGTAACATAACTTCCTCTAATTTACGCATCACTAGCTCTGAAAATATCGAGCTCAAAGAGCCTCCAATTGGTGTCTCTGTTAATTGGTGGTCGACTGTATTGTTAAAAGAGAACTATATATTCAATAAAATACGCCTAACGACCATAATGACTTCCTACAAAGGTATTGTTAAATTATCCAATCTGGGCAAATAATAGGCTATGGCTGCAATAATTCGCGAGTGAGGAATGTTTGGAAACATGGCAACAACATCTAATGATACAACTTCATGGTCAAGTGGTAGAACAGCCTTCTTTATATCTTTGGCAAATTCATAACTATTCTTAACCGCATGAGCATCAGTTATTTTTAATTTAGGGTTTAGTAGTGTATTTAAATATCTGCTAAGGTTACAGCGTGAAGTACCAATGGTAGAAATACTGGTCTCATGGGATAGCCAGTTTTGTGCATTTTTATCTACCCATATGCTCTCAATATTTGTTTTAAACTCGAAGTGTTATAAATATAATTTCTATTCACAAGAAAATGGATAAAACTTTAAGTTTTAAATCACATTACGCAAAATAACAGTTCTATATCAATGGAAATACTAGGAATCCGTAGTGATAAGATAAGATGAGTCACAGTATCCACGCTCACTTACAATAATATTGAACTGTGGTTCGGCAACATAACCTGGCGGCGGTGCCACGAATCACTCTCCAACTGGTGCATGCTGACACGTAATTCCGAGCTCACAGTGACAAGACAATACACAAACGTCTCAGAGGAGACGTGTTTGGGAGACTCTCCACTATCAATATCTCACGAAATAAAATTTTCTTGGGTAGAGCAGTTTCTACGAATAGCAGGCACTTTCTTACCTCTTCCGATAGAAAGAGATTTCAAGCAGAGTACATTTTCTTTTAATTGCGTATTTATCTCTCTCACAGTCATTTTTCATTTAGGGTAGAGGATGTCGAACTGTATAGATAACGTTAAATATTTATTTGCATGTCACTTGTGACATTTCTTTTACGTCAATTCAAGTTTTACCTCTCGCTAATGTATGCTTTAATGTCTAAATATTCAATAAAAAACATTTTCAAATAAAAAGGAGAGACTACACCCACATACTAAATTCGAATGAATTAAAACGCGCGATCTAGAGAATGAATTATTTACCAGAGTTTTTCTACTGAAAGTATGAAGTAGGTGGTTTGAACATTTTCCTGAACAACTCATAAGCCACTTACATTTTTGGGGATGAAGTTCTTAACGTAAAAAGCGTCAAGATTCCAACGCTGAGAGAACAGAGCAGCAGAACACGATTTGGGCGCTTTGCCAGAACACCTCGCAACCCTCGCTCTCAAAGAGAATTGGTAGGTTCGCCGGCGGCTTACTCGGCAGTCATTAGTCTGCTGTAGGAAACCTGAGAATGTCAGGTTTTGTGTTTCATTCTGTTTAACATTCAAAATGAGTAACACAAATGCAGCTCGACCTCCAAACCTGCAAATGCAATTTTGAACAAAAGGTGTTTCTTCTTTTATTGAGAAAAGAAATTCAGTACAGCGTGTAATTTTATAGGTCACCGGTCTATAAACGTGTGTTGACATTTTTAATAATGTGGACTAGTAGCGTACGTTTTGTTTCTTTCAAAATGTATGGATTCTTTTGACGGGAAACTCATCACTTTTATCAGCTTAAAAAATTAAATATCTTAAAATTCATATAATTTATCATATACGTTTCAAAACAAAATTTGACTTATATTAAAGTTGAGCAATTTTCTTAAAAAAACATTTTCATAGTTAGTTATTCCATGATCAGTTTAAACATTTACAACACAATGCTCTGTAATTACATGTTTACATTACACAGTATTATATTGATGATTAGTTCGGGTTCAATGAAGTACACATTTAAAAAGAGATCATATTTGTAATGTTAGTCTATCGATAAAACCCCAGACTCGTGCAACACTCATAACTTCAAAGTGTTTACTCGCTCACAGATCAGAGAAGATACTTGTATATTTCTAATTTAACATATCGAAAGTCACTCAAGGTCAAAAACGGATGTGAACATCGAGAGACAAAAACCTGACGTGATTACCGACACTCGACCAAACGACCAATGAGGTAAAATCCTTGCAATACCTGCAGACCTACGATACGATGGGAAGGGATTATTGAAGCGAATGGAATTGCCACTTCGTCACCGTCAAATGGACGTAATTACCAGGGTGATCCTCACGACGATCATATTCGTTCGCGTTCGATATTCGCGCTACCCTCGCCTCCTTCCACAGAGGACTGGTCGCAAGGGAAGTTCGCACTACCGTCGTGTTGATCTGCAGCTGTCACCCTCCGGATACGCCCTCCAATTTTCCAGGGATTTGCATGGACAACTCTTTGACCCTGTCAACAGGCTTTGCGAGAATGAGTATCAAAGTGTTATCAGTAGTTCCACAGGCTGCTTGCTAGAAACACGTTGGAGAATTCAAATCCACGCGCTGACGAACTAGTTTCACTTATACAACTTCTGCGAACTATCGTATTGCGTACGAGTTGTATTATATCGTGTTATCACCCCCAGTTAAGCGTTAATACATTTAAACTCACTAAGTACTTTAATAATTAATGTTCACATCATGGTTATCAGTATGTAAATCATTTCCTTTCTTATATACTTTATAGTAAAGGATCAGTTATTAAAATATATCCCAAATTACCTGTGGAGATAGCTTTACACATTTTCCACTTCACTCACTAAACGCCAAGGAGGCGTCGGCTGTCGGTAACCTGTAGCTATGATGCGCCGACCGCCGCTTTGCTTCCCTTGAGGTCCACCGCCCGTGTCTCCACACGCGGCCCCTTCCAGGCCCCGATCGGTTTCAGGCGCTCGCCTCCTGCTGCAGACAGCAACTCACCCAACCCCACTCCCCCGAAATCTTCATCTTAGTTCAGCAGCCTCCAACCTGTTGGGGTTGTTGGGTCGCAGAACGCTGGTCCAGAAGATTACAAAAAGAAATTGAAAGTATCATCAAATGAAATTGTTCATTATGAAACGATGATGTAATGATGGTTATTAATACACTAGTACGATATTACGATACGAGTATCATAAACTTCACACGTATGTATTAATTCCCATTACATCGAGTTTCATACGGTACTTTCATTGTGGTAACTTTTATAAGTTAAACTTCTACATTGAATCGTTTCATGGGAGTCGACATGAAGGATTCAGCCAAGAACACCTAGCGGACTGCTCCCTATCCTACCCAGCTGTAGATAGCTTTGGTTTACTGCGCTAGTCAAATAGAATGAAAGTTAAATTACTATCAAATTTATTTTCAATAATATTCCACGTAAAATTCTAATAATAAAAGAAATGAAAACTTGCAATCATAATATAATATTAGATGCAACATTAATGTACACAATCTAACGAAACATTTACTAGAATCACTCTCAATACCAAGTGCCAAGTCTCAATGCTTGGTATGTAAACTTCTATGTGATTGGTCAATAACCTGTATCATTGTGAAACCTTTATCGTAATGAGAATTATTATGCAACGGGTTGCACCCATCAAATTACAAAGAAGGCCATACAATATGGCTCCCTTCCGTGATATCAATCGAAATTGTATAAAAATACATTTGTTCCACACAAGGCCGAAAATTTGTAACCGAATGTGATCGGTTTACCACGAATATACTGTTTCAAATTATTGTGACCAAAATACTTTATTATCATTTCATCAACAGCCAGATTAGATTTAAACACACCAAATTTCATAAAACCTTCGTTTCTTTTCTCAACTAGTGGGCGAATTTTGAATGCTTTGTCAGTTATTGATTCACTGTTTATTATGGCATTGTCATTGAAGTGAATTATATTCAATTTTTGAAACCGATTTCTGAACAATGGTTTTTCATTTTCTCGCTACCGCTTACGACGTAGAGAGAAAGTTATGTAATGCTGCGCAAATACAACGCGAATTCGGTAGTACAACTCTTAATACAGGTCCCTAGTAACGAAAAAGCGGAAAATTGCAAAATTTACACTTGCAAAATTTAGGGAAATATAATGGGGTTATTATTAATATTTATATTTGGAGGACTCTTAGGCCTTTGTAGTGTAAATATCTTAGCTTGACTTGATTTTTAATTGGATCTAATTTTATTCTCCATTGATTAGTCCAAATTAAAAGTCATTACGAGCTACTAACATATTTTCGTGTGATGTCATTGACGCTGTATCATCTGCAAAAAGAGCTAATTTACTAAAAGTCATTTTAGAAATGAAATATAAATATTAAAAGGTGTAGGAGATAATATAGAACTCTGAAGCCATGCAGCTGTAATATTCCGCTTTGAGTCCCAGTGTTCCCATTTGAAAACATCAACATTCAACAATTAATTACAACATTGACATATCCTTTTGGTGAATTTTTAGCAGCTATATTAACTTTCTGGTTTTTGTAGCATTATATTCATTGTACAAGAATCTGACTCACACAAATACACTTTTAGAGAATTATAAAAATAAGCAAAGGAAAAGGTGAATAACTATTCGTTTTCAATCAATAACGACATAAAACTGTGAAAAATATATATCAAATTTTGATAAATATTGTTCACTAACAATTGAAGTAAATAATTATGACTTTCCGTCTTTGCTACAATTTTTCATTAATAACACGTTTACAATTTAAAAACTGATGTATTTATATTTCACAAAAATTACACAAATGAAATATTGTTGAAATGTTCCTCAAATCGCTAATATTTTCAGTGCGAGCATAATCTGAACATTATTGCCTTTGTGAGTGCAAGTACCTTAAATGATTTCTAATAAAATTTTACGAAATTCATACGTTTTCTGAGAAAAGAAGCTCAATATTGCACATACACAAATCTTCAGAAAAGTGATAAGGCAGGCTAAAATCATGAAAGACGATCAGGATAATTTGAACTCAAATAAAACAAAAGCAATGTGAAATATAATAAAAAATACGACCAAATCAACTAGAAACCTTGTAAAGAATGTTGTTTTAAAATATAACGATATAAATGTGAACGATCCGGCAACAGTGGCTAGTCTCTTTCACCAATACTTTTCGAGATTTGCTGCCGATCTCACTAAGGGCCTTCAGCCACAAAATGCAATATCAGACATTTCCCCAAAAATTTTAGACACGATATTCGATTCCAAAACTCCTTTCTATGAAATTCTCAAAATAATCGGCAAACTAAAAAATAAATATTCGTCCGGTTTGGATGAATTCCGGGATTCTTTGTTAAAGACCTGTGCGTTTGCCATTATACACCCGTTAACACACTTATTTAATACAGCGTTATGCACCGGAAAATTTCCAGATATTTTCAAAACTGCTAAGATTAAGCAGCTCTTCTTAAAGGGCAACAAAAATGAAATTCAAAATTATTGGCCCATCGACCCAAAAGTATTAGAGAGACTTTTTGACGTACGAATGGAAACTTTTCTTAGTAAACACGACGCGCTTTCAGATTGCCAACATGGATTCAGAAAATCAAAAGCTACAGAAACAGCCATATTTTCTTTTCTTAAATGTCGCCTCATCATTGGACCAAAACGAAACACTTATTGGATTATTTCTAGATCTCTCAAAAGCTTTTGACGTCATTGATCATGACATTTTATTTTCAAAATTACCTTCATAAGGAATCCGTGGTGTTGCTCTAGATTGGTTATGTTCGTACCGTAAACAGCGATCTCAGAGAGTGGAAATACATTACTGGAATGATGGAACATTATGTACACCAACTCTTTGCCAATGGCACGTGGAGTTCCTCAAGGATCGATTTTAGTCCCTATTCTATTCTTACTTTACGTAAACGATATGCCCTCGACAATTCGAAACGGAAAAACTGTTCTCTTTGTGGATGATACGAACATTTTTTGCAATAAAGAAACCGTAAATAGTACAATATCAGATTTTCAAATTAGTTCTAAAATAAAAAATTAATAGTAAATGAAAAGAAGACGGTTTTAATGCAGTTTTCCATTTCTAATAAACAATTCTGTGCTCCATTGAAAATGAATTGACTGATGTTAAAGCAACAGCATTTTTAGGTCTCTCAATTCAGTCAAACCTTAAATGAATTGAACACAAAATTAAGTTCATTATGCTACGCGTTCAGAATTATTGCAAATTCAGTCAGCCTTCATACTGCTCGTTGTGTATATTTTGCGAACGTTAATTCCCGCCTGAGATATGGCAAAATATTCTGGGGAAATACATCTTATAGCCTCAGGACGTTTAGATTACAAAAAAGAATGGGACGAATAACCAAATCCCAACCACGTAATTCTTGTAAGCCTCTCTTTATTAATCTATGAATTTTACCCTTACCTTGTCTGTTGATTTATGAATCAGTGTTTTTTTTCAAAAATGACTTGCTTAAGGGCGGAAATGTATTTTCAGAAAATGCCGATGTCTATGCTGGCCGCGCGGGCCAGCGACCGCCTCCGCGGGTGTAAAGGTGTTGTGTCGAAGCAGAGAGGGTAGTATGTGTTCTAGAGGCAGTGATAGTCCCGAGCTGCCGTGGTGCAGTTGAAGTATGTAGTGATGCGTACGTACTCCATGCGACGAAATTGGTATTTCTCTGATGAACTAAGCAACTGCGCAGTTTGTCGGACATATTCTGGGTCTATGGCAACTAGACTAGTATTTGGAACACCTCTCAGTGTCCGGAAAATTGGCAAACGTTTTTGAACGATTCTGTATTGAGTCTCTGCAAATAAGATTTTTTAACCCAGTCGTGAGAGTTCTTATTTTTTCACCACTTGTCAAAATTTGCTGTAAAATTTAATGAAAATGGGCTTGCAGAACAAAGTTTCTCTTTCCATAATATTCATATATTCAATAGTCTTACTTCAATTCTATGAAGACACTGAAAAATTAAGAAAATGTAAAAACAATGTATTTTAGATGCCAGAAGGTGGCAGTGGTGGTGAGAAAATAGTGGGACAAAACTGAAAAGCTAGCTCAGACAAATTAGATTAAAAAACTAACTAATATGAGAATTGATTGATTTTTTCGTGTTTGCGGGCGCGTCAACTGCTTCGGTCATTAGTCCCGTTAGTGTAGTGCATGTTTTTCTCGGAAGATGGCGGTGATCTTCCCCCGCTAGATGGCGAGATCCGGCGCCGACCTACCGTCGGCTCGTGGAGTTTCCCACTAACCAGGACTCTCCCACCTACGGGGCACCGCCCCAGTCGGGACAAACTCCAAGCTCCCGACCGGTCTCCCGGCATATGTGGAAGTGTAGTGCATGTTAGTGTAAATGTATGAGTGTATGGGGAGAGGATAGGACAAGGAAGGGGAAGGACATATCGCGCGCAGTCCGTGGCCCGTTTGGTAGGGTACTGCTCCGGCATTCGCCTGGTGTTGACCGCAGAAACCACGGAAAACTACTGATCAGAGCAGCCGGCCGCTAGAATTCTCCTCCAGCAGCTGAATTCGATCTAGCTGAAAAGCTAGTGTCGAAAATCCTGCCGTCGTCAGGACTCGAACCTAGGACCTCCCGGTTAGAGGCGCTGCAGTGACATCAGTTGATGCACTGAGCTACCGCTACCGGTTAATATGAGAAAGTCTGTTACATTCTGTAGCACCACTAGTTCTTCACATATACGACATCTGTAAAGTTCATTTGTAAATTGATATTAATTGCACTCAGGCGTAAAAATGCTAGTGGGGTCGGGAATGCACTACAATTTTTAAAAGTGGTAAACAGGGCGGGAAAATATATAATTCATCTAATAGATTGTGGAAAATGAATACTGGAGCAAGGAAATGCTGTTATTGGTGGTAGCGTGTATGATACTGCTAGCGTACAAGGCGTTGCCCGAATTTTGCATGAAGTTGTTTAAACTTCATGCAAAATTCGGGCAACGCTTTGTACGCTAGCAGTATCATACACGATTCTGATCAACAAATACTATAGTAATGCTGGGTTTCTTTATATATATATATATATATATATATATATATATATATATATATATATATATATATATATATACCTCTTCCTTGTGTGTGTGTGTGTGTGTGTGTGTGTGTGTGTAAGTTTTAGAAACACGGTATTTCTGGCCTTTAACCATGTACGAGGTGACTTTGGTTGTGGGTTATGCAATGGACTGAAAAATTACAATACAACCACTCACATTCGTAATATGCTCAAATGTATGATTGTGTAGGCTTCTGAGGCCGGCGTTTGACCAATTATCGACGCTGTCCGGGGCGGGCCGCGTCTCTGTCACGGGGCTGAGGTTTTTGCAATCCTATTGTGGCCTTCCTCAGAGCGTGCTGCTGAGTTCTGAGCTCCGTTAACTTTAATTACTATACATCTGAGATGGATTTCGTTCTGAGAAAGGCCACAATATGTTGGCCAAAACGTCAGTCACCACGACAAAGATGCGGCTCGTCCCGGATAGCCTAGATAATACATGTTCAGAGGTAGTATAATTAAATTTTAAGGAGCTCTCACCCCTGGAAAGTAAAAGGTATCATTCAAATATATTATTTTCTTTATTTTATTTAATAATTAAACATTCATGATGAGCTCTTATTAAGAGATGTTATTATGAATTGCTGACTACGTGTTATTAAGACATTGATATTTTGCGGCGCGGAGGTCAACACTAATTGAATTTGCCACTAGTCCATCCGGATGCGACGTTCAAACTCTGCGGGACTAATGAGGCCCCGCAGGCAGTCCGCTGATCGCTCATCTTCTGAGAGTAATGAAGATCCCTCACAAACCGTCGTCGTGAAAACTAAACATCCACACATTAAACACTGACATTACAGTTGAGTATCACATGAGCGTTTATTAATAATCAAACGTTCAACACACATTGCTTGTTATGAGCACTTTTTGTGAGTACAAATGATGAATTTTACTCTAAGACCACCAGAGCTCCTTCCATCAGGGCCGTGAACACGGAGGGAGTGACCGAATATAATATTTCTCAAAAGGCAGACGGCCATGCAGGCTAGTGAGAAGACCACGCAGCAGGTGCGCTTTTAACAACTTCATGTATTTTTAGTTTATTGTGCAACACAGCGTGATATAAGTGAAGATTTAATATGTATAGTTAAAAACTAAGCTGAGTTGTGACACTTAATATATGACTGCGACAACAATTGTTTTAATTCAATACCCAGGAACACATACTGTACCCGTACTATATACCCAGGAACTAGGAAAAATACGAATTAATAATAATAATAAATTATATTAGTTTTTAGTGGCATTTAATTCATATATAGACATAAGTCAACAAAGCAGATGCACCAGAATGATCAAATGCTTACCCTCAAGTGCAGTTTAAATAACTTACAACTGTAACACAAACTAAAATGTAAAAGACAACACCATTAACATGCAGTTTTACTAGATAGTAATTTAACATTTAGAAGATTTACTCAAAACATGTTTCGTTACAAAGAAAATAAAAACTAGCGCAAACTATGTTATGGTTTAAAAATATATTATTAATTTTGAAAAAGCGAAAAAATTGAAAGAAAACAACCTTGAGTCTTGTGGGAGGTATCAATGATTTTATTGGATATCAGAAACCCAAGGAAAATACGAAAACCTCTGTATTAATACTTTTGAATAAGCAAACAAATTGAAAGAAAACTAAGCAACTTCCGGCCTTGTGCGAGTTGTCCGTTTTTTCTTTAGAACTCAAAAAAAAAAAATACAAAAGCAATGTAACAGTTTCGATTGGGAATGAAAATAGCAAATATTAAATTATGTCATTGCGCCAATGGGCACATTTCCCGAACTTACTTAATTCTAATATACAGAGCCTCAGCTAACGTCACGCGACAGCAAGGTTCCAAGGAAGCCGTTAAATATTTGTGATTTATTGTCGCATTTCAGAAAAGCATTCTTTTATATTATTGATACGTTAAGAATTGTATTACTGTGTATCCGTGTGTATTATATTAGGTTGTTACAGTATTCGTGTAAATTGTTTTCATCAAAATATTAATTTATTGCAGTGTTGTAGTAGTGTATTTTATTTATTCTTGAGCAGGGTGTATGCTATTAGAAATACCACACTGTGCGCTTTTGTTAGGCTACATTTTTGCTGCTGCAAGACATTAGTATGGAGTATGTGGAAAGAGTTTTATTTATACATATATAAAGTTAATATACTCCAAACAGGCACATATATATGTATATAAATATATATATATATGTATATATATATATGTGTATATATATATATGTTATATATATATAATAATTTTATTAGTTATTCATTTAGTAGGTTCAGTCTATTTTTAACACAACGTTTTAGTACAACAAAACGATTGGTAACCTCTAAATCTTACAACGCAAGAAATGCTTAGTGAACCTTCTTACCCCCGTCGTTACTTCCTTTAATGGAATTACAATACTGTTAAACCATGTTTTCTCCGCACCTCTCAAAGGCCCGCAACACACTACACCGAGGAATGCGTTACGAGAAATGTTCGACGAGTCATGTGGAAAATCGAATCAAGGGCAACAGCCTCACACTTAGTTTTTATTTTGCCTCCGTGGAGACGAAAGAGTTCCTCGCAAGAATCAGTCGGCAATAGAGTGTTCTCGGACACATTTCTATTTCTTCATTTGTTATATGATATTCAGAACATTGCTCCCGCAGGAAAACATTCAAAAGCGCGTAGAACTGAGTGAAGTTGTAATATTTAGCGTCATAGATCAATTTGGATTAGGTGATTGCAACGTTCTGGCGAATTCGATACTTTGATTCAAAGGATCAAGACAATTGTCAGGGTACTAATATGTAGTATTGCTCGATATTACATGAATCAATATCTACTTTAGGTTCAATTATATAGTTGCGTAGATACTCTCGTTTCCGGCTAATATAAATAACAAATACCGAATCAACTTTCTGCACATCCTTAGTACAAAGTGGCCGTGGGGTGGACTACAGTCGTTAGGGGAGGCGAGCGGAAAAGGTGCGGAGGAGGCGGCGGAGGAGCCGGAGGCGGCTGGGGGCGGGGTGGGGGCGGGGGTGCCGGAAGAGCCGGAGTCGGCGGCGGCGGCGGAGGAGGAGGACCCGGCGGAGATGTCTGAGGAGTCGGGGTTGGCCGAGGGAGCTGAAAAAGCCAGGGAACGACGGCCCCTCTCAGTCTCATGACAATGACTAAGTGAAAGAGCTCCACGCTGAACACGCCCACCGCCGTGGACAGCCCCGCGCCCAACACGCAGAAGGCGAGGATCAAGTCATGAAACGCCACCTTTGCTGGGCGCTCCGACTCTTCTCCTGATGCAAACCGGTGGTCCTTAAATCTTGAGAAGTATTCCCTATGGAAGTCAGCATACCAATACTCTCGTATCCCGCCAGCGTCGAGACGCAGCGTAAGTTTATTGACGGCGTTGGTCCATGGCCAGTTCCTGCACATTACATTTCATTAACGTATTTCACATTTCATTCATATACTCGAACGAATAAGGCAAATCGCCAGTCTACAAAACAATCATTTATATAGAAAACAATTAGATTATCGATATTCAGAACGAAAACAGTTTATAAAATAATGCTGTTGATTACCGGCTATCAATAAAACAGAACAGAAAATCATTTACACGATAATCATTACTTTTGCCTACAACCAGATAATCAGAAAGAGTTTGCCTTGCTTACAAAATATCAGTAAAAAATATAAATATGTGGGTGTAATTTTTAACAAAAAGGGAAATAGCCAAGAAGAAATCGAGAGACGAATAGGCTTGGGGAAAAACGTTACAGGAATATAAACTCTGTTTTATGGAACAAAACCATCACTAACACTACTAAAAGACGTCATTATTCCACACTAGTTAAGAGTGTTACAACGTACGAGACAGAAGTTTGGGAGGTTGATAAAAGTAGCGGGAAGTTGCTAGCCTTTGAAATGGACTATTGGTGAAGAAGTAGACACGTACAACAGACGTGACAGAACCAGGAACGATGTCATAAGAAAAATGTGTATAAAGAAAACTATCATTGACAGAATACGGAAAAAAACAACCGTCTGGTACGGCTTCAAATTGTCTTTAAAACAACATGTATAGAGGTTTTTAATAGGATTTTTATTGAAGTGAACAGTCCTAAACTTGTTCTAACTTAACTCGAGCCGTAACTGCATTGGAGACTATGTGTATGTCACGGCTAAATTCCAAACCATGCCTAATGATTGTGGGAGTCTGTTCTTTGCACATTAGCCAAATGATGTGGATAAAGCAATATGAATGACAACTATCGGATTATATACATTCTGCCGGGTAATATTCGTCTTATTCTCCGTAATTCACCAACGAGCATGTGTGTTGACTAATGTACACTTCATGGTCTGTTCTTACTTTATACTTTAACCACACATTTTGGATAATGTGATCCTTGACCGGTTAATTCGGGAGTTAGCCAGTAATACTGGCTAACTGTAATAACATATCCTACATTTTATAGATATGTACTGACAGTGCTTGTACACCATATACTTACCGTCTTGCAGGCCAGAACAAAAGAGTCGAAGAATAATCTTTAAGAACTTGGACGCGGCGATCGAAAAATCTTCCTTTTCCCAAAGTATGACAATCGTTTTCACCCATAATTAAAGCATGAGATTGGCATTTAGGAAGGTAGTTCAAATCGTTTATCGACTTCCTCGGTTTGATTTTTATATTTCTTCTTTGGCTTCCCACCTCGTCTGCAGATTTTGCGGATATAATGTCTTTAAATATCGAAAATGCATTTCTGTATTCACAAATTGGCAAGCCAGAGGCTACTAGCTGCTCCAGAGTGTCAATATTCAAGTGGTCAGGGGAAGTCAGCAACGAAACAAGACGTCCCTACGACAAAAACATGCTAGTTACAAGGAAACCATGAGACTGGAGTTCGGAAGGGGACTTTGGAATTAGCAATATTCATAACTAGCTTATCTTGGTACCTTCGGCAGCTTTATTGATATTCATTATTTTTGTGCTATCCAAGTAAACTTACTTACTTTTGTGCTATCCAAGTAGACTCGTTACATGCAAAAGTAACGAAAGAATAATTTTATTTCATTTTTTATTATTAAGGCAGGTTTAATGGCCATTTATATGATGAACCAAGTAATAAATATTCATTTTATGTTGGAAAGAAAGTAATTAACAACATTTCAACGATGTAGGTGTCTTATGTTGGAGCCAAATCCGAAGATAGTTTACAATACCAAAAACGGAATACAAAGAAAGCGAGCCAGATCCCTGTCCTTTCACAGGAGGGGGAGGGGAGGGGGAAGGGGCCGAATAGATACGATTGAGTGTCGAAGGCACCTCCAGAGTGAACGGGCAGCCAGCCGTCGACTCTTCCATGAACACGGACTTGCGCCTAGCAGCCGTTCCGACACTTGAACGGCGCGTGAGGCATGGGGGCTGCTCCGTGCTCCTGCCAGTCACAGAATTATGTGGTTGGCTGCGTACTGTGAGTCTTGTCTTTCTTAATTTCCATACCACAGTGAATATTTCGATGATACGTCTCAGAGACCTTGCACAATGGGAGGACGCGAGTCGGCAGGTGCTTTAATATTTCGCGAGTGCCATGTTCCTCCCCCGTTCGCGCGACCGTGCGGGCCAATAAACCTCCGTTTGTTTCAACGAGCCACCGGTTTCTTCCTGCATTGCGACTCATTCTCCCTACTGAGGTGGTCAAATAACTTGCCTGCCTTTTTGAAAATTTGCACTTTCCTTTTCAGTGGGGAATTTAGCCAAAATCTTTCCATCCAGTGGGGAATTTAGCCATTGCACGGGACGCTGTCTTGCGACCACCCCGTAGTGATTAGGTCGAGTTCAGCTGCTGTCTGAAGAAACTTTCTAGCGGCCGACGGCTCTGATTAGTAGTTTTACGTAGTTTCTCCGATCAACACCGTACAAATGCAGGAGCAATTCCGTAACAAATAGGCCACGGACCTTGCGCGTTCATTTCTTCCTCTTTCTTATCCTATCCTCATGTACACACTTACACCTACATACACTATACTACCAAACATGTCATGAAAACAGACGGGAGCTTAGTCCTTAACCAGACTGGATCGATGCCCCGCTGGTGGGAGACACCTGATGGATGAACGACGTGTAGGTCGACGCCTGATCTTTCCATCCAGTGGGGAAAGAACACAGTCACCTTCCGTGATAAAAAGTGCACTACTCTTGCGAGACATCAAAGCATTGGCGCGCCCGGAAACACAAAATACTCAATAAATCAAACTAGTGGTTAATGTAGTTTTCGGCTATGTGTTAATAGCACAAATGGAATTACATATTGTTTGTTATTTCAAAGCTACATTACACAGGCTTCAACCTCCCGTGTCTCCAGTCCGTGCTTCCTACTTTGTTCCGTTAGGCTACCTATACAGGAACAAAGTACTACATTCTTCGAATTGCGGGAGACCGACTTTCGCAATTAGGCCCAACCAGGTGGTAGGACTCTTCACCTTATAACCCCCAAATCACGTTGTTTTACAATACTTTCGGAATATTTTATCCATCTAACAATCGTGCCACTCGATTGATCTCCTCGAGAGGAATCGCATGAACCCTCCAGGGGGCACCGCCCCAGCCGGGACAAGCTCTGAGCTCCCCTCTGCTCAACCCCACATGTGTGGTGGTAAAGTGCATGTAAGTATGTGTAAGTAAGGGGTTAGGATAGAACAAATAATGAAAAGGAAATATCGCGCTCGGTCCGTGGCGCGTTCGTTAGGGTACTGCACCGGCATTCGCCTAGTACGGTCGGAGAAACCACGAAAAACTACCGATCAGAGCACCCGCCGCGAGAATTCTCCTCCAGACTTGAAGCGTGAAGGAAAACAGGTGTACAACCTACATAAATAAATGAAGAAGAAGAAGAAGAAGAAGGAAAAAAAGAGAGAAGAGGGGAAGGAAAAGGAAAAGAGGAAGAGGAAGAAGAGAAGAGGAAGAGGAAGAAGAGGAATAAGAGGAAGAGGAAGAAGAGGAAGAAGAGGAAGAGGAAGAAGAGGAAGAGGAAGAAGAGGAAGAAGAGGAAGAAGAGGAAGAAGAGGAAGAGGAAGAAGAGGAAGAAGAGGAAGAGGAAGAAGAGGAAAAGAGGAAGAAGAGGAAGAGGAAGAAGAGGAAGAAGAGGAGGAGGCGGTGGAGGAGGCGGCGGCGGCTTCCTTCATTCCATTTTCTGCCGTACCTGATACACGGCGGCGGCGACGACCGCGCAGGCGACCATGGCGCTGGCGGCCTGCACGCGCAGCGGGGCGTCGCGCACGCGGGCCAGGCGCGGGCCCCTGCAGGCGGCGAAGGCGCGGAGCGCGGCCGCGGCGCGCCACGCCAGCGCCAACGCCCCCGCCGCGCCCAGCAGCGCCGCGCACGCGCCCGCGCCCAGCGCGCGCAGCGGCAGCGACCACGCCGGCAGCGGCGCGGCCGGCGCCGCCACCACCGCCCACACGCGCGCCAAGCGGCTCGTGCCCGCGATCACGTCCAACGGCAGCGCGTGCTGCGGGTGCGGCCGAATGAGCTCCGGCAGGAAGTCGAAGCCCTCCATCGCCAAGACAGTGATCTGGAAGCTGACTTTCCCCTCGGCGCTGAAACCGAGAGGGAACTGTTTTCTTACGTAGTGTTGCTCTCCATGTTATGTCATTCATTGGAGGTGTATTTCAATGAGTTCAACTACAGTTCTGAAATTTTGTGATGCTTTATATTAGCGGTAGTTGCGCTCCCCGGCAAAGTGACGATTGGGAGTGACTGATGCTTGAACATCGCAAATTCAAACTCAAACAGATGCTGGACGGACTATAGCTGAATGAGGATGTAAAAATGGCCAAAACGTTTGAAGCAACTTCAACACGTTTGGATCCAAGAAACACCAAGATTTTTATACTCTCACCCTCTCCTTTTCCATTTTATAAAAAAAAAATTTTTAAGTACTTTTTCTACAAACAGTATAAAGTTTAAGCACTTGAAGTGTGGATGAATGAATTTATTAATATTTAATAATGAAAAGAAATTGTTTATAGTTACGTTTTAAGAGGGAATTTGAATTTATTTTCTGCATGAACGCGAAAATGTCACAACTTATTTTCTAATTCAGAAACTTCTAGAAATGCTACCACAGAAAATAATATTTCACATATTTGTGACACATATTTATTAACATGAATTCTCCTCATGAATAATATTATTTTCTAATACTGTAGAAATTATAAATATTTTAATTGACTTACGCTCGTTTTTTGAGTGATGCATAATACGTATAGTCATCTGCATTTTCTGAAGACTGAATGATGTTCTATCATCATATAAATGATAGGAAATAATATTTGAATTTTCGTTGCACGTAAATGCAAAAACGCACCTTCTAGTAACAAATTAATTATTCCAATATTTAGAGGTGGTCATCAAGATGCTGCAAATTCACTTTTAGATAATGAAGGTTTTCTAGATTAATTAAAAAATAATAAAACGTTCTCATGAATTATAAACGAAATACCAGGGAACTTGGTTTAAAAAATATTACATCAAGCGCTGTCTTCCCCTCCCATTCCTCTATTCTAGACTGAAATGTGGTAATAGAGTACGTATCATAATTTCTCCATGACAAATCCGCATTTGTTGCCAGTGGGTAAATGGTCATTTCCGAAAGCATTAAAAAAGTATGATAATAGAGTGCTGAATTTAGAGACAATTTTAATTGATTACACAGTCTGCACTTCGCTTTCCTCGTAAATATAAGAATCTTTAAGGACAGATGGAAAAATTTGAGAAGGGCATTTTAACATATAAGAAATACGAAACGTGAAAGAATAGGATACATGTTTATGGAAATGTAAAAATCAATTTAAATGCTATTATACGTGAGTCAAAGAAACGCATACTTACATTTTCATGGAAACAGCGAAGAAAAAGGTTTCGGTTGGAAAACGTATGGACTATCGAGAATATAAAGAAAGAGGGGATAACCATGCGTCAATTAGGGAAGTCATGGAATAAAGGTAACTTATGACAACATTTTAGACAAGAACTTTACTAGATTCAGAAATGTTTGTTAATTAACTCAATAAAATAGACCTCCGCACATTGTATTTTCAACTGTACCTACATTGTCTTTCTGTACGTTTTTCAAATCAGTTGAATATCTTTTAGTGTTTATAGTCATGTTGATCCGACGGGCTATTTCTATCAAATGTAAATAGATGTCACCCATAATATAAAGAGCATTAGTCACATACGTCCGACCAAACCTGGACCGGCTGATTAATGCGGTGCTCATCGGGACTCTTCCAGCGTTCTCCCTGCACAAGAACAGCGAACACTGATAAATCCATTTTATTTTTAACTGATACGTTATAGCTTGTTACTGCCTTCAATACGGAGCTCGTTATACATTGCATAACTTACCTGGAGCGAAAGGATCGTGGTTACGAGGGAAATATGAAAACAGTTGAATGACGGTACATGTTCTCTTATGAAGGGAATTATGAGAGGGAATTGTGAAGAAACCAAACCGAATCATGTTAACATCTCGTTAATTGGTAAGTAATTCTGAATAAAATTAGCAAAAAATAGTTATTTATATATCAAGGGCGATAAGTATATGTTTTTTCTCCGAGGGCGACTTCAAACCCGAGGGCCACTGGGCCGACGGGTTGGAAGTCCCCTGAGGGGCTAAAAATATGAGTTCGCAAAGAAATATGAATTCGAAACATTTCATATTTCTTGCTACTAAAGTGAACAGATGCAGTGCAAGAGTCGTCAATATGACGTCATATAAACACAAGAGTATGTATCTAATTACTATTGCATAATCGTTCCTAGACTGATTTTTTGGTACAAAATGAGAGAATATTGTGAAATTCCTGCGGAACTTCTCGCAAAAGCTAACAAAACTACGCACAGTGGTTACAAGTAAAATATCGAGAAATTTATGAAAATGTTTATGGTATATTTCAGAGTTATATAACAGTGTGAATAACAGAGCAAATTACGATGATGAAACGGTTCTTTTAGGTTATTTGCCTCTATTGCTAAAAAATATTTGGAATATGTCATATCACCAAAATATAACATTTTGAAGATGTTAGCCCATGTGCCTTATACATCTAATTACTATTACTGATACTACTACTAAAGAATATATCTCTATAAAATGTGATATGTAACAGTGAAATGTACCCTTTTCCTCATAAAAATTGGCTGGCAAAATTCTATCTTCCCAACCCCTCCGACAAACTTGGACACCCCGTGGCCAGAGGAAGAGCAGGGGGAGGGACGCGTTGACCAATCGCTAGCAGGTAGAACCACAGTTGTTTCTGATTGATGCAACATCCCAAGGGGTGGAAAGAACGCGAAGAAAGGGGTGGAAAGACGGAACTGTCTCAGGGGGAGAGGGCTAGTTCGTTTACGTACGAGGCGGAAATACCGTCATATTTCCCTGCCGAAGGAGATATTTTGCCTGCGCGTAGGCCACGACGAAAAATATTTCTGAGCGGGGTTTTCCGTCCAGAATTTCTGTCAATAGACCAGTAAATATTTAGCTTTTTAGAAACAATTGTTCTAACTTTTTGCAATCGATTTGTAACTTCTGTCATACTGCTATTTTGAGATGTTCATTTCAGCACAATTTGCAGACCTTTCCGGCCGTTCTAATGCATATTTCCAATTGTTTATAAAATTATAATTTGTTGCAAAATCGTTAGTTCGCGATTTCATATCTGCAAAAGTTGGAAATTGTTTATAAATTTGAAAATGATGCAATTTTTATTGTCTCATCTGAATGGCGTTTAAATGCGATGAAAAATTCAGGAATCCAATTGTTGCTATCATATTTCGTTCTCGAGATATATGTAATTGTTTATAAGAAATTAACATTTTAGAATGACCCCATTTGTTTTCACTTAACACAAGCTTACTGAAAAAAACAGTTTTTCAATGTCGCACTTTTGCCTGCTACGCTTAAAAAGCACTTAGCTTACGTATAAACAAATTCTGTGGCCAATTTAATTACACTAAATGGCGAGTATGAACATAACTTTTATTTTGTTTCAAATTCTCTTTGAAGTCCTGCAATTAGCAAGTCTATATTTATCAAATAGGGAGGAAATTTATTATTAACAAATTATTTTTCAAGGTGCATTACGTCGAAACGATTGTTTCTGCTTTTCTATCAAAGGGATGTTGAGCAATTGAATAGCTGTATTATTAATTTTTTTAAAGGCTCCTGTTAAAACCGAGGGTTAGAAACTATTTGTTCATCTTGTTTAACCATTACCATTAAAAAATAGGGAAACATACCATTACCTCCTTGCTGTAAACTGTATTGGATTGGATAAATGGAATGTTGAAGTTTTCAAATAAAGAAATATTTATTTTTTGTGTTGAAAGATCACCTGAGTAGAATCAGACATCACAAAATACTTTATTTACGCAAGTATAGAAACTTCTAAATGAACGTATATAAACTATAAGTTATTTTAATTCTTTATCTTCATAATTAGGTAATCTTTCTAAAACTGTTAATTTGATGTTTTCATTTTATATATTCGACAGAGTAATGTGCTAAATCTAGCATGTTAATACTATTTTTAAAAACATTAATTATTATATTTAAAACATTTTTTTAGATTGGTGAACATTTCAATGAAATTTCAAGAATTCCTAAATGCTTGAAAATATATACTTCAAAAAATAAATTATTGTAGTCTTAAAATATAACAAAGACACGTACTTGGTAAAACGAGTTGTTACCACTAAAAGAAAACAAAAAAAGATGTTATAACATTTCATAGAAATTTAGAGTTTGTATTTAAAGTTTAGTAAATATCAATGCCGTATCATTTTCCAGTATAAAAACAGAACGAACTTGGTAGTTAAGTCATGTTACCTTCCCAACACAGACTACATTTCAATTTCAATCCCACAAATATTGTCAGAGTTCGAAGGTGGTTGGAACCTACTCTCCATTCTGCGAAACTACCGAAACCTTGAATTTTGCACGACCATCTGTACAGGGAGGACGGGTTTATTAAATGAAAACAGGTCATTCAAGGTATGTAATGTTCAATCGTTGAAAAACGTTTAATCATTATAAACTACCCCTAAAAAAATATCAAATAATGAATGTTAATGATCACCAGCTTAACATTGCCTTTACTATTTGGATGTTTTCAGTATCCCAAAAGTCTACAGAAAACGCATGTTTTTCCAGGTTATTATAAAACCAATTCAGTAAATATAAGCATTTATTCACGTTTTTATTTGTAAAACACTGAAATATCTAAGATGTTATTAAATTCATGTAATGTAGGCTTTCACAGCCGTTATTAAATTATTTGACATTTCCGGGTTTGTAGGCCGTGGTCTAACGGAGACTTGTCCATACGTTTCGCCTGCAACTGTGGCAGGCATCTTCAGTGGCGTTGCTGGCGGGGCGAAGTGTTCTGCCTGGCAGCACCGCGTTGACTGCAGGCGAAACGTATGGACAAGTCTCCGTTAGACCACGGCCTACAAACCCGGAAATGTCAAATAATGTAGTATCATGTCTTCATCGGAGGTCTGAAATTAAAAAAAGTGATAAGCAGAGAAAATTAAAGTAATTGAGAGTGATTGATGAAGTAGAATGATCAAATGAAAAAGAATGGTTTTGCTTCATGTAATGACACCTTGTTTAATTGACATGTAATTACATGTGATAAATTAATTTACAATTAATGAAAATGTTCAAAAGTAAAATTTTCAATAAAACGTTGTTTCATCAGCAAGTATTATTTCATTAAATACTTTTTTGTGATTCATGTGCTCTTGTGTTGTTGTACACGTGATTCGTATGATCCAGTTTCTCAGAATAATACAAAACCTGCTAGACACATACACTAAAGATAATAATTGTCAAATTGTTATTTACGACATAAATATCGTAAGATATCCTATTACAATACGAAATTGGAGAATTATCAAACACGGCTCTTAAGCCGAAATTGTTAACCAATTGAATATTGTAATATAACGTTCTCCTTTGAATATAGAAAAACGGAATTTGATATAAATCAGGAAACTATAATTTTTGTTTAAATTTGACTCCTTGTCCTGCGAAAGATGGCATTGACAGTATTTATGTTAACAGTTCCTATGCCATGGGTTTGTTCTAATATTACTTGCAGTGCGCAAATTATTATTTTTGATATTAACGAAGCATAGATATACAGGGCTTCATTTCTGTGGGAACGCGTCGGAACGGTGTTCCGGTACCTCCGGAATAATTATTAAAATATATTATATATAAATAACTATTTCTATTACATTAATAATTAATTTGAGGCGCGTTTTGGGACCTGAGATTTCAAAAATAAAGCACTGAATATGTGTATCATTATAATTTTTTTACGACACTTTTTTACTTTTATAAAATCAAAGTGATTGGTCTAAGTTTACTCACCTAAATAAAGTTTATGTTATAATACATACTATTTAGACAGTGTTTTATGTTCAAACAAGTTTTGCTTCAACAGCATTATTCCAACAATATGTGAATATTTTGTTTCGGATCTACGAGAAAAACTGTTAATGCCGGGCCCTGGTAACGAAAAACTAAATAACCCCTGTTGTTAAATACGGTTGCTTCGCGCATAAGATACTTGCGCATAAGTTGCTTCGAACATAAGATTTCATTTTCTTCTTAACATGTATCGGCAACTTTTCAGTGACGTCATCAAAATTTGCAACCTCTATTTGGATAACGGAACTCCCTCTTCTCAATCAGCCGCTAGCTGCCTAGTAGACAAATATTATTCGAAAAATAATCAAAAATAGATTATTGTACTACATCCAAATTGATATCAGTACATAACTTAATTTTAAATTTAAATCCTCGGTTTTCTTCTTAAATAACCCACAAGACGAACTAGTGGAGCTCAGTATTTATTAATTTCTCGTATTACTTGTAACAGATACGTAATACAATATTGCAACTCTTCTATAATGCTCATTTTTTAGCAACCATGTAACATACTCTCTTCAGTAAAATAAACGCGAGAGAATGTTCAATTTTCCGAAATATGCAATATTTGAAAGTTCTGAGGTTTAAATTGAAGTCATACGTATCCGTTTTATTTTAAACACCTTATTCGTAAGCGTGAATTGCCCATAGGCATTGCGTGGATTGCCCATTGGCAATAATTGAATTCCACCCTTCAAATTTATTTATTTTTAAAATCGGGCAAGGGAACATTAACCCTAGCTGATGATATCCCACCAAACCAAAGGTGACAGGAACTCTGAATCAAATAAACCCGCCCTGCCAAACTTAGGAAACCGCATGGCCGGACAAATCTACCCCGACATTCCTCAAAAGCCACTTTACCTCTTAAGGAATGATTGACAACCCTCTAATCCTAATTAATAGTAATAAAAGGTGGATTAAGTTCAATCGCCGGCAAAGCAGGGCACCACACGCTTGATGTTGACAATTCACCCAGGCAAGTGTCAAAACAGAAACTCGATCCACCCTAATTGCCATTTATTGGCCATACAGAATTTTTTTTTATTTTATAATTTGTAAACTAATGTGGTTCCGATTAAGTACTTATGTTTTGTCAATATAATTAAGGTTTTCTACCGAGCATGTTTAATTTCGCAACCGTTTCTACATCCGTACCTGCGATACAACAGGTACCTAAAAGCTCTTTGGGCGCAGTAGCCTTCTTTTGAGAAGGTGATGCGGAGTTGGTTTGTGGGAAAATCCCATATCATACAGGCGAGATCTCCAATTTGAGAGGGCATCACCACCAGAGACGCAATCACACTGTGCGCCTTCCATAACATGTACTGGATCTTCACGAACCAATGGAGTTCTTCCACTGAGCGATTGTAGGCGGGAGTGTATTTGGCTGACAGCACGATTGGCGCTGTAGAGCTTAGTTTCATTCTGCGCCGATTTAACTTTGTCAAGGTCTGGAAGGGAAAGACACGATGAAAAATAATTTCATTCGAAGAGAGATCACACAGGCGGCGCAGGCGCACGCACGCACCGCACGCACGCACGCACACACACACACACACACACACACATTATATATATATATATATATATATATATATATATATATATATATATAATAAGAAATGAATATATTTGTCCAGGAAGAAAGAATAACTCAGAAATAAAAAAGACGCCAATTTACACAATTCGACTGTTTTTTATTTCTCAGTTAATTTTTCTTACTTAATAAATATACTTATTTATCTTGTAAATAATAAACAGTTTACATGTTCCTGGAGTGTTTCTGTGCTTCTGCAATGCAAAATTTTGTCTAGAAAGCAATTTTTCAAACCAACTTTTGAGTGCTTATTGCGGCTCAGAAATTCAGAATATCAATGAAGTTTATTCGCCAAAATATGCTTAAAATTGTTTTAAGAACATATTTTTGAATATTCGACGTTTTCTCCCCGGCATATATATATATATATATATATATATATATATATATATATAAGTAGCTGAGGGGTGTAACGTCGACGCGCGCGGAGGGGGCAGGGAGGCGAGCGGGTTACGAAGAGAGAAGGTTTTTGGACGCAGAGGAGAGGGGTTGGGGAAGTAGCGTGAGGTTGAGATAGTGAGCTGCTGGGAAGCAGAGTATGCGTGTTGTCTACACGAGGAAGAAAATGGTCGACGGAACTGCCGCGCCTAGGTCTACGGGCGTTTGCATACAGCATCGCTGCGAAGAATTTGATCTGCGCGGTGACGAATATTTCAATGTCACCTGCTGCCCCCGTCCGCCACAAGCTTCGCGCCGTTGGTGGGAGACAATAGCCCCGAACTGAGGTCGGTATCAACCGCCTTTACTATTTCCTCTTCCGCGAACTTGCCCCGACTGCGAGAAACCTGGACGTCGCCCATTTCGCAAAGACGAGGAAGGTGCTCGACTGTGTTCTTGAAGTGCCTCAGGCCACTCCTATCAGCGAATAGGTGCGTGACTGCGCGACGTAACCTACTCCACTGGAACAGCAGCCATTAGACCCTGTATAGGGTAAAAACCGAACCCTAATTTATGCGAATGTTGTAGTAGGTGCTCAGAAAAGCACGTAACTTTGTCTTACAATCTCAGCGCTGAGGGCTCCGTTTATACTTTGTCAAGTGTTATAAACTATGGTTAGTAGTACTCAATGCCTGGTGGACACAAAACTTAGTAGTATTTTGAGAGAAGAGAGTCAGTCGAACATTTTTTACAAGTGTTCCGAGTAATGACTCGTGTTACAAAATCGTGTAAATTTAGAAATTGTAGGATTATGAGCGTGCATAAATGTAAAGAACATTCCAGAATTCGTTAAGCAAGTGAAAAAAGAAAATAAAAGTAGAAAGCCACATGCCCATAGACTTAAAGGGATATATTAATGACTATTTTGGTTTTCTTTTGGAGTGTTGTAAAATGTTTGTTATTTTTGCATTATCTTGTTAACACATCGATCCAATTACATTAGTTTTCTGTGCTCACGACTAATGTGTTTTTTCTGTAGTCTTCATAGATCAACGATCTCACGAATTACACCCACCCAACAGACGTTCCGTTACTTTCTATATATTACTTATTATATATATATATATATATATATATATATATATATATATATATATATATATAAGCTATCAGGCGGGCGGCGGGCGGCGGCGCCGTGGGTCGGGCCGTCCGCGGTAGGTCAACAAGATGCAAAATTTATTCTTTTTAGATTAGATTTCCTCAATAGCAAATTGACTAAATGAGCGAGGTTCTTGCATGTGTTGTTCCACACCATTCCGACGAAAAAGAAAACGCAATGTTTCGTCAAACAAACAATGACATTTAATAAAGAACAGTGATACACAGACATCTGCATGTCCCTAAAAAAACTCAAGAAAAACAATACAAAAATAATGTTTCTACAATGTACAATTGTTTGTCTTTCTGTACCCCAAAACCAATAACAAAAGCAAACAATCAACCCAGTAATGTTTTTAGAACTATACTGAGGATTGCAGTCTAGTAACATTTTTTCTCAAAAAATGTGTGAAAATCAAATTATTTACTTTGAAAAAAATAACTCAGTGCTTTGGAATGAACATTATCTTTTCAGATAATCTGTACAACAATTATGTCCATTTAACCCAAACAATTCAAAATTGTACATTCCTTATAACAATTCCCTTATTTTCAATAAAGAAATTTACATCCAAATTTGATCAACACACAGCAATAAAATTAATTTCTGAATAAACATTCTGTACCATATCTCCAAAAATTGTAACGAGAAAGAAGATTCAAAACTGACAAAGTTTTTTTTTTAAAAAAAATTTTTAAAAAATTAATACTAGTTCTTTACCATACATGTAAGTATTGCAACATTCTGCCCTCTTTACTCTGTAGGGTCACATAGCAATCCTGGCACATTCTAATTCTACATGCCATGAAATCACATCATACAAATTATAATCAGAAGAAATTCATGAATAAACATTTTGCTGAAACGTTATGATAGTATAAATAGATGTGTAACTGTCCTCCTTCCACTCAGCTATTTTTTCACAAGCTGTGATATTGGACAATCTCCAACAAAATATAGCACTATCACAGAGATACGGCATAATATTATCCCCAACTTAAAAGAAATTAACAACTCCTAACACATTCCTTATAGTAGGAAAATTGCAATGTAAGTTACAAAAAAGAAAGTACATCATCAATACCAGTTACATGAACTGTCAACAGTAACAGTTAATGAAAGTGAAAGTTCACATTTCGTCAAACTCTTTTCCCATTAATAAATAATTGGTTCACAATCCACATATGCATATTGGTAATTGAAAATTGATACATTAATATGCACAAATTCATTTATCAGTCTCTTTAAGTCTTCAACTTAGAATAATGCAACAAAAAATCTTGTATTTAAAAGAATATTACACATCTGGC